>JBBBDQ010000266.1:1932500-2107500 GCA_037127315.1 Ascarosepion bandense
TTCACATATCTTTCATGTGAGAGACTTCAAGATATCTTTCATGTGAGAGACTTCAAGATATCTTCATGTGAGAGACTTCAAGATATCTTTCATGTGAGAGACTTCAAGATATCTTTCATGTGAGAGACTTCAAGATATCTTTATGTGAGAGACTTCAAGATATCTTTCATGTGAGAGACTTCAAGATATCTTTCATGTGAGAGACTTCTCAAGACATTCTTCATGTGAGACTTCTGCATATCTTCATGGGAGAGACTTCAAGATATCTTTCATGTGAGAGACTTCAAGATATTCTACAGAGAGATTCTCAAGATATCTTTCTGCGAGAGACTTCAAGATATCTTTCTATGAGAGACTTCAAGATATCTTTCATGTGAGAGACTTCAAGATATCTGTGAGACTTCAAGATATCTTTCATGTGAGACTTCAAGATATCTTTCATAGAGAGACTTCAAGATATTCTTCATGGGAGAGACTTCAAGATATCTTTCATGTGAGAGACTTCAAGATATCTTTCATGGAGAGACTTCAAGATATCCTTCATGTGAGAGACTTCAAGATATCTTTCAGAGAGACTTCAAGATATCTTCATGTGGAGAGACTTCAAGATATCTTTATGTGAGAGACTTCAAGATATCTTTCATGGGAGAGACTCTGTGACATCTTTCATGTGAGAGACTTCAAGATATCTTTCATGTGAGAGACTTCAAGATATCTTTATGTGAGAGACTTCAAGATATCTTTCATGTGAGAGACTTCAAGATATCTTTCATGTGAGAGACTTCAAGATATCTTTCATGTGAGAGACTTCAAGATATCTTTCATGTGAGAGACTTCAAGATATCTTCATGTGAGAGACTTCTCAAGATATCTTTCATGTGAGAGACTTCAAGATATCTTTCAAGGAGAGACTTCAAGATATCTTTCATGTGAGACTTCAAGATATCTTTCATGTGACTTCAAGATATCTGTGAGAGAGACTTCACATATTTTTCAGAGAGACTTCCGTGTACATTTTCACAGGAGAGACTTCAAGATATCTTTCATGTGAGAGACTTCAAGATATCTTTCTGTGAGAGACTTCAAGATATCTTTCATGAGAGACTTCCAAGACATTTCATGTGAGAGACTTCAAGATATCTTTCTTATGTGAGAGACTTCAAGATATCTTTCATGGAGAGACTTCAAGACATCTTTCTATGTGAGAGACTTCAAGATATCTTTCACAGAGAGACTTCAAGATATCTTTCTTATGAGAGACTTCACATATTCTATGTGAGAGACTTCAAGATATCTTCATGTGAGAGACCTCAAGATATCTTTCATGTGAGAGACTTCAAGATATCTTTCATGTGAGAGACTTCAGATATCTTCTATGTAGAGAGACTTCAAGATATCTTCATGGGAGAGACTTCAAGATATCTTTCATGTGAGAGACTTCAAGATATCTTTCATGTGAGAGACTTCAAGATATCTTTCATGTGAGACTTCAAGATATCTTCATGTGAGAGACTTCAAGATATGCATACAAGAGAAATATTTGTTTTCATAAAATAGCAAAGTTAGGTAATCTGATGCTATTTAAAAACAAAACTAATTAACACAAAAGCCTTATGAAAACAGTCACTAATGACTCTCAGGTCTTGAATAAAAAGTTGGAATAAGCCCAGTTAGAAATTCTACTACAAAATTTAACTGTTAGAATCTGTTTTTGATCAGTTTTGCCATAGTAAATTGCAATTTTCTTGGAAATTAATTTTTTTTCCTAAAACCTTTCTATAAAATAAATAAGCAGATGTAGTTGATTAAAACACAAGTATTGTTGGAATGTTTTGTGTGTGTGTTTAGGATTATTACAAACCCAAGTGTATATTAGAGACAGTATTCAAACATTTACATTGAATATACAATGCTAACAGGTGTTTTTACATCCAGTTTTTTTACATCCAGTGTTTTTACATCCAGTTTTGTATAAAATTTGATTAAAAAGAAAAATGCATGCATTAGGCTACACGGAAATATTTTCTTAACTTGACTGCATGTTTTTCCAACTATCATGGTATGTCAGCAATTAGACTTGTAAAAATATCTTTTCAAGCAAATAAGAGAATGCTTTCAGACAAGGCTAAACTCAAACTTACTTTAAAAGAACTGTTAAATAATGTTTCATCTCTAAATATAAAGATTTGGAAATGGTATGTAATTGATGGCAAACTAAATCAGCATCTTTTTGAATTTTAACTAAAAGCTAATATATTGCCATTGCTACAGCGCAAGAATATTAATTTATAGGCTTACTCAAAATTTACTTATTACTCAAAATACAACTAAAATACCATTCTTGCACTTAATCAGCAATTCAGTGTAACAATTACTTAAAATTATGTTTATCTAAGTTAATCTGTTAAATCAACAGTATGAAGTTACCAGTACAACATTGGCAGTAAATTACTCTCATAGCTGTAAATCATTTAGAACATCGACATCAGTTTCAGAGTCCATAAAATAGCTTGAAACAGTGTAGTACTGCTCTGTACTATTAGCAACAGACTTAATCTAATAGCAGAATCTTTTACATATTTTTGCAAATAATGTTGGAGTTATTTTGGGTACCCTTGTATACTGGTGAACCAGCAATAGGCTGACTCATTTTATAGTTCACCAATAGAAGGCTTAACCAATCAGAAGGCTCAAAATATTCAATGCGACATGTATAAAAGGTGGCCATATTTTCCTGAGTATTGGCGTCTAATCTGATTCAGTAGTGTGACTTGTGAGTGTTAATTTTTGATGCTTCATTGAACAAATTACATACTGCACATATTCATAAACTATGGTGGACATGGTCAACAAATAATTCTTACATATTTTTGCAAATAATTCTAAACTTTTTTTTGTATCCAGTGATAGAGATGCCAATCAAGTTCTATCAGATGTGAATGTTGCCACTATTATCTTTGTGTAATACAGGCATACCAAAAAGTATTTATATTTTCTAGCATATTCTATTTGGTGGTTGGTTTATTATACCTTCTTTGGGTGTCTACTGTCAGACTATAATCTTTTTGGAATTTTGGACTGAACCCTTTATTTGGACAACATGGATAGAGTGTTCTCATGCTTAGTGGGATCTCTCTTATCAGTTGATACCTACCAGTTTATTCACTTTTATATTGCTTGTCTGATTTTTCTCTAATGAACCAGAGTATATAACTTCCTTTCTCCCCTCCCCACTAGCCCATGTATCACTTGAACAATCCATTGGTTTAAGTTTGGCATGCTAAATCTAATGTTGGTATTTTCTGTTGAAATATCACCGTGAAAGACAATCATGTGGCTTATATATATGCTGTGGTTTTGAAAAAAAAAAAAAAAAAAAGAAAGAAAGAATCAGAGTGAAGAGCATGGTTTTTTACCAACTCCTGCCAGAGAAGAGAGTTGGAGTGAAATTGATAACCTTCAGCCTTGGTTTTTTTCTTTTCAGCAGTAAAACTGTTAGAATTCTGACTGCTTTGACCAATTTAACTAAATTCCGTGATTTCTGTCTTTCTTTCTTATAACTTCCACTGCTTTTTCTTCCACTCACTTGTAGCAATCTGCTTTGTACTTCAAAAACAAAAGTTCCCTCCCACTACCATATATATATATATATATATATACACATATACACACACACACACACACACACACACACACGTTTTCTACCCATCTCCTTTAAAGCTGTCCATAAAAATAGCACTGTATTCACTCATTTTCCCTACAGGCACTCAGTAAATAACACTTCCTTGACTCATTCCTTCAAACCACATACATATAAAAATTCACAGCAATTTGCTTTTTCTTGAAAAAGAAAACAAGTTCTCAAGAGTATCTTGACTTCTATGCAGCATATTTATTACCAGCTGAAGGAAAACTGTTTTGGGCCATCTTGGATGTGCAAGACTGTAAGATTCAACTCAACAAGAACCAGAGTGTGAACAAAATTGCCATATTTCTACCTATTAATCCACCATTATTCAATAGTGATTTATTTTCAAACTATTACAAGTAGTGTCTTAATTTTATCTTGATTTGATTTTATATACAGAAGATGACCATGAAACAGACAGCTTGCAGTTAAAGAGGTTCACCAAATCAAAAGTATATTGTTGGTCACAATGATTTGTACAAATTTTGTATTTTATTTGACTTAATTCCTACTAAATTGATGACCTGGCTATCTCTTAATGGTATTTTAAAATAAATGATTTTCATATATCAATATAAATTTGTCAGTAATTATATATACAACATGAAAATAGAATGTTTATATCACACATTATAACATTCATGAGTATACATTTATTCCTTTCTAAGTATTTCTCAATTATTTCTAATCATAATAAAAACATAATAAAGTCCAGAACTTTTTGTCTTTACAAAAGTAATTTTTTTCATATGAATCTTCATTAGCAGTTAAACAGTACCACTTTTTTTTTTTATTTGGGCAAGCCAATACTTCTGGAGTTGACCTCAGATTATAAAGTTGAGCATATACTGGAGAAAATAATTCCAGAGTCAAATATTGACCATAACTAATCTACCAGATTACCTAATACACATTTTTATAATGGATTCATACTCTAACCTTACAAAAAGAAAAAGGAAGATCAACTGGTTTTCTTGTATGTACTAAGAACTTGCACAGAGTATGGGTTTAAGATATATGAATATCTTGTAGCATAGCTACAGGTGAGTAAGGAAGTGGTCTGCCAGCGCAACACTTATGGCTGTGCTGCATAAATCTACACTGAAATAAGTGGATTTAATGTTGGGACACTACTCAAAATTTGAAGGACTTTTTCAATTTGAGTAAAATCTATGACATATATTTAAGTGATTGCTATCTTGGCCAAACAATAAACATTATGTGGTGATGTATTCAGACCTGTTTTATCATTGTTGACAAGGTGAAACTTGTGAATAGACCCAGCAGGTATTATTTTAATGCAGCAGCAATATATATGGTTTACACATCTTGGTTGTTATCGGCATACATTTGGGTTAAATACATAAGGTCACCTGTACACAGACATCAGGAATATCCTTTAAGGCAACAAATACCCTGCAAATATAACAGCTTCTATGAGCAGAGAGACTTGAGAACATTAAAACGAATATGCCAGTGTCTACCAGACATAAAAGATTAAATTTTTAAAAATTCATTACATTCCCTACACTATCAGAACACGATTCAAAAGCAGTTCAACCATCCAGAAATCGTGATCTCTCAAATCCTCCACTTGGAAGAGAAGATAAGAACTGTGTGTATTCTATATCAAATAGTTGTGGAAATGAATACATCAGCAAGCCCAACTGTCAAAAGTAAAGGAACATAGACTGGGGAAGAGACATTGAAATCAAACATTGCTGACCATGTAGCGAAGAAAAATAGTCATCAACCACTGTGGAATGAAGTAAAAATAATAAAACACTACAGGATAACATAAATGAAAGAATCATTGCACATAGACTAAACTATCGCCCGGTTCACACTCCATCCACGTCTATTGAATGGGTGAAGAGGCTCATCCCTTGTTTCCTGTTTAGGATGTGGTTTCCACTTTCTCTTTTCCAATCTTTTACTCATTTCCATTCTTTTCCTCTTTTTTTTTCCAATTGGAATTCTTTTCGGTAACATTTTCTTACATAATTTTTCTTAACATTCTGAGAATTTTTTCAACAGCAACGAACATTCAAACTTACGTTAAAATCCATAACGGCAATTCTCTCTCAGTCTACGGGAGACAATTTCAAACAACCAATTTCACATATTATTTAACATCTATGTATACTATATATTCTTGTGGAATATTTGTAAATACACTGTATTGTTGCAAATTAATGTTTGTCAACTTCATTTCACTTGCTCTTTGCTTGTTTAATGATTGATTTTCAACACTTATAAAAATAATGGTGGTTTGTAAGGATTTGGGTAGGAAGTTCCTTTTGAAAGTGGCCTTGTGCTAGGTGAAATCCAACAGAGAAATCATTCCAAATTAACCTTGATGTGCGTTGTGGTGCAGTGGATATCAGTGCGGAACAAGAAATCGGGGAGCCGAGTTCTAGTTCCAGTTATATTCTTTGCATTCACTTACGCACAAATACCCTTGGGAAAGGTATTAGTCCATCTCTTCCCTCCAGTTATGGGTTAAATAACAGGAGAGATTGGGTTCTATAGCCTTGGCTGGCAGCCAGTTTACCACAGAAAGCAATGGCAACCTACTGCGGGATAATCTTCTGCTCAGTCAGTCATGTCTCTTTCGAGACATGATCGCCCAAGCGTGTATTACATATGGCACTTAACTGACTGAACCTTGCAGTATGAAGACCCCACAATATTAACTGAAAAAAGATATGCCCTCAGTATGAAAACACACCAAATCCATGGATTGGTTCAAGATTCCAAGAAGGTCACTAAATATGATGACAGATACTTGAAGGAGGTTGAAACATTGTGGGTATCGATCAGTTAAGTACCATACATGATAGACGCTTGGACAATTATATCCCAAAAAAGACATGACTGACTTGGCAAAATATTTTCCGATAGTAGGTTGCCATTACTTTCTGCAGTAGACTGGTTACCAACCAAGGTTCTCTGAGCCTATATCCACTCCGCTACAACACACATCATAGGTATACTTGTCCAAATTAAAGGGTACATTATAATTCCTCATCTAAAAAATTCCGATATAAATTATGCCAGAATTAACTGTAAATAGGCTATTTGTTACTTTTGATTTGATATTATGTAATTTCTTATTTCAGAATAGTGAAATTTATTCAAAATGTTCAGAGATAGTGCAGTTCATCAGCAAAATCCCTGGACATTTTTTCAGGGTTCAACAGGGATTTAAATTAAATTATTCCATTATAAGTTATCAACTATGACTTTCTGATGTGAGAAATTTAAACTTTCTTTTATTAAACTGTTGCTTGATTACACTATTTACATTATTTGGACTTGTCCTCATCTCGGTTGCCAATTATATGACGTTTCGGCCATTGCACACTCCAGCCTTCCTCAAGTATGAAAGTCTATATCCACTGGGCCATGTGGATATAGACGCAGGTTAGCTCCAGTGACTTGACCCAAAGAGTTGTGCATTCAATACCAGGCTATAGCAGTGGTGAACAAGTAACTTAGAGAGGTGGATTAGAGGGAGATAACTCATGACTACCAAAAGAGGTTTTGCACAAGGAGCGAGAATGATATACCCCAGTGATTGTAATAAAGGGTTCAGTTCAAAATTCCAACACCTGAAGAAGACCAGAGCATACAATGATCAAAACATTGTACAAATGGCAAACAAGATGAGGACAATAGTCTGAATAATGTAAACAGTGTAAATACTAGCTCATCTCAGAAATATAGATAAATGTTGCTTGATTAATTCTATCATTAGTTAGTATAAGAAACAATATTACATCTATCATTAGTTAGTATGAATAAGAAACAATATTATACCACACTATTAAAAAACACAAACAAACTTACTTTGGGGTTACTCCATTCCAAAGAATCTAAATCTTGTTTTGGCAGAATCTGTTTGCGGTATGGGAAATCCAGGGAGATGTTTGAATTCAAACTATCATCAGAATTAAATTCCAAGTTTGAGATGACAGAAATTTTCTTCAAACCAGGTCTGTTGTTTTGATTACCATTTTTCTCATTTTCCAACCGTGTGGTTGAATCTGGAAGCACAAATCGTGTTATCTGAGTCTCAGGATCAACATATTTTCCCTTTCGAGCTGCCATCCGGCGTTCTGCCTCTAGTTGCCATTCAGTCTTGGAAGTGTCACCAGTATCTTGCCGTTCACTGAGAGCCCCATTTGTTTTATGAGAGTTGGTACAATTGCTATGACTTAGATTACTCTCAATTGGATTTTCTTTATTCTCTCTTGTTGTGTTTGGAATCAAGCCAGGTTTTTGTCGTTTTGGTTTAGGGATGGGATTCACCCTCATATCCAAATTAGAGACTGTGGCAGTTTTAGAAGGTTCAAAAGTTGATTTGGGACTAGAATCACTCAATTTAGGAGTATAGTGAGCAGGATGGAGCTTAGTTAACCCAATGGAACATGCAGACATTGAAACTTTCTTTTTACTAGAGTTTTTGTCTTCTTCCACTTGTTTAACATGAGCAAGCTTTTTAGAACTGTATTCAGTGACAGAATCTTTATCTTGATGACTCTGGGAAGTTAGATACGGGGCCAAAGAAGGTTGTTTCACCTCTTTGGTAATTTCCGCTTTACTGGAAGTATGTCCATTTTTATCATAAGTTTTTACCACTGCTGGAGGCATACATACAGTTTCAGATTTATTGTCCATTTTCTTTGGTATTGATGGCGATGCAATATGGCGACTGACTGTATTGTGTTCTTTTGTGGATTCAGAGGCCAAAGGTTTCTTGACAGCTATAGGTGTAATGGTTGTTGAAGTGGTAGTGAATGTGTTTTGTTTGTGAGATGATTGCCAATCTTCCTGTTTGTCATTATTACTAAGAATAATCTCTCTTTTTGGTGATTGTTCAGAAAGTGGCTTCTCTACACCAGCAGCAACTTTAGAATACTGTTCAATCCTCTCAAGAATACTCTGGGGCCTATTATCTTTAGTCATGCTTAATTTGTCTGTAGTGTGTGTGTTTACTGATGATGTGACTAAAGTAGCCTTTGATAAGGCTAACCTTGCTGGTGAATCAGTTTGTGAAGAAGGAGCAGTTACTTTAGAAAGATTTGACTTGGCAGAGGTGAGAGACTGGGATGGAGGACTTTCAGAAGTAATCTGGGAGACTTTTGACTTAGCGGGAGAAGCAGAACGAGATGAAGAACTTTCAGAAGTAATCTGGGAGACTTTTGACTTAGGGGAGAAGCAGAACGAGATGAAGAACTTTCAGAAGTAATCTGGGAGACTTTTGACTTAGCGGGAGAAGCAGAACGAGATGAAGAACTTTCAGAAGTAATCTGGGAGACTTTTGACTTAGCGGGAGAAGCAGAACGAGATGAAGAACTTTCAGAAGTAATCTGGGAGACTTTTGACTTAGCAGGTGAGGCAGAACGAGATGAAGAACTTTCAGAAGTAATCTGGGAGACTTTTGACTTAGCAGGTGAGGCAGAACGAGATGAAGAACTTTCAGAAGTAATCTGGGAGACTTTTGACTTAGCAGGTGAGGCAGAACGAGATGAAGAACTTTCAGAAGTAATCTGGGAGACTTTTGACTTAGCAGGTGAGGCAGAACGAGATGAAGAACTTTCAGAAGTAATCTGGGAGACTTTTGACTTAGCAGGTGAGGCAGAATGCGATGAATTTTGAGAATCAAACTTTGAAATATCTGACTTATTGAGGGAGGCAGGGTGGGATGGAAAACTTTTAGAAGTAACATTTGTTTTTGTGGAAGAAACAAGGCATAGAGGAGAGGCTTCAGTAGTTTTCTTGGATGCTTTTGGTTTTGTCAGTGAATCAGGAACTGAAGTAATTTCGTTTGTAACTTTTGAATTTGCAGACAAGGCTGAAGTTGTTGATGACTGTTCTGTTGTTGGTGGCTGAGTCTTCAGTGGAACTGCAGGATTTGCTGGTGAAGATGTTATAACGGTTTTTCTTCTTGCTACACTTCTTGATTTATCTTGACTGGCAAGTGTTTCATTCGGTGGCTGAAGTTTTGCATCCTTTTTGTCTAGCAATGGAGTACTTTTCAGTATTGTTTGAGCAGGTGTTGAGGGCAGAGAGTTCATAGGTTGACTTAAGAGTGAACTGTTAGTCACAGCTGGCATTGGTGAAGTGGTGCTCTGTGCAGTTGATAGTTTAGAAAAAGGTGGAGGGCCAGAAGGTGATTTGGGTGGTGGAGGTGAGGATGTTGGACTGGGAGTGTTGGTGGGGTTTTGCCGCTGACGGATATTTGCTAAACTCTTCAAGAGTCCAGAAACCACTTGTTGCTTACCAGATTCAGCTTCTAGGTTTGTTGAAGACTTAGTGACAGATTTTGAAGCTCGATGTTGCTTGTCTTCCATTCTTCGACTTGTGACTTGCATCATAAGCACTGGTGAACCAGGGGAAGATTCTCTTGATTGTTTCTCTTCAGTAGAAACAGAAAAATCTTTTCGTGAGGATCTCTCTTTTTCCAAGAACAGTGCTGATGGGTTACTAGAAGCTGGATCGTTAAATGTTTTCCGGAGCTTGGTCTGGGCCCAGCTTGGTTGCTCAGTGGTATTATGAGATTTTCCTAAGTCTCGCTGAGGAGAAGACCGTTTTGAAAAGAACTGTGAAGTTGATGAGTCTGAGGAACTTTTGACTGTTTCTTTTGTTTCGTTGTCTATATTTTTAAGATGATGCCTCAGAGCTGATGGAGTATTTTGCCGTCTTTCATACAACTCATTCTCTCTCTGTTTTTCTGCCTTCAATTTCTCTTCAGCCTTCTGAATTTGTTCTTTTCTTTTTTCATACAACCTTACCTTTGTCAGTGGTTTTGAATTTTCACAAGTAGTCACATTTGCTGTTTGTTCCACTTTGCTGTTAATTTCAGGCACTGAAAAGTCATTGAGTGGAGCACCATTTGAGAAATTTTTTGACAAAATCTTACTAGTTGGAGACATGTGGCTGCCTCGAAAACAGGATCTGTGGTACAGCTTTCCATTATCAATTTGTTTTTCAATTAAGTAAACTTTCTTTTGGCAAAGTACGCAAAGATCATCAGCTGGAGAGCGTTGACGTGTGGGTGATGAACCAATCTACAAAGAGATGAAACAATTATTTCGATCTTTACATTATATTAGTACATAAGAGAAAGTATAGATGATATCTACTTCAAGAGCTCATTTAACAACTAGAAGGATATGGATCAAGAAATATGAATGGTCTTCCCAAGGCTGACAAAAACTTTTAAAAGCTAGAAGTTCTTCCTAAAAACTAAAATTTTGTTTTACTATTCAAACATTCTTCCACAATGCATTATAGTAGAGAAACATGACACCTGAAATTCATCTAGGAGATGAAACTGAAGGAGTTTAACATGGAACACCTGAGGAAAATACTATTAGTCAAATAGAACAATTTTCTAACAAACAATTAAGTTAAGAAACAAACCAATTTCAAAGAAAAATCTGCAAACAGTAGATAAAGTGGTTTGGCTATGCAAGAATATCATCTAAGTTGCATCTCAAGTTTCATGGGGAATTCTTATTGGAAAACAGAAATAAGCCTGGCTAAAAAATCATTGGTAACAAATTATTCAAGACATCAGATAAATGAACGAGAGCTAGAGTGACACGAGGTTACCAACTGTGAAATTATGAAAGCGGACACTGACTGCAAAACACTTGCCCCTTCCCTTTTATAAGCAAAATATCCACAAATGCATCCTGGGATTTTTTTTTTTTTTTGGTAGCCAATGAGATAGTCCCAATCTGCCTTGTTTAGAAGTCAGAATGCTATGTTCGTTTGTCCAAACTTACTTTTGTGTGTTGACACCAATTCTTACTTTGGTAACTTATTGTCTTATTACTTGCATATATTGTTTGGTTGATATTTTATTTTGCCCTGTTCCTTTTTAATTGCAAACTTTGTTAATTCTGTTTGTTGGACAATTTTGTTTATTTTGTATTTAATCATGGCTACTCAACTCTACAGGTTGTTAGTTCAGGAATAGACTGTTTCAACAGTGATGAATCAAAATACAAACTATGGGAAGTAAAATTTTTGCATTACATGTGAACCCAAAAACTACACAAAAAAAATTCTTAGCATCATTTAATCATCCCAATGATAAAAAAAAATACTGTGAAAAGAATGCAAACGCATTTGCAAAATTAATCCAATTTTTCAATGATCAAAGCCCCTGACAATGGTAGAAAAGCACTGCAAATGTTGAAAGAGCACAAATTATCAAAAAGAAAACCAAAATAATTTCTTTGTATACTGAATTAACTTTCTTACACAAAGCAAGTGCTGAAATTATCACTGTTTATTAGAGCCAAAAATGCAGCCACTTTATTAAAAATGTCGGGGGGAAATGTTGGTGATGGTTTCTATTTGCTATGGTTCTAAAAGGCCTCCCATTCAACTTCAAGCTATTTACAGCTGTTATTACTCAGAAATATGAGCTACTAGTCTTTAGTGAATTCAAAGTAGCATTGCAAAGCTTTGAAGAAAACAAAAAGCAATGAAAATACCGTAATGACTCTCTGAATGCCAAGATCAAACCTACCTGTTTTACTTGTCGTAAACTTGGACATAAAAAGCCCTGATTGCAGAAGCAAATTTTGGAATTACCCAGTAAATAATTCTCTCAAAATGTTATAATTATAATCCAATGAACAAAAATATTGTCAGCCATGCTTGTTGCAAAGCTGGACATAAAATTACCAAGTGGAAAAGGCAAGCTCATTTTCCAAATAATGAACATTTGTTTTCCATTGGACTAGATACCATTTCCAACAAAACAGTTTACTTGTAAACTGTGGAGCCATCATGCATCTTATTACATAAGAATCTAAATTTCTTACTTTCAATAATGATTTTAATCCAGAAAATATTCATATTAAAATGGCAGATGACAGTTGAACCAGTAATGTTGCTTTAAAAAAAGCTGGGGGAGGGGATGCTCAAGTAATTATAACAAACATGGAAGGAAATATGCGAGATTGCATTTTAACAGATGGTCTGTACAACCCTACATTCAAGCAAAGTATATTCTTGGTATGAGCTGTTACTGAAAAAAGGGCTACCTTAAAATTTGGCCATAATTACTCTGAACTTACCTACCCTAATGGTGTGAAATTTGGCATAAAAAGAAATGTATGCTTATACTATTTAAATACTGCAGTAATTGCCAAATCTGCTATGCATAGCCTATCAAATTCTTGGACAATGCAATCTGAAAGACATACTGCTACAAGAAGTTGTGGAAGGCACAAAAATAACTTTTAAATCAAATTTAGGCTATGAAATACGTCTCCAAGGCAAAATTGTACAGTATGAAAACAAGGGCAATTAAAATATTAGACCATGTTCTTTGTGACTTAGCCATTCCATTTAAAATGAGATCTTTAAATGGCTTCCAATATAGTTTTGTGAACAATTATTCTGGTCTAATTATAGTTAATTTTTTAAAATAAAAAAAGCCACAAGGAAATATTTAGTTGACAATGTGCTGCATAATTCTATAAAATGCCTAAAAAGCCCAGAATTCCATTCTGAAAACTTTAAATTATCTTAATCAAAAGGAAGAAAAATTGCTAAGAGGCATGAGATAGGAAGTTATTGCAAACCATTATCGCCTCCATCTTAAATGGACATGGCATATGGAAGATATAAATTTCTACTTCTAAATTCAAGATTTTTGAGTCACCAAATTGTTTTTGACAATAAATTTCATAAATTTACTCAATTTTTTGTATTTGCACATTACAATACTTTCAAACCCAGCTGCTTACTCACGATGATCACTAATTTTGGTGTTAGTCTTAATGCAAATCAAATAATAAATGTATATTTACCGATTTACTTGTACTTTTAAATTAAAGAGATATACCTTTTGTTTAGAATGTAATTTAGATATCACTGATTTGGCTCAGTATATATTAACCACTTAAGATGAGAATAATTTTTATGTGAGGGGGTCACACCAGTAAAATCTTAGCCATGTCAAAAAAAAAAAAAAAAAAAAATCATTCCTTTCTCTGCTAATATATGAAAACTCAAGGCAAATAACTGTTTCCCAAGATATCATAGAGCCACATGAAGACAGTTACTGCTTTAACTGCCTTCATGAGTTGTCATGAATCATTTTCCATTTACTACTAAAGATGACCAAAGACAAAGGATTCACATGATATCTAGTTGACCATCCAAAGACAAAATTTCTCATCAAATGCTTTAAAGTGGTTAAGAAAAAGTGAGGTTAAAAAAAATACAATAAATTTATATACTCAATTTTATTTTGAAATTAACTTAAAATGAATGACTTCAAAAATTTAAATAGGTTGGCAGATATGTTTTAGTGCAATGTTAATGAATTTACTAGTATTTTTCAAAAGTTTTCTCTGATTAAAACACTCAGTACACAAAAATGTTGCTATGAGAAATGAAAACATACTTTAATTGATTTGTTTTTTATAGCTTAATTTTTTTTAGATTATTTAAAACTGAAGTGTATTTTTAGACTGAAAGAGTTTTTTCTTTTTTTTTGGAGATAATGATTTTCTGATACATATCTTACAATTGAATTCAAACTGCTCTTCAATTTCTCATCCATTACACCACCTACACATCCACACTTACAGCACCCAAAAATTCCCAAACAGTCACCCATATTTACCAGATTCAATGCTGCTTAATGTCAGTGATTAGACAAGAACCAATGTTTCATCATGACTGTGAGATAAAAATATACTTGTGAAATGCATTCACTGAAATGATTGTCATGCAACAGTCCAGGATAACTTAATACTTACCTTTTTGATTTTCTCTTCACTTTGATCAGGTGTGCTCCGTTTTGGCTCTGTTGTATTCAATGGATCATTGTCTTGGTGCCTTTTGGTTCCAATTTGGATATTGCCCTCTTTATAGGAGGACACACCTGGGCCACCAACTGTAAAATAAATAAAAATAGTAATAATTTATAAACATTAAACAAAAATTGTTATATGTTTCAAATTATTTATTAAAATTTGTTGCTTGTTTTAAAACATGTTATTAAACATGGAAGATCTCCCAAGTAGGTAATATTCTCCTACACAAGTTCCTAAATAATATCAGATACAATTATACTGTGAGAAATAAAATGGCTATGCTTTTTCAGTCTAAAAGTGTGAGAGATGAACAAGCATTTAATTGCAAGTTTAACTGCATTTTCACCTAAATCTAAAATGTTTGTTTCTGATGCAAGTGTACTATTTGTATTTGCTAAAGTTTTCTATTTCATTTGAAGTTACTCTTTGAGTAGAATTACCATATTTTTCAAAATACAAGAACCACATATTTTAAAGAAAATTTTGTGGAGAAAAAAAAAAAAATGATACTTGTATTTGAAAAATTTGTCGTGATACTTTAAAAATTAGTCGAAATAGAAAAGAGCTGAAAACATCAAAATAATAAAATACTATAAATCAAACAGGTTTAAAGTCATTCTGTTTGATTCAAAACACAAAATCCAAATTGCTTTCACTATTGCTTTTTTGTTTTTTTTAAAATCGTATCACCCCGAGCAAGGTGGTAACGCCACTGATGTGCAGGGGGCTACGTAATAGTGAAAAGATTGGAAAAGAGAAAGCCGGAAACCACATCCTAAACAGGAAACAAGGGATGAGCCTTTTTTGGCCATTGATAGTGTAAATACTACCTCATCTCAAAAGTATAGACAAATACTGGAGCTTATCTTTCCTGGGGAAGGTATATTTTATGGCATCTCTAAATTCATTAAAAGAAATTAAAATGATATGGTTTTTCACCAGGCAAGTTTCAATTTGGTGGAAATTAAAAATGGGTGCCTTGGGGCCCGGGGACTGCAAAACCGCAATAGTCACCACCCCACCACCTCTTTTAAAATCTTTAAAAAGAAGGTTGTTTGTGACAAAAGCCACCATCACTGCTTTATGTCATCACACATGTCATGTATCACCCCCAATCACCCCTTCCACTAGCACCCCAAAGACTCCAGCAGCAATCCAAACATCTGTGATTGCATCATAGGATTCCATATTATGATAAAAATAATTGTCATCCATGGACCCAAACATTGCATTACTGATACATTTCTTAAATGACTTAATATCATTTATTTTTCCATCATGAATTCTTTACCCACATGCACACTTGAGCAAGTGTGTCTTTATACTGCCAGAGCATAAGACAAGCAAATTTTGACATAAAATTTTAGAGTAAAATGTGAGTCTTATACTTAAAAAGAAATTAATAAATAAATAGTATGAGAAACATTAATTGGAGAAAAATCATAGAAGTACTCTAATAACTAACTGGTTTGGAATGCAGTTAAAGGAAGAGTACTTTGGAAGAAATGATTCAAGTGAGCAAATCTTGGTACATTGAAAGAAAGATATATTTATTGCACCATGAGAAAAAAATGGGACAAGAATTAGTTTAATGTGAAGAACTTTTGCATGATGGACATTCTCAGAAATTAGTCAGTTCCACTGGTTTTACTTGCCAAACCTGAATGTATCTCCTGTCTAATACACTGAGAATAAGATTTTTAAGAGACAAGTCCTGTAAGTAAGAAATGACCACACTTAGAAAATATATTTGGCCATTCATATAGCACAAAAACCTAAGCAATACTAAGAAAAGCATTAATGACTAACACTAAATTTTATTATTGATAAAATTACTGAAATATTTAAACTTTATATGATATGCAAATATCAAGAAAACAGTTCTGCTTGTTTTTAGTTAGCACGTACATAAAAACTGATTTGGTTTCAATGAGAAAAAGAAAGACAGAGGAGGGGATAATGCATGCATGCATTTAACATCTGTTTCAGTGAAAGGGATAACATTTGTCAATTTTAAACTTTTTCATTTGTACCCTCTTACTTCTTTAAATAATGACCTGCATTCATACTTATGACTGCTATTGCAATGTTTTGTTAAAGTTGTTAAGTTCAAACATTTAATGATGCAATAGGGGATTCTCACAAGTATTTTGTGGCCATAGAACTTGCAAGGAGCTTATTAAATGTTATGATACATCATAAAATTCAATCAGAGAAACATTTTCACACATACTTATTCTATGTGCCATGTTCTTTCAGTATGTTGATTATAGCTCTGCAATTTCCTGTTTTTTGTAGTAAAGGTTGCATTTTTGTTATCTGTTCTACCAAACACCCACACAAGCTCATTAGACAGATACTCACTGCTTTCTGTCCATCTTACCTTCAATATGTCTTGTGAGTGTCAAATTTTCTACTCCCTCTTTCTCCATTATGTGATCTTAAGTATAAGTATCCTTTTTTGTTTCAATTTTTTTCTAAAACCTTGTCATTGCTCAAATGTTCAGTCCATGGTATTCTCAACATCCTTCTGTAGAATCACATTTTTCTTGCCTTAGGTCTCTTCATCTGTGAGGAGATTGTCCAAAATTCACTGCCATGTAAGAGGGCCGATATTGCATAACAGTTGCTCTTTTTGTTTCTCACAAAACTTACCTATTTTCTTCAGACGTTGCTTAGCTTTTTTTGCATTTTTTACTATTCCAATGTACTTTAGAATTTCAGTGTTACATTTTCAGTCTTTTGTTAAAATCCTTCCTAAATATTTAACATTTTTTCTTTTACTTGCTTGGTTTTGTTTCCAATTTGTAATTGGCATGTTAGGTAGTTCTTTTTGCCAACAAACCATACATTTTCTTCTTACAATTGATGTTTCGTTAATACTGGCATTTAATTTATTTAAATAACCCCACAGGTTTGTTATAATATATTTGGGATATTTTTTCTATACCCTTAAGAAACTTAATGCTTAGAATCATATTTGATCCAACGAATATTGGAAGTTTGATGAAAATCAAGATTAAACATTAGAAAGATTTCGGAAAAAAAAAAAAAGAAAAAAAGAGGAAAGTAATTACTGCAGATACCACCAAACCTTTCTCTTCATGTCTACACACAGCCAGTCATCCACCTTATATAACCACTGCAGTGTTAATATTTTTCACAAACAGAAAAACTGTTAAATTTAGCTAGAATCTATATTAATATTGAAGGTTTCTATTTGTGTAGCCATACTGTGATCAGGTTTAAGGAAAGCCCAGTGATGTGATTACTTTTTTGACATTATGACTCACAAGATATCCAATTGTGTCATGGGCAATGAAAGGTTGATAAAGTCATTTAAAGTCACCAGAGGTCATTCCATTTCTTGTCAAATGAAGCAAAATAGCGTAAGATATAAAGTTTACTTCAACTTTTACTTAGGACACCAATCATGCCTCTTTGCAATCTTAACATTTTAAGTTGTACAATGGAGCTCTCCTCTCTCTTAAGCAGACTGAGTTAATGACCATAACTGGAGTAGTAGGTAAAAGATATGCATGCCACTCAAAACTATGTTTAAGACATTTTCAAGACATTGGTAGCAGATGTTAAGCTTCACATAAAATCTGATGCAGCCATGTTGGAGTTTTCAACCGTCATAAAAGGCTGTATATCCATTCCTGCACAACATAACAAAAAGGCATGTAATAAGTGAACCCAAGAAGTGCCATTAAGTTTTGAGTTGACTTAGAAGATTGAGTACCATTGAGTGTTAGCTGTGTATGCATTTCCATAAATCCAGGAACTTTTTGATACCATTTCATTATAAAAAAAAAAAAAAAAGGTTCCTGTGTTACATTTGAAATTATCACTCTACCACTTGAAAAATGCTGGGTATCTCTGCTAGTGCTGTAATAACAGAAGAAATTGTGAAAACTCATTTCAGGATCTCAAGATTATTACAACTTTTTCTTCAGAAAGAAGCATAAAAAAAAATAATGCTAATATGAAAAGGGAGTTAAAAAAATAGGGTTTAATCTACAAAGAGATCAGAATATTGAAGATGTTATTCAAATAACTTACGTTTTTCTTTGTCCTTGAAGTAATTGTGCATACTTGCAACATAAGTAATGATACTTAATTTATCTGGTACTGGAAGGTCACTCATGTCTTTTGCTTCTAGAAGAGCTGCAATGCCAAGACTCTCAGCAACAGTGAATGCCTGAATAATAATAAAAACAATCTCTAGTATGTATCTGAGAAATGATGCTATTATTAGAAGAATTATAATCAGAAGACAACTAGAACTAATAAATTTAAGAGTTAAGGGAAAGTTATTTAAACAAGTTAGCAAGTAATACATAAACATTCAGAAAACATTACATCATGTGGCTTAATTCATTTGGTCAAGTAGGAATTTCAAAGTAACATTTCTTTATCAAAATGTTGCAGTAACTAACTTTGCCATGGAGTCTGAATTTATTGCTTTAAAATTATAAGTAAATTAACACTCATTACAGTCAGGTGGAGAATTTATTAAATTTAAAATCTTAAACATTATTTTATATCAATTTTGTTTAAAAGTGTATTATGAAAAAAGTGGTTAATATACTAATCATATTAAGTTAAGGACAATGTGATTAAGGTGTGTATGGTGCATGTTTTGTGAAGAATAGCCTCCAATGGGTCATGGCTTCAAAATCACAAATAAGTAGTGAGTATTATGTAGTTTGTTTTAAGGGATATGAAAAGGCACAGAGTATCTTCAAGAGGCTGCTAATCCTGATTCAAGTTATCATGACCTATTGTAAGCTCAGTGAATAACACTACCACCATACTTGTCCACATTAACCTTTATCAATTTGTATGTAACTTCATTTACTGTACAAAAAGTTTATCCTGCCACTGAAGATGACCGATCCCTGAACAATAAAGGGTGAATTTCATAGTTGTTTTGTCATAGGATGTCATAGGAGGATACTCCTATGACATCAGAAAATAACTGAGTGAAATTAACAATAAGGATATTACAATTGAGAGGCTTTAAAAAGAATGGAGTGGAAATGGAATATTAATAATGGAAAGTGCTAAAGTTTAACATAGGATGGTGTTGCCTATGAAGTTTATTTTCAACTTGTTTCTCTGAAATCAAGCAATAAGAACAGTGCAGAAGCAGTTCTGTTCTGGTGTTCTTGACCATAATACCAATTAGCATATTTAGACCTATGCCACTGCAGGTCAGCTCCAAATATTTGAAGTATCAAGAGCATCATATCAAACAGAATTCATCTAGCTTCCCTGGATGATATATTTTTTTTTTTTTTTTTTTTTTTACAGCTTAACTCATTGTGGGTTGTTTAAAAAAAAAAAAAAAAAAAAAATGGGTTGTAAGAATAATGTGAAGATGGATTCAGATTTTTCCCAAGACTAACAGCATATAAGCAAATGTAGGCTTGACTGGAATTTGAACTTGGCTCACTGATTTCTCTATCCATTATACCACCCACACATCCATCTCTAGCTTCACCATTTTGAATTGCACAGTAATTAGCCATTATATGTAATGCCCCTAATAGACAGGCATTGGCAAATATACCCACAATGGGCCTGAACCCATCTGAGGAGACTGTGTAACAATTGTTAACTGTTTATTGATGAGTGCAGAAATACTGAATAAAAACAATAGTTATCAACAGCTATAGAGATGTTGTGGTGAGTATTACACTGCAGTTAACACAGTCTCAAACCATACAGTGGTTGGTGACAGTATATGATCCCTGCCACACAAACACACAAAAGTTGAAAAAACTGGGTAGTGTTGTAGCTGAAGAGTGGAATGCCATACCAAATATTCTGGTAAAAAGTATGAAGTGAAGATGTATGTAATGATTGGTGCCAATATTGAAAGAACCCTTTTCCGACATTGGGTTGAAATTTTATCTTCGGCCATTATTGAAGCAACACAGGATTAATCAGTAGAGGCTGTATACCTTGGATAATGTTCTCCCGTTGGGCAAAAGAGATATTCATAGTAAACAGGCTAGAAATAAACAATAAATTCAGCCCATAATAATCCTAATATTTCATAACTTGTTGTGAGTATTGCATTTAATTGGGAAATTTAATATGAAACACTTACCAACTGGTTATTATCATAGACATTGTTTTTGGAGAGAGCATCAAAATTGCTGAAAGAGAAAGCAAAATTATACAGAGAAATATTTCTGATGAGATGCCATTTCAATAGTTATTAAAATTACACTAAATCATTTCCGGTTATTGCTTTTTATAGATAAGGGTTGAATTATGACAATGTCCCAACAACAAATATATATCGATTTCAGTTTCAGCAGAAATATTTGGGCCATGAGAAAGTATTAGAAAATTTACCATCTATAGAACACATCAAAGATAAGAGAAGTAGATGAAGTAGATGAGAGCAACAAGTAACCTACTGACAAACTATAGTATATGTATAGAGTGACAAGCATCACAAATGAGAAAGGAAGGCTAGGAGAATTTAGCACTCACAGGAATACAAAGATAAGAGAAGTGGATGAAAGAAGCAAGTAACCTACTAGACAAGCTAAAGCAAATGGATAGAGAGATAGAGACAAAAAAAAAAAGAAGAGTTATAAAAGTATTGTCAAGAGTAAGAAAAAAGAAAATGTGGAGAACCATGATCACCCATATCCTGACAGGCACATACATAGAAATTGTCATGAAATTTGGAACTTTACAGCTTATATGCTCAAGCTGTATTCTGGACCCAAAGTTAGGAAAAGGGATCATCATTGTTGAGGAGTTTATGTTACTGAAACACAGTAACATAACTGTGTAACTGTTTCAAGATTACAATTGAAACTATTATATGTAGGCAACTTAATGAAATCCATACTCTTGTGCTCAACAAATTTAAATGATTGGTTTTTAGATATTTCAGTTGTAACAATATGTAACTATTTTATGAAAGAGCAAATTAGAAGTATAATTAATCATTAATAAATATTACAAAATATCAAATCATTTAGTATATTTCACACCAACACTTTTTTAGGTTGGCATTGGAAACAACACTGCATGGTGCCTGTCAGTTTTGCACTTCAATGAAATTTTCAGGCTTACTCTGAAGGTAGCATTAAAATATGAAAATCGTAATTCCATTCAGTATATCTGTCCCCACTGTCTATATCTATAGACACTTTATATCTTATACTGATCACTTTTTCTCCGTTAAACATAGAAAATTTTAAACTATATATTTCACAATCTTACATGAGATCAGGCCGGAATCGGTGAATAAGAGCACAAAAGGCTAATCCATCTCTCCATGAACTGCTCATATTGGTGATGTTAACATCTTTATATCCATCGACAAGTGCTTTGCACCATTGCTGAAGTGCACGAATCTTGGTATGGGACATGTTTGTTTTTTACCAGTTGTAAAAAAAAAAAAAAAAAAAAAAAAAAAAAAAAAGTAACTCCTAAAACTGTTCACACCACTGGAACTTTTGGAGCTGCATTTTTAAGGAGAGCACCTGTGAATAAAAAATGAACAACTTTAAGAACATTATCAAAATTTACAATTTATATAAGTTACATAATATTTTCAATAAAGTCTGAGTCTTTTTTGAATAGATGAATAAGCAATTGTCATCTTACAAATTTACTGTTTAGAAAAAAAAAAGTAAAAGAAAAATCTCTTGAATAAATTGTCATTATTGAAAAACCTTTAAAAATAGTTTGTATGCATACAAATCTCTTCATCCAATATAATAATCCTAAATTGGTCAACTTTATTTGTCTCATAATGTAAAATATATAAAGGTTTTACTGACATTGGCAAAATAAAACTGTCAGCAATGACATTAATTGCAGGAGAAAATTAATTTTCACAGTAATTGGAGCATAGGTTTGTTTTATGGTCTAGCCTTTTTTTATAACAATCAAAAGGATTGATTTAACATTGTTAATCTTATTCATCAAAAAACAAATTTATTAAAGTGATATGGCTACAAGTATACATTTTTATTAAGTAATTCACAAATGGAATGAAACAGAAAGAACATGTCAAATTAAAAGACTCAAGTTATTAATATGTTAATAATTTACATTTAACTTTACTAATAAGTTAATATTTACAAATATAGAAACTTGAATTTCAGGCAAGAACTTATTACATGCTTTGTATAATTATTTTTTGTCTTGTTCAATTGTTTTATTAAAGATACAAGATTCTGTTTAAGATGAAATCTAATCTGATTCCAATAACAGTTTGAAATTTAGATAGTAATGCCAAAGAAAAAACTGAATAATTTACCATTTTTTTTCTAACTGTACAAAACTGCAACCATGAAAGAAATGCAAAATATGACATGTCTTAAGCTTTTATAACACATTCAGCTAACATTTCATATTTTAAAATGAATTTCCTTTTAAGTTACAAGGCAAAAGTAATCTATTACAAGAGATGATTTTTCATTTAACTGAAAATCAGTTTTTGGTTTATACTTTAATATAGTAAATAAAAACTCATTTTCTAATTAGTTTATAATATTACTATCTTTTTGTCATGAAATATAAAATCTGATTATAATTTATACCTCACTTGTGTTGTATACAGAATAGATATTGTCAGGTTTCTCTTGAACCATTATATAGATTTAGTATTGTAGCTTACTAGAAATATACCCAGTATGCTGAAACTAAAGTGAGATTCCTCATATAAAGTAGGAAATAATTTTTTCAAATCAAATAGCTAACACTACACACACACAAAAACAGTTACCAGAACATATTCTTATATTACTTTTTGAACTTATGAAATGCTATTGAGAAACATTGAGAATACCTTAAATATGAGTAGGCCTATTTCATTAAAAAACTGACAGCAAAATATTTAAATTGATATACTGCCTAAAATGATGTCGACATATATATTGATGTACCTACCATTGAGTATCTTACATCAACATATAAGAAAAAGAAAAAAAAAATGATTCGAACCCTCTGAGCATGACAGGAGGGATATATATTATGTTAGAACATGTGAAAACTACAAATTACTACAAAATTGTACATTTTGTTTTGACAGTGAAAGAACGATGTCTTACCAGGTAGTTAACAATGACAGTACCATCATTGTTAACTACTTGATGAGACAGCTCTTTCAATGTTGAAACAAAATGTACAATTTTGTAGTAGTTTGCAGTTTTCACATGTTCTAATGCAATAATTAATAATAAATATTCATTGCTCTATTTTTATATTGACCACTGTTTTAAATTAATGTTTTGAATGTTGCAACTATTTTCTGTTCTTATTCATTTGGAGATATATACATATTTTTTTTTTCTAAACACATACTGTTAAATATAAGAGACAAATGTCTATTATGTTTAATCATGAGCCGTTCTAAACGTCGTATTTTGGCTTTAATTTCAGTTGAGAATAAAAGACAAAACTTCTCTAACATTTGGATAATTTTTTATTAATTTGCTTCTAAGCTTTCGGCTCACATGAGCCATCTTCAGAGAGGTTATTTAGACGGTAATACAATAACATCCACCATCATCGACGATTTTAATTTGTGTTGACATAAAACTCCGCTAGGCAACGGCATTAGTTACTAAAAATAAATTCAGTTCTCAAATTTGCGATGCAGGTCCATGATGTCACATTGTTGTCATTTCGCGCTATCACGCTGTGTGATGTCATAGAACCGCATTGCAAATTTGCAAACTGTGTTTGTTATTTTTGGTAACTATGACGATGTAACTGCTTTACACTTACATGATAGAGTTTCATAGTCATGTCTGGACAATGCCTGGTTAAAAATAAAGTCATCTAGCAGTAACCATTGTGTACTTAGTAAGAATCAGATTTCTAATAGGCCATTATGTTATCTTTTGCTGAATTTAAATAAATTTAAGCTAAAAATATTACTTGTCAGTTATGATGACCAACACTGGAGTATAATTACAAAGAATAGAGTAAAAAAAAAACAAGAAAAGCAGAAAACATTCATAAAGAACTTCAAAGTATTAATTGCAGGTGACGTGTGTGTGTGTGTGTGTGTGTGTGTGTGATAAACCACAACTCTTCATATGTCCAGCTGGATGGCTGAATAGTTAGTAGCAGAGAAATATCTTTTTGCTACTCAAAGTCAATGGTTTATACAAGGAACTTAACATCTCTGACTTAACAAACGTTTCCCAATCTAAATGTTTGCCTAATACTACTAGGGAATTCTACTGTAAAGTTTGGAATTTCCTCCACTCCCAGATTTCATTGTCATTACCTAGTCAGGTCTTTAAAGTACAATTTTTAAGAGATTGTCATAAGAAATTTATGTATTTTGGAGGAATGGTCATGTTAAATATTTTCAAATTTCTCAGCCAGAGTTTTTACATACATTCTAATTTGATAAATATAGCAATCATATTATTCAAACCCTGGAAGTATATTTATAGACTGTTTTACGTCATATTGACACACACTAATTTTCATTTTATTGTTCTAATTAATATTTTCATACTATCTTTATTTAACCTTCAATTAATCAAGGCCTTAGTTAGAAATTTTATTGTGGTGATTACTTAACTTTCATTGTTTCAAGTCACCAGTTGCAAATTTCATGCACAATTAGCCTTAAAATCCAAGGTTGTGACTTTATATATAGAGTTAAAATAATTTTTTCTTCTACAGCAATATTTTTATGAAAAATAAATAAACCTGAAAAAAAAAAAAAAAAAAAAAAAAAAAGCTTGTGATGTCCTTCATTTGTTATACTTGTCTTTTCAGGATTATTGCTCATTGTTGTATGCAGCTATGATCTGATTTGCAGAAAAGCATGAATAATGTCAGTTTCATAGTTGTCAAATACTTGCTACATTCTTTTAAGAAATACCATATCCTGATTTCACTGGTGGACATTTCTGCAAGAGCAATAACATTTTTAGTCATCTTGTTTGACTCTTGTGAAATCTCAATTGGAATTTCTCTGAAAGATAAAGATCAAATTATGGCTCTTCTCTTATACTCTGAACCACTTTGATCAGCATCTTCCTCTATTTCTTACCTCTGATCATTTAACATTATTTACCCTTTTTGGTTGAATGAAAGATATCAGAATTGTTTGTTTTGATGGTTTATCAACAATGAAAAAGTGATCCTGTAATCCTCTTAATTAAGCACACTAACTTGAAAGCTTAGACGTGCAGTAGATATCGGCTCAAAATGAGAAATTGGAGAGCCGAGTTCAAATTCCAGTTAAATTTGTTGCATGTACATGCAAATACTCATGGGAAAGGTCTTAATCCATCTCTTCTCCCTCTAGCTATGGGTTAAATAGCAGGACAGATTGAGTTTTATAGCCTTGGTTAGCAACCAGTCTAAAGAAAGTAATGGCAACCTACTGTAAGGAAATCTTCTGCAAAGTCAGTCATGCCTCTTTCAAAATATGATAGCCCAAGTGTATATCATGTATGGCACTTAAGCAAACTGAACCTGAAAGCAATGCTTATGCTGATATTCTTATAAGTCTCTTTAAGCAGAATCATCAATTCAGTTTGATTAAGTGATGGCCATTATTTTCTAACATTTTAACAGCCTCAGCTTTTTGATAATTTTTTTTTTTTCAGCTCTTTATGTGAGTGGGTCTCATTAACATGCATGAAACCAGTATTATTACCACTGATGATGACAAGACTATAAATATAACCTCTTTTCAAAAGGGTATTCTTTACTTCAGGTATTAACTCCACAGTTTAGTTTTCCAGCACAGAGATTACAAACTCCTTGTAGCTGAACATGTATCAATTAGGTGATCCTGAATGCTACTATTTAATTGTTCCAGATGGTATGAGCCTTTTGGAGCTTGTATAGATTTGTATGGTGGTCTGAGGCGGTCTTTTGCCAGTACCCTTAAATACAAATTCAGGCAAAAGATTGATTCTTTGTTAATTGGAAATCTTTGTGAAGATGATAACTTGATCTCTTGATAAATATGTATTTCTGTTCACAAATGTTTCTGGATTCTTGAATGTAAATTTAGCTAGCTCACTGCATAGAAGTACTTGATCCTCATTCATAACAATGGGATCAATACCATACTTAACTATTTAAACAATGTAACTCATAATTCAGGTATCCTGAATTTAAGAGCCCTGTACTAATTCACCTTATTCAAGCTCCTAACAGCAATGTTTAGCCATTTTCATAGTGAAAATAAATAGTCTTCAATTGGTTTTAGCTGTACTGAAGTTGGAGCAAAAAGAGTAAACTTCTTTGACAAGATATCCTTGGTTTGTTTATTAGGAATACATCATTGTTTTTGCTTAGCATTGCAATATGTTGTCTTCATTTTTAATCTCCAATTCCTGTAAATATTTAATTTTACATTTCCAAACAACAGCTGTAGGAGTTTGCTTTTCTTAAATAGAATATTACTTATACAATCTACTTTCCAATATCTTATTAGCCATATCTTAAATTATTTACATAATTATGATTACACAACTAAAACATTTTTAAATAGTTTTCCCTAGATAAAAACAACTTTATTCTTGTTTGGTCCACTACCAATACCATATACAACTTGACAATATTCAAGAGTATATATATTTTTTATAGAAAAGTGGTCATGAATGGCCACTCCTCTAGATCATTTGATATTAATAGTTGACCCCAAAGCTCTATCCTTGGACCTACTTTGTTTATAATTTCTATCAATGTCATCAGTTCTTGACGCAGTATCAATGCTGATATAACTATTTACTCCTGATGTGATATCTAAACTTATTTATAAATGGAACTTTGTGTGTGTATCCGCAACAGCTGAACCGATTTTCTTGAAAATTTACACAGTTGTACTATAAGCGACTGCGAGTGTTCTTAGCTAGGTTTTGTGTCGAAGTACCCCTGATAAATATCGAAAATCGATAATCGAAAAAAATCGGGTTATAGAAGGAGTGGTCTGATTTTAATCAAGTTTGATTAAATCATAGACAAAGACATAAGAAACAATATTCAGAAGTTTCAAGGTTGCAGTTCTTACAATAGTGCAGAAAAATCGATATTATATATATATATATATATATATATATACATACATACATAAGGCAAGATGTTTGTGTGTGCGTTTGTTTATCTGTCCCTTATACAAATCCACAATTTTTATCCGATTCTCACCAAACTTCACAAATATTCTTTAGGCTGAGTCTGAGCTCCAGGATCATGGATTAGTTTTAAAGCTTTCATTACACATGAGCAACACCAGGTTATACTGCTAGTGTTTGATAAAATGAAATAGGCAGCTGAGCTTGAAAATAATTTTAAATTGGGACAAGAAGTGATTTGTCAATTTTCATGTTTCCAAAATGAAATAGCTCTCTTAAAGAGCCTTTTTTTGCTTTTCTTCAGCATTACTGATGTTAACCATCTCAGTCTTCTACTGACCTGAAGTGGAATGATTTTATATTGAACTAGCAGTATAGCCCGGCATTGCTTGGGTGTAATGAAAGCTTTAAAACTAATCCATGATCCTGGAGCTCAGACTCTATGGACGTTGGCATGAAAGACTAAAAAGCAATAGTTGTTTCCAGTTAAAGCAAAACCGTAGACTGAAAGAAAAATGAATGGATGTAAGTCAAATTTGATTTCCTGGTATCGATACCAAGTTTTCTGTACTATTGTAAGAACTGCAACTTTGAAACTTCTGAATATCATTTCTTATATCTTTGTCTATGAGTGTATCAAATTTGATTAAAATTGGACCACTTCTATAACCCGATTTTTTTGATTATCGATATTTATCGGGGGGTACCTTGACACAAAACCTAGCTAAGAACACTTGCAGACACTTATAGTACAACTGTGTAAATTTTCAAGAAAATCAGTTCAGCTGTTTCAGAGTCTATAGGTAACGATACACACAGTCAATGTTTCATTTATAAATAAGTTTAGATAGATTAGATCAATTCCTGTATCTCCTGCTAGGAAAGTTAATTCACTGTGACAATTTTTCTTGATAGAATCTATCTTGCACCTTTATAAGCCCACCATTCATCAGTGCATTGACTACTAATGCCATATCTGCTTTGGTGCTTCTATGTATCTAAAAGTTCTTGGGTGAATCCAAAGTAAAGTTTATAATGTTACTCGTCCTGACTTGGCATCAGACACTTTTCTCAATCACTATAACATGGCTTTCCTGTGCCTTTTCTATAAATATTTTCATGTTCTGATGAGCTTTTTTTTTTTTTTAGCACACCAACTTCATGAATTTAAACAATACTAAATTGGCAGCTAAGTATTATTTTACTGGTGAAATTAACCATAAAGAAAGATGTAACTATATTCTATGCCAATAGGTTCTACTCTTGCATTTTTCACTTGTGGAACTCTTCTTTGGCTTCTTGCTATATTCCTGTCTCTGAATTTTGTACTTCTATTAATCTTTCTTAATAACATTTTCTCAGTTTATTTCACTCTCAGTAATCTTTTATACCTTAATATCTTTGTCACCTTGCTTGGGATAAAAAAAAAAAAAAAATTGAAAGGATTATAATTTGAAGAAAGTTTTAGAATTGATTTCAAATCAGTTTCACAATTCATTTTCTGGTCAGTGCACAATGAAACTTCTGGTGGACAGTTGTAATTAATAATACATCATGTACTGTATAAAATTGATTTGATCCTTAACTATGGAGCATCATTCTGCAAGATGTCTTCAATATGACACTGTACAAAATATATTTTCTTTTAACATGTTCAATCCTTCAAAGTACCTTATCCATAATGCCTTTTAAGCTCTAGAAAAAAGAACGATATCATGCTGAAAATGTTTCTTATTTTCAATGTTAGAATTAAATAAAAGCATTTTTTTTTTGAATTGATTTAAAATGCATGCTGATATGCCAGCTATCATAATACAGTGAGAATCAATCTTTTCAAATTAAATTAGTTTTAACTAAACATGCTTAATGACATTTAATGACAGGAACTCCTTGGTTATATAATATTAATGCCTACAAAAGAAACACGCAAAGAATGTTAGTAATTTATTGCCACACATCTTGGCAGACCTTAGACCCTGGGATTTATGCCAAACTGTTAAGAGGACCAAAGAAAATCATCGCTTGGGACAGGTAAGCATTTAGGTGAGACAAAACGGATGGAGAGAAATCTGATACACAAAATCAGTGGCACAAAAAAGGAAGCATGGCCTGCAAATATATTCACTCCCTGTCTTAGTTCTTTATGCAGAACACTAGGGGTACATATTTGTTTTATATTTTGATACTACTGAGATGCCAAGTCTAGAGGTAAAAATATGTATGCAGCCATTTACACAGACTTTGAGAATAAATTTAGTTGTAAGTGCATAGATACATGCGCATAGATATATGTCCATGCCCATATTAATGGTGATACAATGCCGCAAAAGTGAGGTAGGCATGAATCAGTTGTATAAAATCAAGAAAATTATATTGCATTAATGTGACAAAGCTGAATGTTTATAAAATAGCAAACAGCAAATCAATATTCATTGTGAGCCTTATAGATATTGATAAAACTTCAAAGATTTAAATACAATGTAAATGTTTATCTTTTGTCTTCTGAATTCCTGTTCTTTTATTATTTGCTCTTCCTTAATCATATTCTCTCATATTCAGTAACTTCATATATCTTAGTGGCTTTATTACCTTGCTCGTGGTGAAATTATTAATAAAATCTGCAGATCATTAGGAATATAATTTACCATTTCCTGCCATTTTTTTTTTACTATTATTTTTTATTTTTACATAAGAAAAATAACTGCTCAAAATTAGTGGATAGTATTACCAAGCATAAAGTGTGAAAAAAAAAACAAATAATTGGTAGGTGAGTGAAACCAAATAGAAGAAACAAATGGTTAGTAGATAAGTGATACCAAAATCTTTTTGGGAGATAAATGATAGCAAAACTTCAGGAGATTCAATAGTAAATAAATGAGGTGGTAGCCTGAACTCCACATTAATGATAGATGGATAGTCACAACATTAACTTTTTTTAGCAGACAAAACATCTAAGTTGTTAAGGTGAAATAAGAACACACAAATTAGAGATGCAATGATTACTGTTTTGGTGATAAAACAACAATAGTTAGTAAAATGACTGGTTACTGACGAGGAGGTATGAAAAACTGAGTTAATTCCTTTTTCTTGACCCCCCCCATTCCCTTGGATGTCGTAACCTCCACACTACTGATAATTTTTTTTCTGTCCTTTTAGGAAAGGACAGGAATGCAAAGGGTAATGTAAACTTATTTTCAATGAATGATAATGTTTAGACATTAACCGAAATTATTTGAAAATAGCGTGTATGTGAAAAAACTTGATCCATACCACACCTGGAAATAGTTCTTAAGTATTGGAATTTTCCTTAAATTTTTAGGCAAATTATTTTGAGGCAAACAAACCTTCTGTCATCATGTTTCTGAATGATAACACTTTCTAGTGATTCATATTCAAATACATTTTCTGTGCATTACATAAAGATTCAACCCAGCATAATTATTTTAGATCAAAAGACATTCAACTTAGATGTTCTTGAAGTAAAATTTTACTTCATGAATGTGTGGTTTTCTTCAATAAGTTAAAAAATAAAAGAGAAAATGTTCCTGTTCGTAAGCATCACTAACAGTCTCCAGAAAATATGGCTGATGATAGCACATGAGATATTTTTCAGTCACAAATATGGATGTATTTTAGTTACTATTAGGGTTCAAGCATACTTGGATATGAGTGACCAGCCATTAATCAGGGTGCAGGCAGTTACTGTGTCTGCAGAATGTGTGGAAAATTGCTGCGAAAGGAAACACTAAAAAATTTTGTAGAGTGGTTACAACAATGACTTATTAAATTTGTAATGTATGCAACTTTTTCATGTGTGAGCTTTGACTTGGATAAAAGATTTTCTCCCTATTCCAAAGAATTTTCTTAGAGCAGAGAGAGAAAAGACAATCTTGTCTCAACATGGCAGTGATACATGATGTAGTGGCTCAATGAGGAACCAACATGAAGATGTTAGAGGATTTCCCCAGAGACAAAAGCAGATTGAAGAAAGACAAGCATGGTGTCTGCTGTCCAACAATGTTGATATCAGTATCAGGAAGCAAGTTTATGAACATACATGTCAGAGATACAAATATTATTTGGTAAGTACATATATGATGTGCGTTGTGGCGCAGTGGATATCGGCTCGGAATGAGAAATCGGGGAACCGAGTTCGAAATCCAGTTGAATTCCTCGCATTCACTTACGCGCAAATACCATTGGGAAAGGTATTAATCCGTCTATTCCTTCCAGTTATGGGTTAAATAACAGGACAGATTGAGTTCTATAGCCTTGGTCGGCAACCAGTCTACCGCAGAAAGCAATGGCAACCTACTGCGGGATAATGTTCTGCCCAGTCAGTCATGTCTCTTTGGAGACATGATCGCCCAAAGCGTGTATCGCGCATGGTACTTAACTGACTGACATATATGATGACTGTACTTAACAAATTACCTGTAAATATTCAAGTGAAAAAGATGGTGCACCATCTGATCAAGAAAATAAAAAAAAGCTGATGATTGAAGAAGGTAAGGAGTGTCATGCACATGACTTGTTTTATTGACTCCTTGCTTCAAAATTAACTTTTTTAGATGAGCTTGTGGCTACTGCAACAGCCATGGCCTGTCCAAGTCAAGAAAAAACCAGAAAGCACCACCAGCAATTGTGCAAGGAACATCATGTCAAAAACGGAAAATGCATGACTAGATTGAGGAAAGAAAGTACAACCCCCACAAAAGATATAGTGAAAAAAAGAAAAGAAAAGAGATTGAAGTCTTTCACTACCTTTATGCATTACAGCTTAACAAGAAAAAGACTTTAGTGCCAGTGGTTACATTGTAGCTTCATGAAGATCACTGCTTAAGCCAGATAAATATAAATATATATTTTTACAGTAAGATTCACTCTGTACAAGGCCCGGTAGTCACTTGAGGTAGGGAATTAAGTTAAGGAGTAATTTGTATGGATAAGATGGGAAGATAACGGTTAACTCTAGACTTAAACATGTTAAGATTGTAGTGATCGAGCAAACATCCTCTTGAGAGTGCATTTTACAGGGCAGTGCTTTGTGGGAAGAAGTTGTTTGAGTGGAACTTCTCACCACACAACGCTATATATATATATATATATATTTATTTATTATAATTTTGTTATTACAATGGTTTATAAAAGCATAATATCACTACACAAAAACTTTCATGTTTCAGAACAAAACTGTTCCTCTTCAGGTGATATGTTAAAATAAATGGTGAAAATGATTTATTTTGAAAATATAAGATGAATTAGAAAATTAGGGAGTGGCAGTTGGAAAAATGCATTAGGTATGTCAATATTGTTCAATCAAAATTGAGAATTATGTAACCATGGAGATTTAATATTTGGGTTATGAAAGGGGGCAGGATGGCTTCGATCTAGACATGTCACTTTTTAATTTTGTCTAGGTAAGATACATAGTGGGACCTTAGATTTATACATATATACATATGTAGGCTTGTATAAAATCTGCTGAAAACTATCATAGACAAAAAAAAAAATCTACCATGTGCACAATTTGCAGTTAATATGATCGTACACTCTCATGATGCCATATTTTATATTATTATTATATCTTTATATAAAAAAGTGAATAGCGATGCTAATTGATTTGGTACCTTACCAATATCAAGACATCTCACAAATACCACAATAATACTGTTATGATGTCATCACCTTCATACAATTCCATCCCTAGCATGAACCCATATTATGAAAAAGTAGGAAGTAAAATAATATTGTTTCAGTCTGAGCACATTAGCAAGTAAGTGTTTATCTATTTAAAGGTACTTCTTCAAGTGGACCAGATAGAAAGTACAGATTGACAAAAGGTATCATATTTCAAAAATATTTATTTGATATCAATGTGTAAGCAGCTAACATATGTGGCCTGACAACCATTGTAAATATGCTGCCAGTCTATGACTAAGCATAATTCCTTAGACCCTGGAATAGGGCCATAATAGGTATTTGTACATCAGATTTTTTTCTAATGATATTTGTTTGTTTTTTTTTTTCAGTAAGAAAAACAAAAAAAAAAATTTCTTTTTAGATATGGAACCATTCAGAAATAACATTTTATAAACTCATCTGCTTTAATAAAACTAGCAATTTTAAATACTTAATTAGTTTAGAATGTGCATTGTGGTGCAGTGGATATCTGCTCAGAATGACAACTCGGGGAGCCGAGTTTGAATTCCAGCTGAATTCGTTGCATTCACTTACACGCAAATACCCTTGGGAAAGGTATTAATCTGTCTATTCCTTCCAGTTATGGGTTAAATAACAGGACAGATTGGGTTCTATAGCCTTGGCTGGCAACCAGTCTACCACAGAAAGCAATGGCAACCTACTGCGGGATAATCTTCTGCCCAGTCAGTAATGTCTCTTTTGAGACATGATTGCCTAAGCGTGTATCAAGTATGGCATTTAACTGACTGAATTAGTTTGAGAAATTAGTTTTAAGTCATCAATCCCAGATATGAAAAGGAAGCTAACATCACCTACTTTTTCAAGGTTGTCTCAGAGAAACTGGCTGAATGTAAGCTTCAGACATGATTAACTTGAGATGTTTGTAAGCTATAGTATTTTGTCTCACACACAAATAAAATTTTAACTCTTATTGTGTATTATTTTCAGTAATCAAAATCCACAAAAATAGCAAATATTTTCAAAATCTTGACTGATAGGTTTAAGTATTTAAGACATATTCAATATGGAACTACAGGAATAACCATGAAAAATAGACACATTTACATTTCATTCACAGATAACTAAACTTGCCAAAAGTAAAATATGAGATATATAAAAATAATTATAAAGTTAAATTTCTTTTTCTTTCCTCCTTTTATCTGTAACTAGCAGTATAGCCTGGCGTTGCTCAGGTGTAATGAAAGCTTTAAAACTAATCCATGGTTCTGGAGCTCAGACTCTTTGGACGTTAGCATGAAAGACTAAAAAGCAATAGTTGTTTCCAGTTAAAGTGAAACTGTAGACTGAAAGAAAAATGAATGGATGTAAGTCAAATTTTGATTTCCTGGTATCGACATCAAGTAAGTTTTTTTTCGTTGTAAACTGAATTTTGAAGGCTAAATAAGTCCTCTGAGTAAATGGTATCATGGCTGAGACGAAGAACTACAATTATACCTACTTAGAGCCAAACCCGAAACAAAAACTAAAATAAAAGGGCTGAAAAACTGATTTTGATCAGACCCGGTATCTTGCCTTTTATATTTATATATATATATATATATATATATATATAAAAATATATATATAGTCATCCGCAGACAGATCTGTTTCGCTCGATTTTCTGCACTATTGTAAGAACTACAACCTTGAGACTTCTGAATATCGTTTCTTATGTCTTTGTCTATGAGTATCAAATTTGATTAAAATTGGACCACTCCTTCTATAACCAGATTTTTTTCAATTATTGATATTTATTGGGGGTACCTTGACACAAAACCTAGCTAAAAACACTCGCAGACACTTATAGTTTTGGAGTCTATAGTAACGGATACACACACAAAAGTTCCATTTATAAAAAAGTTTAGATAAAATCTCAGCCAACATTTTCACATTAAATATCAAAGAGCAGCATGTGATATGGTTAGTCTTTTCTTCTTGCTTTCCTTTATTATCTTGTCTAGATGTTATTGCAGTTTTTTGTGTCTGCTATCAACACTGTCTCATTTATGTCACTGGTGTCAAACATCCTTTATTATCCATGAGTAGAAATGATATTTCTAAGTGTTGACACCAATCTCATTTCCTGCTTAATACAAACTTCATAATATTTTTATACTTGCCTCATTTTCTCACACAACCTCAAGCCACAAGATACAGAAACCGACTCATAACTCAAATGACCTTGTAAATGTCACTTAAATAAACAAAAAAAATTAAAAAATTAACTGAATTATTGTTCATATAAACCCTCTCGAATTACTATTTGTTTGAAAGCCGGTTCACACTCCACTCCGCTCTATTGAACAGGTGAAGAGGGTGAAGAGGCTCATCCCTTGTTCCCTGTTTAGGATGTGGTTTCTGGCTTTCTCTTTTTCCAATCTTTTCACTCTTATGTAGCCCCCTGTGCATCAGTGGCATTATTGCCTTGCTCAAGGTGATATAATAAAAAAAAAAAAAGGCACACCTGAAGTCGAGACTGCTTACTTAAATTGGAATTTGGATCGAACTGTTCATTTAATTTTTTTTTTTATCTTAGAAATGTCATGTCCCTTCATGAATGTCATATTTATATGTTATAGAAGTTACAATACTAATTAATAATGCCATTTTAATGGCAGTATTCTTAATATTCACTCAAACTTCTTTCACTTTCTGGGTCTCTTCTCTCTTGTTTGATTGGCTGCAATTGACTTCAACCATTATTTAATTGGATAAGGATATAGAACTATTTACATTGTTCAAACAACTGTCCTCATCTTTGTTGACATATTTAAAATGTTTTGGCTGTTGTATGTATGCTCCAGCATTCTTCAGGTGAATGGAATTTCAAACCGAACCTTTTATTTCATCCACTGGGGTTAAATTATTCTAGTTCTACATACCATGCTTCTTCTGAATGTCTCAGTATCAGTTATCTCTATTTAACTCAACTATCCAAGTTTTTCGAGATCTCTGCTGTAGCCAAGTATTGAACTCACAACTCTTTGGGTCAAGTCACTGGATTCAAACAATGCTTTTATCTATTGGGCCATGTGTCCTTGAGAAATATGGTGACAAAGATGAAGACGACAGTCTGAACAACATAAATAATTATAATACCTCATCTCAGAAATATAAATAAAAAAGTGTATAGATATATAAAATCGTCAAATTGGTGTTTATAGAAGATACTTTAAGGCCAACTTTTTTACATTTTTTTCTAAAATTTGTTTTTTCAAATATTGAGATTAAAATCATGGCCCTCTACAGATGTCCTTTTTTTACTATCTGTAAATTGTTATGCATTTTCAGGAAAAATAAGTGATTTCTTGTAGCCCCCTTCCCCATGGAATTCAGAATTTTTCCTTCTTTTAGACTGGTTGCCACTAAAGGCAGAAGACCCTAGTTTACTATTGGATTTAACCCATAGATGGAGGAGAAGAAACAAATTCATGCCTTTCCAAAGAGTATTTGCATGAAGGTAAACAACAGAATATTCTGGAATTTGATATCAGATTGCTAATTCCACTCTCTGCATCTCCAGATAGAAAGAGTTACATACTCAATTTCAAGAGTAGCCTTTCTTAAAATTCTGATGTTTGGTTATTTGGTCAGATACCTGAAAGTTTTTCAGGCCATAAACTTTTCAGCACCCCCATATACAATGCTAGGAAAAAAATTATCTATCCAACTTCATTTTGAGCAGAGTAACTTTGTTTACTAAGAACTTAAATAAAATCAATAACCATAATCTACTTTATTTCAAACTAGCTGTATAGCTCAGTGTTGCTCAGGGTTTTTTAGTGGTTATTTTGAAATGGTAAAGTCAAGTGCTTATTCAAAAAGCTCCAGTATGAGGATACCGTGATGCATAAGTTAAAAAAATGTGAATTATAGATTTTTTTGTTGTATTTGTAAAATGGGATTCATGCTTGGTCAATTTTGCCAATAAATGGGAATGATGTATGTACAATTGGAAAAACGGGGATAAGCATTATAGAAGCTTGTAATGTGATGCAATGATGATGTGATGCAGAAGTGAATGCATTGTCCCTGCAACATTGGAAGGGTTGGCATCTTGTAGAAAATGTGAAATTGTTATGGCATATAAGGTAGAAGTTATAAAAAAGACCTGAGTTGGGTTTTTGTTTTCAAGATAAATCAATTTACTGGCACATTTTAAATAGGTATTAACAATCTGTGTGATATATATATATATATATATATATATATATATATATACGCACATCAATACATTTTATATATACACATACATACATACTAGCTGTATAGCCTGGTGTTGCTGGGATTTTTAGTGGTTATTTTGAAATGGTAAGGTCAGGTGCTTATTCAAAAATCTCCAGAAGAATGAGGGCATGTGTTATGGGAACCTGTAATGTGATGACGTTGTGACACAGAAGAAGTGGATGCATTTTCTGGCAACATTGGAGGATACCTTGTAAAATACGGGAAATTGTTATGGTATATAATAAGACAGAAGTTACAAAAAAGACCCAATTTTTGTTGGAATACAACTAAGTGTTTTGGAGAAATAAACAACCCCAAAAAGTAACATTTTCCATTGATTTTTGCCACACCCTGTGTGCCAACTGAAATTTTTGTTCACACATCAAACAGTTAGACCTTGATTTATCAGTAACTTGGGTTTGAGTGAAGAGTCTTGGAGAAATGCATAGAAGTGCACAGAAGACCACCTGGAATCATGTTCGATGTTGATTTTTGATGAACCCTGTACATTGATTCAAAAAATTTTTGTAGACATCAAAAGTTTGGACCTTGATATACAAGTTACTCGATTTTAGTTTAATTTTCATGAAGTGTCTCTGCAGGGAAGTTTGTAAATTCTAAACGTTTCAGTGATTTCTGCCATACCCTGTAAATCCACTCAAAAAATGTGTGTACATCAAAGGTTCATATCATTATTGACAAGTGACTCAATTTTGGTTGAAATCAAACCAAAGGTTTTGGAAGAATAGTGTTCGTTAGAATGGAGATACACAGACAGACAGACAGACATATATATATATATATATATATATATATATATATATATATTGTTTAGTTCATAAGTTTGAGGAATTTTATAGGAATTTTATTATTAGTACTGAAAGTATTTTTGCTATGGCTTTTTTTTTTTTACACATTTACTAAACTTTGTATAGTAAGAGTTTAATTGAGCAACAATTTTATGCAAGTTATTTGTTTAATTTTCTAATGTTTCAGTTAGCAAGGAGAATTTGAACATACATTTTTGTCCAATGTTTCATTGTTTTCAGCTTTCATAAACTAAAAAGTCATTTTGTATGAGCTGATAAGTTTTGTCTCTAGAGGTATACATTGTATCATTGTATTTCTTCTGTCATGTTAGAATCGTGTGTCTTCATGTCAGATTTTGCGAAATACTTGAAAACTACACTAAAAAAAAATACAACTCATACCTAAAGACCCTTACAATGTAGGGTCTACAATACATCAACCCACAAAAAACAGTTCTTGATTGACTCATGAAAGATAAACGTGCCTTTAAGAGTAAGACACTTGTTGAACAATTCATATTGAAAAAAAATTCTTTCCAAAAACCAGAGAAATGGTCTAATAATGCTCAGCCAGACCCATTCCTCAAACCTGGCGAAACTGATTTTTGAAAATTTTTGGAATGGGGCAGTCTTAGTCGGGCTGAGAACATTTATTCTCAATGACACAGCAGCAATAATACAAACACAGAGTTATTAGCAAATGAAATAACCTAAATACAATAAATAAAAATTGAACTTAAAGTGAATTTTGGATGATAAGTCACTAGTTTTCAATGAAACAACTGAAAATGTGAATAACATTAAACAATAATGACAAGCAAAGAAGACATTTGGAAGTTATTAACAAAACAAGAGCGAGCGTTAAAAATATAAAAAAAATAAAAAAAGGAAAAAGACATCTTTGTTGAAAAGTTCTGTAAGCTGTTCTCAAACAATTGCTCCGATTGTTTCTTTTTATTTCTTTTTTAAAGACTTCTTTTAGAGTAAAAAAATGTCACGCATACACGTACGAATTAAATAAAAAAAAAACGAAAAAAAACAAAATGCATTTTCAAAAATTATCTAACAAGCACACTCCATCTCCTCACATATCAAATACGATTTAACAGGTCTCACACACATTTTTTATCACTTAGTCTGAAGAAACACACATTGAAAGAGGCTTTTAGCAGAGGACAAAATAATTAAATTAATCAGAGCAATAAACAAAGAATGTTGCAACTCACTGGATATAACCTAGTTGTCAAACAAATATTTTCATTACATAGGACTCTTTACTTCTAAAATCGTAAGGCAGTTGAGAGGGAAAAAAGTGCGCGCGCGCGCACACACACAAGCTTTTGGGGTTTTTTAAATTAATTTTTCTATCAGAGAACTAAAAAAGAAAGGATGAAAAAAATAAAATAAATAAAATGGTGATGTGAACTTAAGGCCCGACTCCATCTATCTTCACTTCCGTCAAGGGATCACTCCCTGCTGCTGATAACATTAACTCAAATTGTCATTTTTACTTGGAGAGGAGATGGGCACTGCCTAAAATAACCCATACCCCTCTTAAAATGTGAAGGACTCGGTACCACCTCCTGGTGCTTACGGATAATTTGGACTTGATAAAAAGAAAACACATTTTTAAATCTCTGTAAAAACAACAATTTCGTTCATAAATATGAAAAAAATTACAATTTACGATAGAAAAAATTCATGAAAAGATCGTCTCAAATCTTCAGTTGTTCGCTATTAACAGGGACTGAACTCATCTAACTTTAATTACTTTGTTGGATAAACTAAAAGAAAGCATCTTAAACTGAAGTAAACAAAAAAAAAAAAATGCTATAAAAAATTTAAGAGTTGGTCATTTATTGATACGGTGATGAATTGATTATTTGATTTTCACTCAGTACTGGAATCGTGCACACTCATTTAACTAGATGAGAAAAAAAAAAAAAAAAAACGACCAATAAACTTATTATGAATGAATTCAATACTTCCTCCACTCCAACCATCCTCATGGAACTACATATCGGTCAAAGTTTAAGGCGAAATGCTATTAGTCCCCTGCTCCGCCCCCCAAATCAGATTCTTCAAAGTTCAAACTTCAGTTCAGCAGAACGTGTTAAAAATTTCTTTTCAGGTAGAAAAACAAAAAGTTCTTCAGAATAAGAAGATTAAGTCATTTTAAATTTTAGAGACCCCCCCCCACCAAAAAAAGTCACTTGATTTCTAATAAAAGTATTAAAACAATAGAATAAAATAAAAAAGTATAAAATAAAAAAATACTTAGCACGAAAATATTTTTTTAATAAAATCGAATAGGTGATTCGATTTTTTTTATAATTTAAAAAAAAAAAAAAAAAAAAAAAAAAAAAAAGGTTTAAAAATGTCTTAAATTGAAAAGAATTGTAAAAAATATTTCGAAGAAAGTCTGTCATTTTTTTTGTGGGCAATTCCTGTAACAAGAATTTTGTTTGCTACTGTGTGTGTGTGTGTGGGGGGGGGGGGAATCGCTCTGGATGCTGGATCCCTTCAGTGAGAACAGAGAAAATAAAAATTCCCAATAGTAAACAAACATCCCCAGAAGCGCTGTCAATGTGTACTCAGACCGCATCTGACAATCCATGTTTTAAACAACAAAAATAAAAACTTGAGTTTATTTTTGCTGTTAATAAAAAATTAACTTAATATGACTTTTTCCCTAATGTTTTAGCTGTCTTGGCAAAACTTTTTTTTTAACTTTGAGTAGTCGAAGCGAAAAAGAAAAAAAAGAATTTTTAAATTATGAAATTGATTTTCAGTAGAAGAGATTTCATAAGATTAAAATTTCTATTAAAAAATAAAAAGAGAAAATTGTTTACAACTTTAAAAAAAGTTGTAAATTTTCATTCGTAATAAGAAAAAAACAACCCACCAAAACAACCCAAAAAAACAAAACAGTAGTACTTACGACTACTAATGTCTATGAAAACTAGTCAGTCAGTTCAGGAGATGGCATATGTGCGCTTGTCAAGCCATTAGTGAAATAAAAAAGGCTACCTATGTCTGCTTTAAGTAGCAGTAGCAGAAACCGTAGTAGTTAAAGCTGTTGTAGAAAGTAGTTCTGTTTTATTTATTTTTTTATGGATAAGGAACTCAACTTAGCATATTTGCTAAAGAACAGGCAGTAGAAGATTATCATCAATTACGATTAGTTTGGGTATTCCAATATTCCCACTCCCAGCCACATGGAAAGAATTCTCATCAAACCTAATTGCACTGTTTGAAAGTTTTTATTTTGTGGGTGGTAACAGAAAGAGATAAAGTAAAAAAAAAAAAAAAAAAAAAACAAAAAAACAAAAAAAAAAAAAAAAAACAAAAAAACAAAAAAAAAAGCATGAAATTTTCATTAAGTATAAAGTAAAGATATTGCCTTGGCAGTATAAACAAATATTCATTTTTGTCTCTAATCAGTAAACAGAAAAGAAAAAAAAACAGTTACTTATTCATTCTCGTTTTTTTTTGTATACTTGGCCAGCTAGAAACATACTCTGCTTTTGAAGTTTTTTTTTTTTTAATTCATTCTCAGAAAACAATTGCTTTTAGAAATCCTCTACCCCTTTCAATTATACTCTTCATCAGTAACTTAGAAATGTTGGCCTTTAGGCATTTTTGTATGTATGCAGGAAAAAATCCTAAGTATTTAACTTAAACCTGACTTTGGCATCTAGAGAGAGATGAACTCGCTACAGTAGTAATGATCTTCAAAAGGAGTCACTTTCGGTTTCTAAATTGCAAGGGGAAAAAGTGCTTTAATTTACCAGACACAATACTTTAGTTTTTTAAAAATTCCAGTCCCCCCTTTTTTTTAACAGAACAATCAAGATAGTAAATAAATAATTTTTAACACTCCAAGAATTCATAATGAGGAAACAATGTAACACTTTAAAAAGTACTTAGTTTTTTTGTTTTTTTTTTTACAACTTTGGATTCTCTCAATGCTAGAACTTCAAACAATTTCTTCCTCATAACACTAAGTATTAAAATGAATTTTTATTAGCTCAGATCAAAAATACTTATGTTATAAAATGACTAATTTCCTCTGATGACTGAATAAGTTACTGAAGCAACCAGTTACAGATTTCCTCCTGTAGCTAATTGATGAAAATATACATCTACACAAAAAGAAAAACAGGAAAAGTCCTATCCCATAATAGTTACATTCAGAGTTTGAAATGATTAAGCAAAAGTAACACCAGAGATGTAGTATCATTTAATTGCATATTAATTTAACATTTTTTGTGAAGATACTTAAAGCACAAGTACATCTACAAGATATATATATATATATACCCACACATACACAATTTGAAGGTGTGCTATAATTATAGGATAAAGTGCTCAATATCAGAGATAGAGCATATGTAAATATAAAAGTGAACATTGAAGTCAACACTCTGGAGCAGCAGCCTGTTTAATGCTAGCTGCAATCATCAGGCTACATGTGTTGGGTTTTTCTCAGTTATTTATACATATGGGTCAGTGGTGCATTGTGGGTAATCATAAGTTATTTTGGCAGGGGGGGTAGTTTATTTATTTGGATGAATTTTATTTTTATATTCATTCTTTTCAGTTTTTGATGTTTATTTTATTTATTTGGATTTGTTATTTTATCTATTCTAATGGTTGTTATAGAGGCAGTGGTTTGCTAATTTGTTTGTTTGCTTAGATTAAATTATTTGTTCTTTATTTATTCTTTTCAGTTTTCGATTTTCAAGTAATGTAAAAATTTGTTTTCATGTCTGCATTTTGAGATGAGTTCAGATTGTTTTGGTCTAGGAAGGTAATGAATTCTCAGACAAATTTAAATATTTAGGTAAAGAACACAAACAATCCAAAATCATCATTTATTAGCTAATTATCCAAATTATTTGCCCAGTAAACAAAAAAAAAAAAAAAATTGTACGACTAACAAGTTTCAACAAAATTTTCTCTACTGATGAAAAATTTCAACTTAATCTGTAGAAATCTTTAACTGCATTACCATTTGGTATCAGATTTTCAATAAGCTTGAAAATCAGAAACCCCAATCCTAAAAAGGAAACAAGAGATAAACCTCTACTCCTGTTCAAAAAACTGGAAAAAAAGTGTGAACAGGGCCATAAGTGAATCCATCTATTCCAATTGAGGAAAAAAAAAAAGTAAATAAAATTCAAGAGTTTAGGTGGAGATATTAGAAATATAGTGCTAAAGAACATCATTTAATTAAGTAACAACCATTTTTTTTTTTTTTTAAATCATATCACCCCAAGCAAGGCGGTAACGCCACTGATGTGCAGGGGGCTACGTAATAGTGAAAAGATTGGAAAAGAGAAAGCCGGAAACCACATCCTAAACAGGAAACAAGGGATGAGCCTCTTAACCTGTTCAATAGATGTGGGTGGAGTGTGAACCGGGCGATAGATCTATCTACTCCAATTAAATAGATCTATCTATTCCAATGTTTCTTAATGAATTTTAACTACTGTATATACTCGTGTATCATGTGACTTGAAAACCTAATATTGAAGCTAATTTTAAGTGGTTGCATCAGACAAGAGATATAAAAATTAACATATGCATTGCTGGCAGTACATATGCTACTTACATTTTAACTTACAGGAAAATTAAACTAACATTCAGGCAACTTTATTTTTAAACACTGGGGAAAGAAAAAAGTTAGCATATTATTTTTGTTGGGGATCACCCCTTTTTGCACATAAGAATGGACTCACCTGATGTGTACATATAATCCTGCCTATACAGAGAATGGCAGTAGTTATAGTAGGAGTTGTAAGGAGTAGTTGTACAGTGGTAGAGTCAGTAAGTTGGAGTTGTTTGGATATAGACTCATTTCCCAGACATACTTTTTCACTACAAGACTGTATATATTGATTCTACTAATAGTATTCCTGAATTGACTAACCCTTGTTCCAGTTTGTATATTTTTGTTCAATATAATTTACATTTTCTATCTCCAGATCTGCTTTTGTAATTTATTATTTTGTGTGGTTTCTCAGCCAGAATCCACAACAATTTCATAAATAAGAAAAAAAGAGCTAAATGCCAATTTACAAGAAAAACATGCATTGAAAGAGTTTTCTCAAGCTCCACAAGAGCTAAATTAGTAACCGATTCATGCCAAAACAATAGACATCTTGGATTTAAGCCAACCATATTGATATAATGTACTCTAATCAATCGAATCTGTTCTTATGAAGTAGAAAATTGAAGATAAATAAAGTATATCTATTTAGCATATTAGCAAGTGTTGTATGTACATTAAACTGATATAATAATCAGTTCAAACTATGGTAAATTGCTATTACAATGAAATTTCTGTTCCAAAATTTTTTTATACAAAAAACTCTTACCTATTCTTGTTAACACAATTTGTGTTTAGTCTTCAACTTTCCTTTAATTTAAATTTCATCTAATTTATAAAAATGAACATTTTTTTCCTTACAGATTATACACCTGATGATGGTTGAAGAATGACTAGACCAGAATATTGTAATAATGTCAAGAACTTGTCTATACTTCTGAGATGAGGTAGTATTTGCACTATTTACATTGTTCAGACTATTGTCCGAATCTTTACTGCTATGTTTATAACATTATGGCCTTCTTCAGGTGCTAGAAATCTTTTATTACGATCACTAGGTTATATCATTCTCATTCTATGTGTGATGACTCTTCTGGTAGCCATGTAGTTATCTCCCTTTAACTTAATTCTCTAAGTTATTTGTTCATTTTTCATGTTGTGTAGAAGGCGCCACAACTTTGTGTATTTGCCTTTCAAGTTCTTAAAGTCTTGATTTGGCATAGTAGACTTACTCCTTTAGATAACCTTAAAGAAAAAAGGTCACAAGTCAGGACTCCTGGCTGGTCAGTCAAACATAAAATAGGGACTTACTTTTCAATCATCTGGTATAACATCTATAATAATTAAAATGAGAAGAATAGTTTGAAGTAAAATACATTGACAATTCCAAATCACAAAAATATATTGATTGAATTTGACACTCCACAATTGGCAAGCAGCCAAGATATATGGTGCTCAGTTATAGAGCACCCTATATCCACACTTAGTCATCAGAATGAAGATGATAACACCCACTGTCAAAGGTCAATTTTCCCAGCTCTACAACTGATGATCTTACTTTATAAGGAGATATTGTCATTTGGTATGTAGAGAAGTGGAGAACAAATAACTAGAGTGTCAATTAAATTTTGCATTTCAGCCCTGAAAAGTAGAGGGTGCGATGGATAAATTGTCGTCTAAATTATACAAAATCGCAAACAACACCGACATCTCATTTTAACAGATATATTTACCAACATTACACAAAAATATTTTGAAACACTAAAGAGTAAATTTATTCAATAAAATTGCCATTGGCTTCAACCACAGCATTCAGATGACTTTGGAGTCTCCTGCAACCCTTCAAGATGATCACCTTGTTTAAATTGTTGAATGCTGCTATAATCCTTGCCATCAGTTCATCTTTGGCATGACAAGAACTTTTGTTAGTTTCTTGCTTCACACGCACAATTAAGGGGGTTACAGTCTTGGGAGTTAAGTGACCAGATGTAAGAGTTGATGTGGCTGCAGAAATCGTCTCAAAATAAATAAAATGGCGACAATTTACCCATCGCACGTCATATATGAAAATGTTAATGAAACAATTATGTTTACTTAATACATTCTGACTACATCTTGGGTTACAACTATTGCTAATTCTACTAGAATATTTATATAGAGAGAATGAGTACATACACCTGGAATGAATTTTTCTTAAAGTAAAATGCTACCAGTGAAAAAACCCAAAAGAAGTCATCTTACCAAAAAAAACAATAGGCCTTTTGCTGATTTTTACAGATAAAAGTGGCTACTTAAGAAGAGGACATCCTCTTGAGGTAGGTGGGGGAAAGGAAATACCAATTGAAACTATCAAATCTTTCTTGGATATTTTCTCTCAGACAGGATGTGTCGACTGCTCACAACAATTTGTTCAGGATTGCATACAAAACAAAGTGCTTGTAGAATTAAAATAAATAATTTTACTGTTTTTAAGTAATATCTCAAATAGGGTCCACTAACAACAACATAATAGACTTGGGTCATCATGTCTGAATGCACTGGCCTAGTTCAGACTTAATCACGCTCTCTCCCAGAAACTGTAAAGTCCGTTCAGCATAGTTGCAATATAAATCATAGGTGGGCTTTGTGAGTGTTGAACAAACACAAATGAACCTGGGCAGGTGTCTGCAACAGGAATTGGTTAGCAGAGCTAGTAGATAGACAGACTTGGATATGAGCAGCAAGCCATCACAATGGTTGAATGAAGTAGAGAAATAAAAAGTATTTACTAAAGGAAAAGGCAATGAAAAATGAGAATCTAATATAAGAAACTGATAAAAAGAATGCTGTTAAAATATTTCAAGATACTTCTACAATCTACCCTTGTGGATGATTGTTGGTTGGTTGTTTTGTTTTTATGGGATATCAACCTCGGCTGGTCATTTATTGCCAACTAAATTTTATTCATTTATTTCTGGTAATACCATTTTTTTTTTTCCAACAATTTATTGTTGTTTTTATATAAGTTTTGTGTCTAGTAATACTTTTTTCTTTTCGAGTATCAAGATTCATTGGGATTTGTTTTTAAGGGCAGGGTCCCCAAGTCCTACCCTTGTTATTTAACCCATAACTGGAGGGAAGGGTACCAGTGCTTAAGTGAATGCAAGGTATTCTATTCTACAAATATTTTCATGGCTTTTGCTCTGACGAATTTAAGTCAATGGTGCCCCTGCTACAAAAATTTACTCATGCAACCAGACTGGCAACAAGGTCCCACCTATTTACAGTTAGAGTAGAATTGTCAGTTGCATTTGGTTGATCTGTCAGCTTCTTTTCTTGCACTTCCCGCCCGTGGAACTCCCTTCCATATACTTGCTTTCCTGATGGCTACAACCTCCAGGAATTTAAATGCAATGTCAATGCCCATCTCTTATCCACTTGACTCCAGTTCTTTCTGCATCACCCTGTATATCTTTTTCTTTCGCTCTACCTTCACAACTGTCTTCACACCTGTGTTCCCATCCTTCCTTGTCACCCCCTGTAACTGGTTAGTTTTTTCTTTTCACTCTCCTTCTGTCTAAACTTTTACTCTTATGTAGCCCCCTGTGCATCAGTGGCAGTACCGCCTTGCTTGGGGTGAAATGATTAAAGAAAGTGAAACACTGAAAACAGTTTCAACATCTTTTTTCTGATATTTTATGCATACTTGGATTAACCTCACCACAACACATTCATAACAATGAATGTATGTAACCTTATGCATTTAACTAGACAACAGGGTCAATGTCAGGTTGAAATTTTGTCAACTTATTAACACTAAAAAATAAAAAAACAACTTTAAAAACTATCTGTGTACATATTTATAAATATACTGGAATATCTTATCCCACTTCAGTTACCCATTGGGTTCAGACCCAGAAACAATTTGTAAGTTTCACCTAACAGTTCCAAAGCTCAGTAGTAAATGTGAGCGAGGTGTCAGGGTGGCAACGGAGGCCACCAGGGGGAGCGAGGCGTCAGGGCGGCAACGGAGGCCACCAGGGGGAGCGAGGCGTCAGGGCGGCAACGGAGGCCACCAGGGGGAGCGAGGCGTCAGGGCGGCAACGGAGGCCACCAGGGGGAGCGAGGCGTCAGGGCGGCAACGGAGGCCACCAGGGGGAGCGAGGCGTCAGGGCGGCAACAGAGGCTAAAGTGGTGGGGGCATCAATATGACAACAGATTTGTTGCCCAACTTATTTATAGTCCAAATGCTTAATGTGACATCCATAAATGATGTACTTATGAGGCATGAGTTATCTTATTGTTAACTCCTTTATTTGCAGTTTAGCACTTTTTACCTTCATGGCTAAAGAGTATTGGCTCAAATTATGATATAAAGCAACAAGTAGAACAAAATAATTGCAGTGAGATATGAACAAGAGCTTGAAAGATTTATTTTTGAACCAAGTTGTACATATGCACCAGTCAGAATCATAAGTTTTAACCTGAGAAGCAATAAATCTGCAAAACTTAAAAACAAGGCGTCTTTTAAACTTTTCATCTGTTAACTATTGTTGCTCTATTTTTGATGTTGAACATTAACAAAAATCGGTTCCTCTTTTAATAAGTTTTAGTAATTTATAGATTTTGTTAGAATTTATATTTTTATATATAATGATCCTATTTCTGTTGGTGAAGAGGTGTGTTGCCATTACAAATTAAAAACCCTTCCCTGTAACAATTTTTACTTTCTCAGGACAATATTATGCTTCATTGGAAGAAGTAATTTTTAGCCTAATTTGTAACTTAGGAATAGTATGATCTGCATTTGTGCTCATTTTGATTCTTGTATAATTGAAACAAAAATAAATTGTTGCATACAATAATGATATCAATATGTGACATCTAATAAAATCTATTATTAAAGCATTGTTTACATATGTTAATCCATGTATGATTGTTTTTTGTGTTATTAATAACTAGCATCATAGCCCGGACACCTACTACTAAAATGTCAGAACATTTTAGTAGTAGGAAAAGATGCTACTTTTATTTTACATATTTTGTTAAAAAAAAAAAAAAAAAAAAATTTTTTTTAAATATTTCTTTTGTTTCAAAATTACAGGGAAAAATATTCACATTTTTTGTTGACCAAATGAATTTTAAAAATGTCAGAATAAAAATTAAATATAAAGACTCATTTTTTTTTTTTTTTAAATAAAAAAAAAATATTTTAGTTGCGTTTGACACGTGTGATTTAATTTCTGTGATGTAATTCAGTAACCATCTTAGGTCTTAGATGTTTTACAGAGCAAATGTAAACAATTGGCTCCATTGACCAAAAAGTGCGAAAGAAAAAATTGCTGAACTTAAACTCAAAAAGTATGTGTTGACCTGGCTTCCCTGTAGATATGTGTCCCTAGAAAGTTTGAATGATGTAGCTTAAAAAATGTAGGCGCGTATAGGGAACAGTCACACACAGACTCACAGATTGCCTTTTATATATATAGATTATTGCTATACTTATGTGTCTAATTTGTAAAATTGAATTTATATCTATGTACTGTACAGGAAACAAACATAGGATAATTGGATAATTTTTTTTATCCAAATTTTTTTAAATGAAGACTTATACTCAGATTTATTTTTACTAATGTCCTCATATTGGTGATATAGTTTTATTTTAGTGTATATATATATATATAAAGTTCAGTACTATCCATATTTTCAGAAATACTCTTCCAGATAAAAATGGAGGACAGTATAAAGAATTTTGGAAGAATTATGACCTTAATAAGGAAGAAGGCTGGTTGAAATAGAAATGTGAAGTTCAAACAAAAGGAAACAAAAGGAGCTATATTTTTTTTTCCCAAAAAAAAAAAAAAAAAAAGTATCAATTTTAGCATCTGTATAATGTATATTTTGAACAGAAAATGTCACATTAAAACCTGTAGTAAAAATCAAACTTATTAGTTAAGAAAACAAAACAAAAAGTCATCAGCATTTCCATTCCATCAATAATTTCCATTTTAAAGTTCGTATTCAAGATAAAATTTTCAATATCGAGTTAATCTTCAACTTTTAAAAATGGTTCTACTTTCAAAATATTCCACTGACCAGAAGATAAATGAGGATGCTGGTTGATTGAATAAAAAGGATGCAGTACAATATCACAGTCTTAGAATTTGTTTTTTTGGATTTAACTCATTAACTGTAATAGAAGATATAGTTGAGCCATAGAACTCCAGTAGGTGGAATTCCTATCATTTGCAGTTGATGAGCTAGTTCTCATAGAACAAGGAGGAGGAAAATTATTTTAAAAAAAAAAAAAAAGAAAGAGAGAAAGAGAGAGAAAAAAAGAAAGAGAGAGAGAGAGAGAGAGAAAAAAGAAAGAGAGAAAAAAAGAAAGAGAGAAAAAAAGAAAGAGAGAAAAAAAGAAAGAGAGAAAAAAGAAAGAGAGAAAAAAAGAAAGAGAGAAAGAAAGAAAGAAAGAAAAAGAAAGAAAGAAAAAAAGAAAGAAAGAAAAAAGAAAGAAAGAAAGAAAAAAAGAAAGAAAAAAAGAAAAAAGAAAGAGAAAAAAGAAAAAAGAAAGAGAAAGAAAAAAAGAAAGAGAAAAAAAGAAAGAAAGAGAAAAAAAGAAAGAAAAAAGAGAAAAAAAGAAAGAGAGAAAAAAGAAAGAAAGAGAAAAAAAGAAAGAAAGAGAAAAAAAGAAAAAAAGAAAGAGAAAAAAAGAAAGAAAGAGAAAAAAAGAAAAAAAGAAAGAGAAAAAAAGAAAGAAAAAAAGAAAGAAAAAAAGAAAAAAAGAAAAAAAGAAAGAAAAAAAGAAAAAAGAAAGAAAAAAGAAAAAAAGAAAGAAAAAAAGAAAAAAAGAAAAAAAGAAAAAAAGAAAAAAAGAAAAAAAGAAAAAAAGAAAGAGAAAAAAGAAAGAAAAAAAGAGAAAAAAAGAAAAGAAAGAAAAAAGAAAGAAAGAAAGAAAGAAAGAAAGAAAGAAAGAAAAGAAAGAAAAAGAAAGAAAGAAAAAGAAAGAAAGAAAAAGAAAGAAAGAAAGAAAGAAAGAAAAAGAAAGAAAGAAAAAAGAAAGAAAGAAAAAAGAAAGAAAGAAAAAGAAAGAAAGAAAAAGAAAGAAAGAAAAAAGAAAGAAAGAAAAAAGAAAGAAAGAAAAAAGAAAGAAAGAAAAAAGAAAGAAAAAAAGAAAGAAAGAAAAAAAGAAGAAGAAAGAAATCTATCAAGAATCAAAACAATATAGTAAGAAAGTGTTTCAGATTTAAGGTAGTCTTGGATATTAGATCCCCCACCCAGCCAATCTCAAAAGCATACGTCTAGTTATTTTTTATATAAACATCAATAGTGATATTATGCAATATCAAGCTTACAAGTTCTGAGCTTTGCTTCTAGAAAAATCAATCAGTATAGGTTCAACTAAAGAGAGAAACCAAAATTTAAAAAAAAGAAAAAAGAAAAATAAAGATAAATATAAACAAGTCAGAAACCTATTGAATCCTCATGTCCAAATAAAACCTATTTAGCATATTATTTCAAAAAAGTTTAGTGCTTTTCGTCTCCTAGTACGTGCATTTATTTCAAGTCTTTACATAAAAAAGCCATGTGAATGTTTCCTTGTTTAGTAGAAATTCAGTTGTCAAATAAGTGAAGTTACAGGTTCATATATATGCACAGCAGTAATGAAAAATCATTATCACACTTTTCATGCGATTAATCTATCAAAATGTCACTGTCACAAGCTGTATCATATTCCAGCATGTATTTTCTTGAGTAGAATAGAATCCAGTGTTTCTGAAGCTAAAAACAGGTAATAAATTACATCCATGAATATAATACAATTCTGTAGTATAGCAATCACCATGTAAAAAAGTTTTTTTTTGTGAAGTTCTACCATATTATACTATTTACATTATTTGGACTATTGTCCTCATCTTTGTTGCCTTTTGTATGACATTTTGGTCTTTGTACACTCCGGCCTTCTTTAGGTGCTAGGAATTTTGAACTGAACCCTTTATTACGATCACTGGGATATATCAATCTCATTCTTTCTGCAAAGCCTCTTTTGGTGGTCAGGAGTTATCTCCCTCTAACTGGACTCTCTAAGTTACTTGTTCACCACTGCTGTAGCCTGGTATTGAACTCAATTCTTTGGGTCAAGTCACTGGGCCATGTGTTATCTCAATGTTGTACATATATTTCACTAAAATATTTAATTTTTTATGGTATTAAAGAATAGCAATGAACCAAATGTTTAGCAATTGCATGTTTCATCTAATTTCCATTTCAAAACTTTACTGCAAGTTTTCAAAGAAAGGTACTAATCAGACATACCTGGTAATACATTTTAAAGTATTAATCTATCAGACTTTTTGTTTGATATAACTATTTATATATAGAGGAATGAATGACTGAAAAATAGTAGCTACTCTTGCATCTAAGCATTGTTCATTCAGTAATGAATTTGAGCACTCTCAGCTACTGGCGTGTGTTTACATTGTATATAGCATGCTAAAGTCCGCCTTCCTCTAACAAGCGTTCATAGCTCAGTGGTAGAATCGCCAACTGATGTCAATTTGGTCAGGTTTCAATCCTGGCTAGAAACAATTGGATGTCTAACCGTACTGATGAGCTGTGATACAGTGAAACAGATTGGTCTGCAGATGACATAAGTTTTAAGCAAAGTAAAATTTCTGAAAATTTTGTACTTGTATGACTGCCATTTTTGTCTTTATATTTAAAATGAATCTTATTATGGCAAAATATAGTATATATAAACTACTGATAGTACATTATCAGTTTCATAGATATTAAAGAGACTGACATTATAATCTTATTAAATTTGGTTCAACATATTGATGCAGATTTTAATGCTGAAGATATTTGTTGGTTCCTGGTATTGCTCCAAGAAGTACTGGACTCCTCTTGCTAACCACAACCTTTACAAGAGTCAAGTCAGACCAAAAATACATATAGGCAGGAGCCTCACAGTCTTCACTATCCAATCTTGATAGTCCAAAAGCGTCTGAATTATTTTCCACCCTACAGCCACTTTCTCACAGATGAAACTTTACAAGACTCTTGCTGCTCTACCCCCCATTTACAAGGAATGTCTTCAGATGAATTGGATTCCTTAGTTTCACCAGTTCTAACCTTCATTGCTAAGATATGCCATGCTGCACACAAAGAGTAGCTAGCTACCCTTATTCTCTTTGTATTCCATTGGTGAAATTAAGTTCCATAATTTTCAAGGATTAAATGCTTTAAAAAAAAAAAACAACAAAAAAACAAAAATTAATACAAATAATTTTCTTTAAAGGTAAATCACACATTTAAAAAGAATCATCTACATAAAAGAATTTGTTCTACTTAAGTATGTGATCCAAGTTGGAATGTATAATCCTTGTGGAATTCTATTATCAATGGATGATGCATAAGTGTCATACTGTGTTTGCCACTGTCACAAATCGTTTATAAAAAGTATTTGAGAGAAAACTATTTACTCCAACTTGTGCATGCCTTTGTGTTTATTTTGAGCTTTAGTAGACAATCCTCATCATAATACTAGCAGATTGAATACAATGTAATATCCTCAATATTGTTTATTTTACATTATTTGAAAGTGAATTTTATATAGTTTACATTATAAAAATGGATACTTACTCTGCCATTTTATTTCTGAAAAAATCAAGACAGTTCTCAGTTTCATGGTTTGTGCATCCCAAAGTCGACTGACAGTAAGGCGAGGGTAAATCAGTTATACTTTAGTGTTAACTATATTTCAACTGTGTGTGTGGTTTTATATATAATTTCAATTTTCTATCACTACCTACTAATTTCTGCTACTTCACTATAGTATCTAGTATTCATAAAGTAAATATTTCTAGTGGTTAAAAAAAACCAAAAAAAATCCCTTAAACAGCAGATATCACCAACTAATGTTTTATTGAGATCAGCAGATATTATCAATTGATAATTAAATTTTGTTTTCAGTGATACAGACATCATTCTTTCAGAATTCAAATCTAAAAAATAAAGCTAGAAGAAAAAGCCAAAGGCCAAAGGCAGTGCTAATGTCTGCATATATACTCTTTGGAGAAAAGAAATGGAAATGGTGATAATTTGATACAAAGAAAAAGTCCATGTTACAATTACATGGGATGTTTCATGTCATATATTGCTAAAAAATATTAAATTTAAGCAGTTATCATTTATCTACCCCCATTTTCTTTATTTTTATAATCTATATTTTACAATTTTTTTGTAGATTTAATATGAAAATAATCATTTAAAAAAACAAAAAAAAAACACAAAAAAATAAAACACTGTTTTATTACTTATATTAAGGAAAGTTATGTTAACCATTTTAGTCCTTTTTCAACTTTACTACCTAACTATATATTGGCTTGGAAAGTAAACTACTAATCAAGTTTAAATTCTGATATGATCCATTACATTTACAATTAAATGCCCTTAAGAAAGGTGTAAATCTGTTTTCTTCCCTAGTATACTCTGCTAAACTAGGGGTACACTAGGCTCTGTAACCAAGCTAAGTAAAGGAAAAAGCAGAATCCTAAGAATGCATGTCAATTCACAGATAAATATCGGTACCTCCACTAATTTGCAATACTTAGGGTTTAAAATGAATTTAAAAAATTGAAAAGCTTTTTTGAAGCTTCCATTTTTAATCAATTAAAGCTGAAGGATTAAATTTACTATTTCCAGTAAGTAAAATAATCCGTAGTGTATTTCAAACAGAAATTATATTGATTAGTGTTGATTCTTTTTTTTTTTCTTTCTTTTTAGTCATCTTTTATCACAGCAATTTTCTTTATTAAAAAAATCTTCCAAAAATAAAATATACTTTTCTGAAATTTTATTTGAGGAATATTAGCTGATTTAAAACAAATATTTATCTTAAGCTGAAAAAAAAAATTTTTTTAAAACAAGTAGTAGCATTGATTTATGTACATGTCATCGCTCATCAATCACTTGAAAGCTGATAAGGTGTTGACAGGTTTGTTGTTATATAGAGAATTTATGTTAAAACAATTTAAGAAAATGACTGGTGAATGCCTTTTTTTTTCTTATATATAATTTTGAAGTACTCAGTAATCTTGAAAATGTTGAAAATATTCTCTGTAATCTAATTTTATGAAGGTTAACTTTAAATTTACTATAGACATTTATCTTAGTTTCTGAGAGAAGAGAGAGAAAAAAAGGAACCATTATTACTCAGTATAGAGGTGGCCACAATCTTTATCAGGCTGATAAAACATGACATTTCATCAAAAATCCATTAAAACCCTGGTAGAAAATTTGTGAAGTACAGATTAAATTTTCTTGTTTAATTTGGTGTAACCTACAGTGTGGGTGCAAAGAAACAACCTGTTTAAAATTACTTATAACTTTTGGATGTGTGTTGTGGTGCAGTGGATATCGGCTTGGAACGAGAAATCGGGGAGCTGAGTTCAAATTCCAGTTGAATTCTTTGCATTCACTTCCGCGCAAATACCCTTGGGAAAGGTATTAATCTGTCTATTCCAGTTATGGGTTAAATAACAGGACAGATTAGGTTCTATAGCCTTGGTCGGCAACCAGTCTACCGCAGAAAGCAATGGCAACCTACTGCGGGATAATCTTCTGCCCAGTCATTCATGTCTCTTTCAAGACATGATCGCCCAAGTGTGTATCATGTATGGCACTTAACTGACTGAGGTAGCTAAACAAAATACATAGGTGGAAAATGTGGCAGTCACATGCTTGATTATGAAGTTCATTTTTAGTGCTAATTTTTGTCATGTTCTTTTGAACATGGCTCTCCACAACTTCCTGTCTTTTGCAAGTTTTGTCTTTGCTATTTTTCCTAATCCTTGTTCTGCAAACCATGTATGTCAGCTCCTTAGGTAAGTTATTCACTGTTTCCTGTTTGTCTTACCTTCAATATGCCCTCTGAGTGCCAAATTCTGAGCCGATATACTTTAGAAATTTTGACTCTCGTTCTTATTCAAAGTAAGAATGTTTTTTGCTTCTTTTTTCCTAAAACATTGTCATTGCTCACATGTTCAGTCCCTCATATTTTCAGTATCGTTCTGTAGAACATTTGCTGCCTTAAGTCTTGTTCATCTGTGAGGAGATTGTTAAGCATTCACTGCCATATAAGAAGATTAATATTACATAACAGTTCAATATTCTTTGTTTGGAACTATTTTTCTGTTAATATTTCATTTAGTTTTTAGAAGACACCATTTGCTATTCCAATGCACCTTCAGATTTCAGTGTCTTATTTTCTGTTATCTATTAAAACACTTTCTAGATATTTAAACTTTTGTACTCCTACTCCAACAGTTTCTTTCCTCGCACTTCCCAACTGGAATTCCCTTCCACACGATTGCTTCCCCGACAGCTACAATCTCCAGGAGTTTAAATGTAAGGTCAATAGACACCTCCTAACACACTAACCTGCTCCTGTTCTATCAAACACTCTTCCCATCTGCCCAACCCTCATCCTAGGTATCCTTACTCATCTGTCACCTTCCTCCTGACATTCCCTATGTCTAACCACTCCTTCTCTTTACCTTCCCATGCGCAATAGTGGCAGTGGAATGCCTTGCTTGGGGTGAGATGATTAAAAAAAAAAAAACTTGCTTGATTTGGGTGTTTCCAATTTGCATCTTGAGCAGTTCCTTTTGCTTATAAACCATACATTTTGTCTTAGAATTGATGTTTAATCCTTTGTCGCTTTGTACTTAATTCTTAAAAAAAAATAAGACATTTATATTGATCATAATATTAAATATAACTCAAACTTAATTTGAGGATCCTTAAGATAAAACAAAACTTGTGCCTCATTTAGATCACTGAATTATTAGTGTAAAACATACACACTAAAAATAACATTGATAAGTATTTTCTTTTGTTTACATTATTCAGACTATTATCCTCATCTTTGTTGTAACAAAGATGAGGACAATAGTCTGAATAATGTAAATAGTGTAAATACTACCTCATCTCAGAAATATAGACAAATACTGGTTTTCTTTTGTATTTTAGCTAAAAGAAGAACTAGTACTTTATGTTGACTATCCTCAAAACTACTGAATGATAAAAATTGAGATTAAAATTTTAAATTCAATACTAAAATCCTGTGACAATATTTACAACCAAATTTACTACTGTCTTTTACAAATGAGCACAGAAGAGGAGTACATTTTTAAGTGTAAGTAGCTTGTGATTATGAATGATCTCAACAGACCATATAAAGTGTTGGCATCAAGTTTCAATAGACAGCTGTTTGATATTGGAAAATAGTACAGTATCAAGGAATTCTTAGACTGATAGAGAATTTATATAGTTTTGAAGAGTAGAAAATAGAAAACATCTGATATTTTGCTGACAAATAAGCTAATTAATCATTACATTTTATGCTAAAGATTGAAATGATAAATTAGAATATAAGAATCCACTCTTATCTACAAGAGAGGTCTCAAAACTTCCAGCAGATGGCTAAAACTGCATACATGTTTCTCCTCTCCATGTTAAAATTTTTTTTTTTTTTTTAATATACATCTGGAGAATTTAAATAATAATAGAAGAGTATTGATGCTAGTTAAAGAAAATCTCCTCTGAATTGTAAAATAAAAAAATGCAATAAAACCAAGACATTATTTAATTAGAAAAGTTTTAATAGCTTTTATGAATAAGATATTATTCGTCTATATTTCTGATATGAGGTATTGTAATTATTTACACTATTTACATTGTTTGGACTGTTGTCCTCATCTTTGTTGCTATATTTACAACATTTTGCTTTGACCTTCTGAAGGTAATTAGAATTTCGAACTGAAAATTATTTTGTTTACGGGGGTGGGGGTAGATTGTTATAGTTCCACGGAGACATGAGACATGTTAAACACATCAACAGCTTAAATAAGTGATGTGTTAAAAAATACATTTGTGATATTTTAAACAAAGTAAATAATTGTTTCAAATCAGATTAATTATACTTCAAATCAACTCATCTTTGTCACAGCTTATTTTTGGAAGATTTTTTAATAAAGAGAATTATATTGCAATGAAAGAGGCTAAAAATTGGTGCTAATCAGCAAAAATAAAAAATTAAAAAAAAATTTCCTTCCAGTTAATTTGAATTAATTTTTGAAATACCATTCTTTTGGTTATAGGAAATATTAAATTAAGTCTATTAGCTTAAAACTGAAATAAAAACTTCAAGACATGTTTATCTTCTGTAGAAGTGCTTGTTTTATTCTTTTTAGTCTTGTATAGAAATGATGATGAATGCTATTAAGGTTCTTTGTCAGCATAAACAAAATAAAGATAAACTTAGAAATGCCAAAAATCGTTTTTAAGCAAACTAAAGCAAAACTTGACACGTTCAAGGCAGTGGCTGAAGAGCTTCATTTCCATTGATGTAAACAATAAGCCAGGTATGTTTAGAAAAGAGCTTCAAGTGTTCACTATAACATTTACAGCAGTAACTCAAATGGGCATTATATTCTATGTGAATGGGTTGTACAGTAAGTGTAGATATGTTTAAAAAGAGCACCTACTTACTGCCCACAGGTGAGACCTGTCAGTGAAAATGAAAACAAAATTGAAGGGATTTCTTGTCTATGAAGTAAGATTAAGATCATAGAAAAGAGTAACAAGATCTTTTCTGACATGCATACTATAAATATCATAAACAAACATATGAAATATATTTCATAACAGCTAATATATATATATATCTCCAGTCCATAAACGGGTGAGGATAATCCAACAAGATTAACTTAATATAAAATATTAAGTGTTTTAATTGGAGCAGATAGAGCTATCTATCGACCGGTTCACACTCCACCCACGTCTATTGAACAGATTAAGAGGCTCATCCCTTGTTCCCTGTTTAGGATGTGGTTTCTGGCTTTCTCTTTTCCAATCTTTTCACTATTATGTAACCCCCTGCACATCAGTGGTGTTACCACCTTGCTCAAGGTGATACGATTTAAAAAAAAAAAAAAAAAAAAAAGAATATAGAGAGCTCAATTATATCTATATAGAGAGCAAAATTTTTTTGTACCAAATGAAAGGAATATTGTAAGGTCTGATGAAATGAGCTAATTAAGCTCATAGAAATGAACTATAGTTTATAACCACTTGAAATGACATGTTGAGTTTTCCTTTTTATATATATATATATATTTAAAAACATAAATAGATGATAGCATAAGCTGATGAAGACTTAATACTTGGAAAAGAAAACCAATATAAAACATCATGACAATATGCAAAGATAGAACTTGTTAAAAAGTTCTTTATCTTTGCTCTTAAACACAAATGTAATTCACCATGTAAAATTAGAGACATTGAATTACATGTTCTTGACAGTGTTATCTGTCCAAGCAAGCAACTGAAATTGAATACTACACTTATTTTTTTTTTTTTTTCAAACATGGAATTTTATTTTAGTAAGACAGTGTTTATTTTCATATTAAAATATTGATACAATAAAGCATACTGCAAGAATCCTAAAGTTCAACTGCCATATATGTCTATATTTTTGAGATGAAGTATTGTAATTATATACAATATATTGCCTGGACTGTTGTCCTCATCTTTGTTGCCATATTCACAACGTTTCGACCATTGTATGCTCTGGCTTTCTTCAGGTGTTTGAAATTTTAAACTAAACCTTTTGTCTGCTGGGATAGATTGAGTTAAAAGGGAGACAAATGATACTGAGATATCTGAAGAAACATGGCACATGGAACTAGAACAACATACCCTGGTGGATGAAATAATGGTTTTGGTTCAAAATTCTAAACATCTGAAGACAGCTAGAGTGTACAACAGTTGAAATTTCATGAATATGGCAACCAAAATGAGGACAACAGACTGATAACTAAATAGTATAAATAATTTCAACTACCATCTTTAAGCTGTTTGGTTCACACTTCTCTCAGGACTTTTGAACAAGAATAGAGGTTTATCTCTTGTTTCTAGTCCCTTTTAAAGTCTTTTCATTCTTTCACTCCCAGTAGCCCTTGGTGTCTTAGTGGCATTATCACCTTGTTTAAAAAAAATGGAAAAGTTTTTTGAGGAAACTAAAATTTAACGGGTAGGATATATTTTAAGTTTGTGTTTTTGTTTGAAATCATAAAATTAAGTTTTTTTTATTATTATTCCATTAATTTATTTTCCAAAGTTTCTTAACCAATCCATTCATTAATTCTTAAAGTATAATATTTTGCAACTTTGATCAATAGTTATATTTCTAATTAAGTGGAATTAAACTGGATAAAAAAAATTATGCTAAGTCTAATGTTCTATGATATAGTAAGCTCCTGATATGTGTCAGATTCAGCTACAAATAGCAAATTCCTGTCTCTGAATGACTTAGTAATAAATTCAAAATTTAGTAGCATAACCAAAAATTTAAAAGTATTGAAACCTTCATATAGGGTTAAAATAGTTTCAAAACTGACAATCTGGAACTATAAAGAGTAAGCAATGTAAAAACAATGGGATGTGTGAACATTGATTAGATGGAACAGTAATCAAGAGAGCAAGATCTGGTATGACATGAACAAATAAAGTTTGATATGGATAACAAGATGCTATTGAGCAGGGGGGAAGTGCTGGGTTAATTCAACATTTAGCACAGATTTAATACTTAAGCCTGACAGTAGCAAATATTTTAAAAAGGCCCATTACACTCGAACTGATTTTAATTTGGTTAATATAGACTTGTTGGTATTGACAAGACCATTTAACATGCTGAAGATGATTTTGTTATAAGGGTATACTATCAACCTAAAAATAACCTAATTTTAATGACTTAATCAATGGAGTTGCAAGCTAATTTGCTAGTGTAGGTAATTAATTTCTTACTGAATACCCTATATGTATCTATATAAGCTAAGGTTAGGGAATACTCTATTTGAAATGTTCCCTTACAAATCAGTAATTATGGTTCTCTACAGCTTCCTGTCTTTGGATGAATATATACTAGGCTATTAATAAATTTAATCAAAATTTGAGGGAAATTCAATTCACTTTGATATCGAGCTTATAAAAAAAAAAAGTGAGTCACAGTAGCACAAATGGATTTCAAAATATGCTTGGGGAAAAGAACAAATACAAATGAGACAAGCAGACAGAGGATGGTCAACGCGGACACAGACAGAGGATGGCTAGTGTGGATAGGGACAGAGATGTGCAGTGCAGATAGAGAGATACAGAGATGGACAGTGTGGATAGAATTAGGAAGACAGAGAGCCATACAGAACAGACACACACACACATACAGAAACTATAATTTTTAAAAGCAGGCAGGTTTTTTTTATACAACTGGAATTTCGCCATTTGGCTATCAGCCAAAATAAAATGTTTAAGTCACATGACTAACCAACGTCATACTACACATGCAAAAAGAAAAAAAAAAGATTCCAATGACTTTACCAGGATAAAGTTTTGCGAGGTGGGGGTAAAGCATTGGTTGTTTGCAGCTTAACTAAATATGCCACCTCAATTCTTCTTGGCTCCTTTGCTACTCCATCTATTGGCACAGCATTTCTGTTAATAACCAGGAAGAGTTTCCTCTGACCAAAGTTGGTCTGCAAATTGTGTAAACTAGCACTCTGATAAATGGTTTCCTTCTGATTACTAATATAATCATATTCTGGAAAAGTAAATGAAGAAAAGCAAGAAAGAAGGCAGCCCATGGAGGAGAGAACCATTAAGTTATAATTTATTCACCTTTTCAGAACTTATATGGTTAGTTAACTACTAAAATCTAGAATTTTTTAAAAATAATTCTTATTCTTTCTTTAATACTAAGATGCTTCACCACATAAATATATAACTAATCCTCATCTGCAATAGGTTTGGTTTATTTTATGGCATATCATCCTCAATGGATTATCCTCGATTATTTAATACTAACTAGATTTTTTTTTTTTTTACAATGGATTCATATCAATAAAATATCTATTCTTTGTAAGAAATCCTTTTGTAGATGGTTTTATTGACAGATTTTTATAAAGTTTATCTTAAGAGTTAAATGTATTACTAGTAATTTGTTTTTTTTTTCTTCAAAAATGTGTTACTGGTATTTTTACTATAAAAATCTATTTTTATACAGTGTAACCCTGATATAAGAGAGTTGTCGGGACCGGATAAAAGTTCTCTTATATATGGGTTTGGTCTATTTTATATACATTACCACAGGCTCTAATTTGGGACCAGAGAAAATATCTCATATCCGGGGGTCTCTTATATCAGGGTTATACTGTACTATTTTTAGGGTTCTGACCCCATTTTGGGGTTAGCTATTTGCTCATAGCTGGAACTGTAACAATTGCTACCACTTTGGGTCAAGGAAGACCTGGGAACAACAATCAAGAGGTGGTTCCAAGCTTCTCAAAACCTCCCGATCAGAGGCCTTGCTGCCAGATGTAGTTTATCATCATACCCAGGACCCAGATGTAGCTGTCATACCCATGAGAGTCTGCAACAGAATTGCTTTGAATAAGTAAATTTACTTTTTTATTAACTATAAGCTAATGCTTCAATTGCTTTTTCCAATTATGTTTTGAGTCTCTAACACCCACATGTGCATAACCAGTTCAATACAATTGATAAAAATATCAAGTAAACTAATAATGAAACTAATTTTCTATTAAAAAGTTAGAGAAAAAGCTAACATGATTTTTTTTCATTGTGATCATCAAGGTATTTTTATGAAAAAAAAGAAAAAAAAGTCTATTGTTTAAGCAATTAGCATTTATACATGACAATGAATAATTGAACATTTATGTTAAAGAAAGATTTTAGTAAAAAAACATTTCTTTTTTTCTATTTATTCATTTGTAAAACTTGTACTTGTTTCTGTAACAAAACTATTTGTATGGATGACACTGAAACCTATCATTTGCTATGACCAATCATTTGCTTTGGGGTCTTTTTAATTTTTTTTTTTATAGAAAACTCTAATGGTCAATGTTTATCTTAAAGGAAACATTATTAATAAATTTTACGAGCCTTTAATTTTATTTCTTTGCAGCAATGGCAGGGATCAGGAGATATAGTTATATGACTTATTTGAGCAACACCTGATGAAAGTTTTTGGGTGTCATCTGAAAGCCACTGTATAACAAACAAATTCAAATTATTACCAGAAGTTCATCTTATTTTCAATCCACAATACTCACTTATAGCTGTAGAATAATGAGTTGAGACTTGTGGGAATAGAAAGCAAAAAAGGTAAAGTATTTCTTTTAAGGGACCAAATATAAATTTTTACTGTAAAAAAAGTTTCAAGGAAATCAAAAGACCTACCATGTTAAGTTTTGAAAACTATTCAAAGCAATAACCAAAAATGAACAATCATAGATGTTTGAAATGTTTTCCTGAATGTTAAACACAAAGTTGTAAGCATGCTAACCAGGAGGCAGTAGCTTTGTGGATAGTGCTGAGGAATTTAATTCCAAATTTCTGTAAAGTTCCACATCAATGAATTAATATTGATGTCAAGACGACAATTTTACAAATGACTTAGAAGTATACTCCAGATACAGTGATCCGTAGCATACAGATTTGAGCTTTTAGGTCACTAAGAGAGACCAATTAAAGCTGGGGTATTTTCTTGAATAAATTTGCCACTTTTATACTGGGTACCCTGTAGTTTTCTCAGACTTTTTTCATGGAATAAGATAAGAATGTAAAATTAGAAAGGGAAAGATTAGATCTTTGATAAGAATTAAGGATAGAAAAAAAATAAAAAAATAAAATGAACTTTTTTTAAAAATCATATCACCCCAAGCAAGGCGAAAACACCACTTATGCGCAGGGGGCTACGTAAGAGTGAAAAGACTGGAAAAGAGAAAAACTGGAAACAAGGGATGAGCCTCTTCACCTGTTCAATAGACGTGGGTGGAGTGTGAACCAGGCGATTTTGTCTTCTAAATTTAGGATTGTAGTTTTTAGTGCATATTCGGGGGATAATTTTTTTCCATTTCAGAAATATAGGTGGTTCATTTTTAAGATAAGCTTGACATGTGATACTGTAGATAATGCATCCATAGTCTAATTTTGATCTGATGTTTAGCATATTTTGTGCATTACTTTTTGGTCAGCACCCAATTCAGTTTTAATATTACTTTTAGAAACTTGAAAGTCTTTTGGTATTTTTGTTGAAGGTAATCAACATGTAACTTGAAGCTTGTTATCTAGTATGATTCCGAGATCTTTTATTTCTTGGACTATGGGAATGAAGTGTCCATTTAATTTTAATTCTGAATTGAGGTGGTGGGCTCGTTTTTTAACATTATTAGCCATTTGTGCTACTTATAAAACAAAGTATTTTAATACAAGTATTGCTGTTCTGAGTGTCTAAAAGTTAAGATACATTTACAACTGTAATATTTAGGCAATTTTTTTCAAATTTCATGATGTCTTAAGAAAAGAAAAAAAACAATTTTTGAAAATATTAAATTTTAATATTTGCAAAAAAAAAAAAAAAAAAGACCAACTTTTGAAAATATCAAATTAAAAACAAAATTTAAAGTTTTTACATTTACAATAAATACATATTGGTATTTTTTTTAGCAATACCAATACCTTTCTTTACTATCATAATCATATATCAAATAATAAAATGCTTACATTCCAAGAGGCCTCTGTAGTGCTGTAACCAATTTTTTCCTGATATTACCAAGTATGTAAAATTTATTTTTTATGACTAATATTTTCTATTTACAGCATTCAGACTGTTGTCTTCATCCTTATGTCCATCACAACATTTTGGCCACTGTACTTGCCAACGTTCAAGTTTTTTACATTGGAATTTTGACCCAAACTCTTTAGTCTCTGACAGTAGATTGTTCTAATTCCATGTCATGCCATCTCACTTTCAGTTAATGAGGACAACAGTCTGAATATCAGTCAGTTAAGTGCCATACGTGAAATACACTTGGGCAATTATGTCTCAAAAGATAAATTCCTGACTGAGTAGAAGATTATCTCGCAGTAAGTTGCATTGCTTTCTGTGGTAGACTGGTTGCCAGCCAAGGCTATAGAACCCAATCTGTCCTGTTATTTAACCCATAACTGGAAGGAAGAGACAGATTAATACCTTTCCCAAGGGTATTTGCATGTAAGTGAATACAATGAATTCAACTGAATCTTGTTCCGAGCCGATATCCACTGCACCACAACGCATATCCGCAGTCTGAATATAAGTAGTGCAAATAGTTACAAGACCTCATTGTAGAAATATAAAAAGATGTTAATATTTTCTAGCAATTAAATCCAGACTTAAAATTATATTTAAATTGCAATAAATTAAAGTCCATGAAATATGTAAAAAAAACAAAACAAAAAAACTGATCCCCCAATTTTCATCTTTATAAAAACAGTCTAAAAGTTGTTTTGAGGATGAAAGATTTTTTTTTTTTATATTAGTTACATTGTCCCCAATGTTGTCCTCATCTTTATTGCCATACTCCCAATGTTTCGGCCTTTGTACATTCCAAACTTCAGGTGCTTAGAATTTTGAACCAAACTTTATTTTGTTCACTAGAAGAGATCATGCTCATTCCATACCACATTTATCAAAACTGCAGCTAGCAAGGATTTCCACCCTATTTTTCATCAAAATGTAAAAAGAACTTTGCTAAGACAGAAGCTATTTTACAGTAGTTTTTGACTACTTGTCAAATAGTCTTACTATATTCACAAGAATAATTAGCAGCAGCAAGTGTTTTCAATTTTTTCTTATCAATAACAGTATCTATGATACTCATATGAAATGATAAAATCCTTATGTTTACATTTTATTATTAACAAGCATCTTGTGTAGGTACATCCAAAAAATTCATTAAGAGGACATATGAAAAAAATACACAAAACCTAATAAAAATATAAAAAATTAGTTTCAAAAAGAAGCAAGATCAAAAGAATTTTTTTATGCTTTTTTAGAACCTTTGAAATTACAATTAAAAATCTTGTTTATCCGGAACATGGCACCATAAATTAGTATGGTAAATTTATGTGTATTTTTGCAGTGAAAGATACTTCATTTGGAATTTTTTTTGCAGGGGGCAGAAGATAATTGTTGTATTTTAATGAAACTTCCAGAACATATTCACAAATGAATAGTTATTTTTCAAATGTTTCACCTTTTAGGAAATCTTTGTGATTTTTTTTTTTTGTACATCTGTTAAGCCAATCACTCAATTTTATGAAATTGAGAAATTCTTTCTGCAAGGCTTAATTTTTATTTTAAGCATATGAACTCCTGGGAGAATTTTTGGGGTGTCAAACAGGACCTCAATCACAGAAATATACCCCCGAATCATATAATTAAAAAAATACAATAAAACTGAGACATTATTTAATTAGAAAAGCTTTTTGTAAAAATTCATTATTTATCAAGAAAAGTTTTTCAAAAAACAATAGTGTGCATAATATATCTTTATTTATAAAAATAAATAAAGATATATTATGCACACTATTGTTTTTTGAAAAACTTTTCTTGATAAATAATGAATTTTTACAAAAATTATAAATTTGAAATTCTGCATTAATTTGTAGTGATCCAATCATTAAATAAAAAATATTTACTAATCATAAATAGTAAAGCTTGCTACAATTCAACAAACTGATACTTTAAGAATTTTGAAATTATTTTATGCATAAATATGTCGCTGCACAAAATTAGTAATTTTCTCAGTGAGTATCTTTGTAAGTAAGGCTATATAGTCAAAGTACCTAAAAGTAAAATGCAATAAAATTATACAAAAAAAAACAAAAAAAACATTCACATTGTATTCATCAAGTAATTTTTACAGTTATGTACCCTAAATTTTGCATTGTGGTTCAGTAAATATCGACTTTAAATGAGAAATTGAACAGCTGAGTTTGAATTCATTGCTTTTACTTATGCACAAATGCCCTTGGGAGAGGTATCAATTTTCTCTCCAGCTATGGGTCAAATAACAGGACAGATTGGGTTATATATCCTTGGTTGGCAACTAGTCTACTGCAGAAAGAAATGGCAACCTACTGCAGGAAAATCTTCTGTCCAGTCAGATATGTCCTAAAAGTGACATGATCACCCAAGTGTGTATCACATATGGCACTTATATGACTGAACCTTAACTTAAATTTGTCTAATATCAGGTTGTTGATAAATGTATCCATGCCTAATAAAAGCACCACGAAGGAGGAAAAAAGAAATAAAAAGGGGAAAAGAGAAAGAAAAAGAAGAGGAAAAGGGATAGGGGGAAAAACAAGAGGAAAAGGGAAAAACGGGGAAAGGGAAAAACAAGAGGAAAAGGGAAAAACGGGGAAAGGGAAAAACAAGAGGAAAAGGGAAAAACGGGGAAAAACAAGAGGAAAAGGGAAAAACGGGGAAAAACAAGAGGAAAAGGAAAAACGGGGAAAAACAAGAGGAAAAGGGATAGAGGAAAAAGAAGAGGAAAAGGGATAGAGGAAAAAGAAGAGGAAAAGGGATAGAGGAAAAAGAAGAGGAAAGGGGATAGAGGAAAAAGAAGAGGAAAGGGGATAGAGGAAAAAGAAGAGGAAAGGGGATAGAGGAAAAAGAAGAGGAAAGGGGATAGAGGAAAAAGAAGAGGAAAGGGGATAGAGGAAAAAGAAGAGGAAAGGGGATAGAGGAAAAAGAAGAGGAAAAGGGATAGAGGAAAAAGAGGAAAAGGGAAAAACGGGGAAAGGGAAAAATAAGAGAAAAGTGAAAAAGAAAGGAAAAGGGGGAAAAAAAAACAATAACAGGCATCAAATGTGCATTATTAGATACTGGCATAATATGGAAGGTTGAAAGAAATGTTGAAAAAGAGAAACTAAATGGAGTGTAAATTAATACAAATAAACCTACACTGTAAATTTGTCAGAGGTTAGCCATTAAGATACTTTTTCAAAGGAGTGACACACTGTGAAGGGAAAAAAAAATCTCTAGCAGAAAACTGATGATATTTAGGATCTTAAGGTCTGAACTAAAGAGAAACTGACTAAACACACAATTTTCTTTATGTGCCATGGTCCTTTCAGCATGTAGGCAATCATGGCACCCCATGATTTCCTGTCCTTTATAACTCTTAATTCCTCCTGAACCCTGTTCTGCCATTCATTTACTTTTCCTGTTCCTCTTACCCTCAATTTGTCCTGTGAGCATTGAATTTTCCAAGCCCTCCTTCCTCATTATTTGGCTTAGAAATTTCAATCGTCTCTTCCTGATGTTAAGTATGTTTCCTTTTTGTTTCCATTTTCTCTAAAACTTTGTCATTGTTCAGTCCATGATATCCTCAGTGTCCTCCTGTAGAGCCATATTTCTGTTGCCTCAAGTTTCATCTTTGAAGAGATTGTTCAGTATTCACTTAAGTTTAATATTCACACTCCACCCATGTCTATTGAACAGGTTAAGAGGCTCATCCCTTGTTCCCTGTATAGGATGTGGTTTTCAGCTTTCTCTTTTCCGATCTTTTCACTATTACGCAGCCCCCTGCATATCAGTGGCGTTACTGCCTTGCTCGGGGTGATACGATTAAAAAAAAAAAAAAAAAAAAAAAAAAAAAAAAAAAAAAAAATGCTACTTGGTTTATTTTCTGGAATGCATTTTTGGCTATCCCAATGTGTCTTTGGATTTCAGTGTCACATTTTCTATCTTCTGTTAGAACACTTCCCAGATATTTAAATCTTTGTACTGGTTTGATTTTGGTAGTTCTGATTTGTAATCTGCATTTTGGGCTCATGCCTTTTGCTAATAACCATGTATTCTGTCTTCTTGTAGTTTATGTTTAGTCCTTCCTTCTCACTATCTTTTGTAAGAGCTTTTGTATTTTCCTTTCCATGTATGCTATCAGCACTGTCATCTGTATCTCTTATATTGTTAAGATTATAGCTCCAAATAATAAATCCCAGTAGGACATCTAATTCTCTCAGAATGGTCTTGAATAAGATTGAATAAGTCTGGTGAAAAAGACATCCTTGTTTAACACACCTTTCTATTTTTTGTACATCTGCTGAACTCATTTTCTCTTCATATACAAGTGGTTTGCTACCATTATAGGTTCTTGATTATTCTAATATCCTTCCTGAATAGAAGTTAAGATTGTTGAGCAGTTCCAACAAATCTTTGTGGCATACTTTATCATATGCCTTTGCATAATCTATAAATAACCTGCTTTATCTTTGATGCACCTTTTTTATTGAGCCATTCCTCTTTAGCCTGTCTCCATTTGTTCCTTATATTTTGTATAGTGTTCTTATATCTTCCGTGTCTTGGCATTGTGTAGCGTTCTATATATTCTGTGTCTTGGCATTGTCTTTTGTCTCCTTTCCATCATGTTCAGAATCTTATCTGTCATCCATTCATTTTTTCTTCATCTATTTTTCATTGGGATGATCACATTTGCTGATGTTATTAAAGCTTATCACTGTATCCCATTTCAACCATCGTATCTGCTTTTCACATGCTTTGTGTATTTTTTTTTTCTCCACTAGATTTGGTCAGTCAGTTAAGTGCCATATATGATAAACACTTGGGTAATCATGACCTGAAAAAGACATGACTGACTGGGTAAAAGATTTTCTTGCAGTAGATTGCCATTATTTTCTGTGGTAGACTGGTTGCTAACCAGGGGTATAAAACCCAATCTGTCCTGATATTTAAGCCATAGCTGGGTGTAGAAATGACAGATTAATACCTTTCCCAAGGGTATTTTCGTGTAAGTGAATTCAACTGGAATTTGAACTTGGCTCTCAGATTTCTCATTCTGAGTTGATATCCACAGCACCACAATACACACTAAATTTTGAAACTTAACTCATTCTAAATTGTCACTGAAGTTGTGTATCTCCCACAACCCATTTGGGAGGATCTGTAACAGTTATGGAAAGAGAAAGAAAAATTCAAATCTATTTGAAGAAATCAAGCAAAGTATTATCTTTTTTTTTTCTTTTTGATTAAATCAGTTTCTCAACCCAACTTTGGTGTAATTAGCAGTAGAAAGAAAAATAAAACCTGTCAAAGGGCAGATAAACTCCAAGAGTCAACAGCTAGCTAAGTTGAGATATTATTCCGATGAAAGTCACCGTGGAAAAGTTAATGAGAAACCAATCACTATCCCTCCCAAGAACAATCATGGCAATTCATAACACACAAATATACAACTGTGAAGCAAACCAATTTTGTTGATGCCAACTCCTCATCCAGTAGGGAAAAATATATGGCAAGTGTTGATTTATCCAGCAACTGTTCAGAATAAAGAAAAGATCACAATCCTGACAGAGTGTTTGAACATTGTACCAATGTAGAAAGAACAATTTAAAACAGAAATTGGAAAAGTTGACTGACTTAATAATCAGCCCATGACCAGAATTCTTGGATATTTCAACTTTCAGATAGTAAGTATAAGTGTTCTTTTTGATCCCATTATTCTTAAAACTTCCTTGTTACATATTCAATCCATAACATTCTCATTATCCTTCTGTAGGACCATGTCTGTTTTAAATTTCCTCTTCATCTGTGAGAAGATTGCTATATAAGAGGACTGATATTATATAGCAGCTCAGCACTCTAAACAAGAGGTGCATGTGACACAAGATGGAAAAAACAATGAGGGATTTATAAGTGGCAATAACAAAATCATTAACAAGAGAAAAGAAAAGTGAAGAGATTATATTAGATAAAAAAAGAAAAGTATTCGGGGTTAATGGCAAATGTTTTTTTTGGCAAAATAGGGAGAGAAAAACTTGTTGAATGTTTCTGGTGGTTCAAATTTCTGAATGTGCTGCTTTTGTCTCATTTTACTTAGCCCTTTGTTTCTATTCATCTAAATGGCCTGTATTCAACATTTTAGACAAAATTAGATCATATGAAGTGGTCATTCAATTTTATTTTTGTATAGCTAGTTAAATCATATGAAGTAATTTCAGTACAATGTTTGGTTTCTAAAATAATTTGAAATTCAATGTTAACACATTTTTATGTCATGCAAAGCAGCACAGGCAGAAGAAATGGGAGCAACAGTATTTTACAATGATACCAGCAGAGTCAGCTAGGGGGCATAAACTTTTGACCCATCAATAATGAGAGACATGGCACCAATATCTTCTCAACTTGTCAGGCTAGTTCCATGTTTATGAGTGTGCAAAGGCCACAGTTCATCAAATTAACTAGAAGTGTTTTTCTGCTACATTGAAAGACAAAAAAAAATAAAAAAATAAAAAATAATAATAATTTGAGGGACAAGAAAGGAAAGTAAAGACATGTTTGTATTACAGCATCTTACAACACATTCACTTGTTAGATATATTAAAGTAAATGTATACAACATGTTAGAAAGTTATCTTTATCAGCCAATGATTCTTTATCATTTTATCATGTGACAAATTAATTTGATTAATCACCTATTGCAACTCATTCATCAATAGATTTCAGACAATCTTAATGTCTTTAAGCTGATGGTTAACTCAAACTTACTTTCTTAAATATCTTCAACTGCATTTGAGATATATATCTCATTTCACCCCAAGAAAGACAGTAGTGCCACTAAGATGTAAGGGGTTACTGGGACTGAGAGAGAATAATAAAATTTTAATGAAGAGAATAAAAGAATAGGATTCAGAAAGAGAGAAGATGGAAATTGATATTGCATTTAAGTTTTTGAAATTTGTATGTAGCAATAAAAGAAATTATTAGAATTGAATTCATCTGATTCTTCTTTCAGCCTTCTACCTCTTTTTTAATTAAAGAGATCAACTTAAAATTTGTTAAACACCTCATCTCATAGGTTCTTTTTTTTTTCAGATAATAAATATAGCTTTCACTTCCTTAAGTCAACTGCTGATATGTTAATGGTTATTACTGGAAGGATCCATGTTGCTCTGGACATCTGAAAGACATTTGAAGGGGATTGGCATATTTGGTCTTCACAAATTGAAAGGTTATGGTATTGCTAGATTAATTTTTGAACTGATTCAGTCTTGCTTATCTAATTGTGAAATGAAACTGGTCTTGATTGCCGCAGTTCTCAACTCAGTATCTATGCTGATAACACCATTTATTCCAGTCTTACTAGTCAGTCTCCGAACAGTTCGATATGATCAAATTGGCAGCTGATTTTGAAAAAAAACCCCAAAAAACTACATTCTCAAACTTAGTAACCCCTTGCAGTGGTTTTATTGACTTGCTTGATGGGGGAAGAAATGCTATTTAATCAGTAAAACAATGAAACCTAGTTGGCTAAGCTAGTCAGTCCATCAGTCAGTTAAGTGCCATACGTGATACACGCTTGGGCGATCATGTCTTGAAAGAGACACGACTGACTGGGCAGAAGATTATCCCGCAGTAGGTTGCCATTGCTTTCTGCGGTAGACTGGTTGCCGACCAAGGCTATAGAACCCAATCTGTCCTGTTATTTAACCCATAACTGGAAGGAATAGACGGATTAATACCTTTCCCAAGGGTATTTGCGCGTAAGTGAATGCAATGAATTCGGCTAGAATTTGAACTCAGCTCCATGATTTCACGTTCTGAGCCAATATCCAATGTACCACAACACACATAGTATGCTTAAATTCATGCAGTGAAGGTACGAAAGAGTAGAGTTCATTAGAACTGTCATGAAAATATTTATAGAAAAGACAGAGGGAAGCCATGATACAGTAGTTATTAGAAACCCTTTCTTGAATTGTCAAGAATCTTGAGATATATAGCAGAAGCACCAGACCAGTTGCCAATACCATTTATATTTTCTTCTAGAGGCTCAAGGCTTCAAACTTTTCAGCACTAAAATAGAAAGATTTGATTGGTTCTTTGTTATTCTTCTTCTCATAATGTGATCTGGTTCCACAATACGTCAACACAGAGTAAAGAATTCTTACCTCCTCCTATTTGCATTAACCTCAATCAATAAGCCTCTACCTTGAATAAAAATAGATTTTATCCTACACACATGGCTACATCAAGAACAACTAATTGACAAGCAAGTAGTTCATCCATTGCAGCTGTCAAGTGCTGTGGCCATGATATATCAGACATTACCATATTTCCTTATGCTGTTTGGCTCACTTGAGCAAAAAACAAAAAATGCCAAAACAGGTCAAAGACTTTGTATTCAATGACCCACATGAATTTTGTCATACACAAAGACTTAAGAACTATGGAAGGCTACATTACTATTCTTACAACAAAAGATTTTGCACAATTGACTGGAATATATATTGCCCAGCATAGAACTGGTAAAGAGTTTGTTTCGAGGTTTAACGACCTATCAATTCTTATGGGATCATTTTAAGGTCATAACAAATGATTTTGGGTAAGGTTATATTATTTTTACAGAATTTTGGAAGATGTCTTACTTTTTAAACTTTTCCATTGCTTTCAAATTGTATTACTTTTACCCCCCCCCCCCCGTGAGGGTCAAATCTTTTATGATCTTCGGATCTTTACTTAGATTATATTTTGTTGTATAGTTTGATCTTTTTGAGTAAGGTTAAAATAGTATTAGAGTTTATTTTTTCGAAAAGATCTTTCAGGTTGTTAATATAGAGGGATTGCTGGATATATGTAAAGTCACTGCAGTCGAGCCAAACTGGTATGAAGGCATTGAATCAATTTGGCATATGTGAACATATATTGTTTGACACTACTTCATCAAATACAGTCTAACCATGCGCCTGTAGCCTTTGTGTAATCTTTCACCAACTAGACAGCTTTACCTGCAATGTGCTTTAATTCTTGTTTACATTCATGGGAGCAAAAACTGAGAAAGGCCCAGTGTACATTAAACAAAAAATAGATGCCAAAATATGTTTCTGTAAAACTGATAACAGGGCAGGCCTCAACAGGCCTCAAGAATTTACAGTTAACCTGTCGCAGTCTCACTGCTTCTCAGAGAAAGACAAATTGTAAATTCTATTATGCCAATTGTAATCTGTTGCCACAATGTTACAACTATCCATGACATGATCTGTTCTACACTACATTACAATTGGTGGTGTGTTTACCTGTTGAATTGGTTATTTGACAAGCTTAAAATCTTTAGTGAAAAACTAATTTCAATCACAAAGCAATTTCTGAAAATAACAAATAACTATTATTGACAATTTCTACACAATTCTTTTTATTTGTAGCTGAAGTGAACACATCTCTAACATTAGAATTTATTTCTTTTCAAGCCTTGTATTATGAACAATCAGTTTAACAATATTACAAAATTCTTTAATCCCTATTCTTTCTTTTACATCAGTTTCTTGTTAATTCAACTCCATTCTTCTGTCTCTATATCTTTAATAACCAGTGGGACAAAACAGTACTTAACTGACAGTTTGGAGCAATCAGTTCCAGTGTCACAGGTGTGGGTCCTTCTGTTCATAAGGTCTTCAGAATCAAGACTTTTCATGTAGACTTTGAAAAAAATTCTCTTGACAAAACAGATACCCTGAGCTGGTTAGCTGGGGATGCTAGATGAACCTACAACTATATTTATTTTCCAAAGCAGGGTCAACCACTGAAAAATACATTTACTTTGGGTTAATAGGAAAATATAGGGATAAATTTTGCTTGTATAGGCATTTCAAGATTCTACCATCTACACACTTAAATTAAGAATATAGGTTTCAACTCTTGCTAATTCCATTCTTAAAGACTTAAGTATTTTAAGACTTAATTTAATTCTTTAAATTAAATCTTTATCTTCATTACTTATTTCATTTTCTATTAATTTTCTTTCTGTATCCTCATATTTATTTAAATTCTTTCTTCACCTAATCCATGAATCATTATTCATGCATGCTAAAAAGTTACCACATCTGTATCTTTTATTGTTTTTCTCATCAATGATTGCATATGATCCAACATCTCCACTGATAGCTTCTTATTGTGGTCTCTTTAAAAATAGTTAACTGTGCTGCTCTACAACACTAATCACAACTACCATTATCCTTGACTACTATGTTCTTTCAGGACACAGGCAATCATGGATTTCCGTATCTACCTATCCCTGGTGGCTCTTAGCACACCCTGCTCTGCCATCCACTAGCTCAAGCCCATAAATCTAGAATATAAATGTATAGAAACTAGCATGGCCACAAAATGAAGGATCAGTTTATATATTGATTATAATATAGCTTTGATCCCCCACTTTATATCCACATAATTTCTTATAAACAGTTGGCATATCTTATGTACCCTGTTCTTTCAGCATGTAGGCAATCATACCTTTCCATGCCTCCCTATCCCTGGTGGCTCTTAGCAGGCTTTCTCCTGTTATACCATGCAACCCTCATTCCATCATCCACCTGATTAGGTTCTTCAAATATGTTATCCACTGCTTCCCCCCTGTCTCTTTTTCCCCTCTATCTGGCTTGTTAGTATCAGGTTCTCCAAGCCCTCTTTCCTCATTGCATGTCTCAGTAACTTTAGCTGTCTCTTCCTGATGCTCAGTATTAATTACCATTTCGTTTCCATCCTTTCCAAAACTTCATCATCACTCACATGCTCAATCCATGATAATTGCAGCATCCTTCTGTAGAACCACATTTCAGTTGCTTCAAGTTTTTCCTTCATCTTTGATGATATTGTCCAGCACTCAGATTTGTGACCAACAACTTGTCACCAGACCTCCAATCACTAGCTTCTTTCTGGCTAACCATAACTATATTAGCTCACAAATGGAATTCCCTAATTTCCAGCCAAATGGCACTTATTCTTAAAAGTTTCACTTATTTCTTTGCTTCATTTCTTTTTCTCCCTATTTGTGGACAGTAGATGGTTGCTTTGAAATCTTGTTGATTGTTGTAAAACCAAGCCCAGATTAAATCATTTAAAGCCCACTTGTGTATCCTAACCAATTTAACAAGGGCCCATTGTGTGACAAGATTCAATCACCAAGCTTGTATAATGATTGAGAAGGAACTTAGGTTAATTTTGTGGCTATCTTGCCACCATCACATTCATGAGATGATCTGTAAGTGCATCTTCAAAGTCTTTTTCCATCTACAATTAAATAGTCTTAATATAAATACATTTAAAAAGTTCCAGAAACTTAAATATTCAGACAAAACAAAACCTTAAAAAAAAGTGATAAAATAAAAATCTGTAGGCATATAAGAATAGCAAAGAATGTTTTCTGAAACTGAGAAAGATATTAAGGGATAGAAAAATGTTCTCAAAAGCAAATTATAGTAGTAAATTGGATGGTAGAAAAGTAAGAAATTCTTAGAGAAAAAACAAACAAACAAGAAATTTGTAGAAAATCATAATCACCTTTGTCCTGAACAGAGAATCAAATATAACCTAAAGAAATTTACAAAAATATAACCTTTTTGTAATTGAAGAGACACAGAAAAGAAAATTCTGATACAATTTCTAAATGATCTGTGTGTATATATTTTTGAGCAAAACAACTTCAAGAAAATATATCAGTACCAATATTTTATCATTAGATGATAATACAGAGAAATTCCAAGTTTTTTTTGGTTCACTAAGAAGCGATAGTAGGGGAAATAAAAGTAAAAGATTCTTTTCCCCCAGGTGTTATTTCAATTAACTCTCTCCACTTTTGAGGAAATGGGCAGCACAGTCCAACTGACATTTTTTTTTATCTGATGATAGAAATATAAACTGAAAGGTGTGCAGGTGTGGAGATGACAAACTCTAAAGAGTAGGGAACAAGTAGAAAAGACTAAGTGGAGGGGGAAGTAATTATCCCAAAGCTCTTTTCTCCTCAGGTAGAAGAAAAATATTTAGCTGGTGAAGTCAAATCTTTTCAGAAGAAAAGAAATTTCAAAGAAAGAGGAGTAATGTATACTTTCACAGTCATCTACCAAACTTAGCTTGCACATTAATTTTATATATATATATTATATATATATATATATATATAAATAAAACAAACCATAAGACTCCTGTTTTTCAATGACTACCCTCTTACAAGGATAGCTATGAAAGATCAAGCCCTACATAATTTAATTAATCATTGAATGATGGTAGACACCCATATATGCTCATATAAAAAGCTCCCCCCCAGCCAGTCTGTATTATATAAGCTTACCAAAAGAAAGCTAATGAATAGAAATATATTTATATGAATTTATCAAAAGAATTCTTTTGGAATATCTAACTAAAGAATCCTAAATGCCCATTTTTTTTTTCTAATATTCATTCTTTTCTTTGCACTATCAACCAAGCAGTAATAAATCCAACACACCATGCCACATAACAGTTGGAGGGAGGGAGGTAGAGGCAGAGAGAGAGAGAGAAAAAGAAAAAGGATAGGTTACTTTGTTTGATTAAACATTCTTAGCTGATAGGTAAATATTAGTTTACCCTCAGTGCTGAGATAAGCATGTCAGCATCTTGATACTTAGATGGCATACTTGTAGCTCCCTTCCAGGAAAAAAAAAAAAAAAAAAAAATCTTCCCTAGAAATAGCAATGTTGGCAGAAAAAATCCCTTATCCTCCTACAAATCTGAGAAGGAGAGAATACTGACAATATCTCATTGCTAATCAAAAGAAAATTTTAAAAATTGTTTTTTGTTATAAAAAACATGGAAAATATAAATTGAAATTCAACATTTATCAACTTCAGCCAGACCTATGTGGGAGAAAATGATATATAAATTTTTTTATATGCTAGAACACAGGAAAATTAATGACAAAGCAGAAAATATTTTTTCATGTGACATTATATATATATATATATATAAAATAAAATTGTTTAAAAAAAAAAAAAAAAAAAAAAAAAGAAGGTCAACCAGTCTATTTTTGAAAGATATCACTTAAGTCAATCTTTGTAATTAGCATGCCTAATGCCAAGAGATACAGCATTCTTAGCAATAAATAAAATTATGATCTTTTCTGTTAATTCAACCAAAAATATTAATTCCCAATAAAAAGAATTTATATTTACTATAATTCACACCAAATTCTCTAAGATCAAAGCCCTTCATTGCACTTCGGTTAGGTTGACCTTTGTGATCACCTCAAATGTAGGAGACTCAGATGCACTATTTTAAGTGTGGTGCTAGCATTTGCACTCACCTAAACAAGCTAGAAACTATTTCATTTTTTTTTTAAGTACTTCAAATATCATCTACACTTATAAAATGCGAATTACACCAATTTTTTGTTTTTTTTTAAATTTTTTTATTCTGAGTGTTGGGGTTGTGAGGCAAGCTAAATAAATTTTGATTTAAAATTCATAATTTCAAGAGAGTGAAAAAAAAAAAAAAATCAGCAACAAAAAAATAAAACCAACAACAAAAAAATAAAACAAAAACTTTGAAATTTAAAAATTTATAATTTCTTGGGGAAAGCTAATATTTGCAATAAATAAATTATCTGGGGCAAATAGAAAAGATCTAAAAATTATATCATTAAAGATAAATTGACCATTTAATTTTATTTGTTATGAAATTTAAAAAAATCATGGATTATGTCAGTGTTGTAACGAGTGAATTAATTACAAATTTACTATCAAATCAGTGTTAAATGTATATCTTAATGTAGTACTAGTCTTTGGCTAAGATTATGTGAAATGAAATAAATTTTTTTTTGTTTTGAAGGAAATTAAATGCAGTTTAGTCTTTCAAAAAGCTACAGTAGTGAGAATTTATGAAGACTGAATTCATTCCTCTTATGAAATGGTTCAGAAGATAATCTTGTTATTGCACCATATTAGGCAAACTTTGAATTACATGGTAATTGATATTTTTAACTATGTACTTATCTTTTATTTTCCTGTATTTAAATTATCAGACTGCTCTATTCAACAAGTCAAGTTGATATTTTGATTGTTAGCTGAGAGTAATTTCTATTTATAAGTACAGCTGTTTGCATCAACCTTCTGACTGTTTACTCAGTCTTCATTTGAATTGTTTTTAGTTTTTAGTCTTTGCAGGCTCATTTTAAAAAGTAAACAAGTCACTATTTTACTGTATGTAGTAATATATGAAAGCAAATTATTTAAAAAAAAAAAAAAACATCATTCATCAGAAAACACTTTACACTCACACTGCTGTTCTCATCATCCTTCCTACTATAAAGGCCGGTGTGTGTGTGTGTGTGTGTGTGTGTGTGTGTGTGTGTGTGCATATATATATATATATATATCTCCTGTCATGCTCAGGGAAAGAGGGACCAGTTATGAAAGCTCTTGCCAAATTGTTCTTTAATAGTGGCTTTATTTTTTTTGCAAAAATTATGTTGCTGAATAGTGAAGAATATATATATATATATATATATCTAAACTTATTCATAAATAGAACTGTGTGTGTGCGCCCATTACCTATAGACTCCAAAACGGCTGAACTGATTTTCTTGAAAATTTACACACTTGTACTATAAGCATCTACTAGTGTTCTTAGCTAGGTTTTGTGTTGAAGTACCACCGATAAGTATTGAAAATCGAAAAAAAAAATCGGGTTATCGAAGGAGTAGTCTGATTTTAATCAAATTTGATACACTCATAGACAAAGACATAAGAAACGATATTCAGAAGTTTCAAGGTTGCAGTTCTTACAATAGTGCAGAAAATCGATTATATATGTGTGTGTGTGTATATATATATATATATATATATATATATATATATATATAAAGTAAAAAAGCAAGATGTTTGTGTGTGTGCGCATCTGTTTATCTGCCTGTATGTATTTTTTTTCAGCCCTTTTAGTTTTTGCTTCAGGTTTGGCTCTAAGTAGGTATAATTGTAGTTCTTAGTCTCAGCCATGATACCATTTACTCAGTGGACTTATTTAGCCTTCAAAATTCAGTTTACGATGAAAAAAAACTTATTTGATATCGATACCAGGAAATCAAAATTTGACTTACATCCATTCATTTTTCATTCAGTCTACAGTTTCGCTTTAGCTGGAAACAACTATTGCTTTTTAGCCTTTCGTGCCAACGTTCAAAGAGTGTAAGCTCCAGGAGCATGGATTAGTTTTACAGCTTTCATTACACCCGAGCAACGTTGGGCTATACTGCTAGTATATATCAGAGAGGAGGGTTGTTCCAACAAGAGAAATTGGTATAGGTGGGAGAAGTGTGAGAAGCTGTGAACATTTTTTTTAGAGTGTAGATTTATTATTATTAATGTTACTTGCTTTTGGTATAAAACATTAAGAGTCCATAATGATATTTGTGCTGCTACACATGTTTCAAGTCCAAAGTTGACTCTTCAGGTGAAAAAAATTTGTAACTTTACATATAGAGATCTGTTTGCCAAAAACTATGTATATGTAGATAGATGATTGGTGGGCAGGCCAGAAAGTTCATGTGTGCATTTGTTGGTTATTTTCATACTGGCTTGTTAATTTTTTTTTCATTTTGAGAATCATTCATTTTTCATTGACCAGAAAATTTTCTTACACTGACTTGTGAAATTTGATTTCATCTTTTTTTTTTCTTTAAAATTGTTTTCAGCAGTTTTGATCCAATTTTGTGTGTGTGTGTGTGTGTGTGTGTGTGTGCAATTCTACTTTTTATTGATAAGAAATATGATACAGGTCAAAAAGTTCTGTTTGTTGTTTTTGGAATCCGGAATTACTATTTTTTGCAATGGCTCACAAAATTTTTAATTTAGAGCACATTCGAATTTAGTGTGTGTGTGTGAGTTTTTTCATGTTTTGTTGGGAGAAGGCTTGTATTATTTTTTATAAATATTTCTTCATGCATCATGAGTGTGTCATAGTCTGCATGTTAGTAGATAGGCATTACACTGAATTTACCTCCACTACATTGAAGTATTGAGAAACGTACAATTGCCTGTTATTGGCTAGTTTAAAGTTACTTCTGGATGTGTGTTGTGGTGCATTGGATATCGGCTCGGAACGAGAAATCAGGGAGCTGAATTCATTGCATTCATTTATGCGCAAATACCCTTGGGAAAGGTATTAATCCATCTATTCCTTCCAGTTATGGGTTAAATAACAGGACAGATTGGATTCTATAGCCTTGGTCGGCAACCAGTCTACCGCAGAAAGCAATGGCAATCTACTGCGGGATAATCTTCTGCCCAGTCAGTCATGTCTCTTTCGAGACATGATCGCCCAAGCATGTATCACACATGGCACTTAACTGACTGAATGTTACTTCTATGCAGGGCTACTCTTTTATTCAAGCCTTGTGTTGCCCCATGTATATTTGCATTTATCGCATTTTAGAGCATAAATTACACTTTTAGAGTTGCAGATCAGATTTGTTTTTATTTCGAATGGAGATGTGTTTTCAAATTTGAAGTCATTTCCTTCTATTATGTTGCAGGCTTCACCTGCAACTTGATGACCCATATCAGTAAAAAGTACAGTTGCGCACATACAAAAAAAATTTTTTTTTTGGGGGGGGGGGGAAATCGCTGAAAACAATTTTGAAGAAAAAAAATAAAATTAAAGTTAATGAGTCAGTGTAAAAATTTTCTGGCAAATGAAAAAGTAAATGATTCTAAAAATGGGAAAAAAAAACACGGACAAGTCAGTGTGAAAATAACCAACAAACACACACATATGAACTTTCTGACCTGCTCAATGACCGCTTATCTATATATATATATATATATATATATATATATGCGTGCACACACACAAACATTTTTGGGGGCCATCAGAAAAACAAACAGATCTCTATATGTAAAGTCACAAATTTGCCTGAAAAGAGTCAACTTTTGACTCAAAACATATAGCGATACAAATACCATTATGGACACTTAATGTATAATACAAAAAGCAAGTAATATTAATAAATCTACACTTTAAACAAAATGTTCATGGCTTCTCACACTTTTCCCGCATGCACACGCACACACACAAAAATATACTCAGTTATAATCTGAGATTAAGGACAGAATGGTTAAATAAAATAAAGACAAGTGGAAAACTGTATTTTAAATCGCCTACGCGTTTCGTCCTGTGATAGACTTTATCAAGGCAAAAAGACAAAATGAGCTTTATACTAAATTACGTATCTATAAACAAACAGTGTTGGTAACCACAAAGATGCTCACAAATCATTTCAAAAGATCAACAGAATATTTTAGTTTTTAGAATTTTTTCATGTGTAGTGCAAAGTCACGAGATATTAAAACGAAGGGAATTTTAATCATTTTCTTTGAAAACTGTTTATTTCGTGTAAGTCTGTTTTAGTATAATTTCCATAAGTAAAGGTGAAATTGGGAAAAATCCGGGACGTAAATTGATGTTTTGGTAGTATTGGATAGCGGCGCTCTCGAGAACTTATATATATATCCTCTCTCTAGTTACTAGTATAATAAAGATCATTTTTATTTTTTGTGTGTGTGTGTGCGCTCTTCAGAAATGAACTCTTTTCACTTTTTTTTTCTTCAATTGGAGTAGATAGACTAAACTATTGCCCGGTTCACACTCCACCCACGTCTATTGAACAGGTGTAGAGGCTCATCCCTTGTTCCCTGTTTAGGATGTGGTTTCTGGCTTTCTCTTTTCCAATCTTTTCACTCTTACGTAGCCCTCTGCACATTAGTGGCGTTACCACCTTGCTCGGGGTGATATGATTAAAAAAAACAAAAAAGAAAACAGTTCTTTCAGTGACTGGCATGTGTATACACTGCTTATATACAACACATTAAAATTTCCCTTCTCCGATTCCACGTGCATATGGCTTAAGGGGTAGGGACTTCAACTGACACCAAATCGGTAGAGTTTCGATCCCGGCCAGAAGCAAGTGGATGTGTCTAGCCACACTGATGAACTGTGATACAGCAAAACAGGCTTGTATGTGGATGACTAATTATATATATATATATATATCTTTATCCTCTCAAATATTTTGCCATCATTTTTGACAGCAGGAGTACACTTGTAGGACATAGCATGTGAATAGAGCTGATGACTATTATTAATTTTACTGCCTTTTTAGACTCAGATGAGGCTCTTTGGAAGACATTAAAGATCATCCCATGATGCTTAAAGCTCTCTGACCAACAAATACTGTTCATAAATAGAATATTTTAGGGGTAAATTTATCATTAAATTAAATAGAATTTTTTTTTTTTTTTTAGTTTGTAAAGTTTAAATTTGAGGAGAAAGGAAAGCGAAAAACATACTTGTAAATAATCTAATTAATTAAAAAACAGTTATGATCAATTTTTATTAACATTTTAATTTGTAGTCACAGATATAGTAATTCCAACTGGAACTTTCCAATAGTTTGATACAAAGTTTTTCCTTTTGAGAAAAGGTTTAAAATAAGAATATGTTAGTCTTATTTTCATCACTATACACTTATTAAGTAGACACATGGCTGAGTTAGCATTCAAACCATGAGGCAGGTTTAAATCTCATCATAGTTGATTTGTCAAACAACTGACCTCTTTATAATATTGTCCTGAAGAAGTGATCTTAGCATTTAGCACTATTGGGAAGTGGCTAAAAATCATACTCTGTGTTGACCCAAGCCTTGTAAGTGAAATTGAGTGGACCAAACTATTTAAAAGCTGTACTAGCACAAAATCACAATGACTGGGAGGGGGATTGAATGTACCAGATTTATTTCACATACTGATTTTGACAGATTATGTACTCTTTCCCAGGAACTGTAACTAGTGTCTGCTCAGCATGGTTTCAGTATAAACTGTAAGTAGGGTCTGCAGGTGTTGAACAAAAAGAAAAGACAAGATTAAAAGGGAGATAATCGTGGATTCGAAGTAGTTACTATATTCTTAATACTTGATATAATGCAGAAATACCACAATGATAAAATAGGTCAATTATTCATAACTATTTATACTGGGACTCATGAGGGCAATTACAAGTTATCGAGAATATTTTAAATTTTGAAATTCATTTTTGACAAATTTTTTCAAACTGTTTCTAAATCTTTGTCTTTCAAATATTCCACTTAACTTTCTATCCTCTTCTGCCACACCTATGAGGCATGCAGCACTGTTAAGGAACCTCTTCTTTAATGTAATAAAACCAGATATAACAAGCAGATTTGATAATGAATAACAAACTCAAAGAATAGAGGAAAAAAGATGCAAGACACATCAATTTTTAAAGAATTATAAGGGAATGAAAATCAAATTAAATATAAATATGAAATGGCAGGGGAATAAGTGATGCAGTTGGGGAGGATTTGCTCTTTTAATAATGGTGGTTACACAAATGATAATGTGAATAAATAAATAGTTGAAATGAAAGTAAGAAAAAAACAAAAACATTACGAGGAAACTAAACATTACGAGGAAACTAAAAAAAAAAACATTACGAGGAAACTAAAAAAAAAAACATTACGAGGAAACTAAAAAAAAAAAACATTACAAGGAAACTAAAAAAAAAAAACATTACAAGGAAACTAAAAAAAAAAACATTACAAGGAAACTAAAAAAAAAAACATTACGAGGAAACTAAAAAAAAAACATTACAAGGAAACTAAAAAAAAAAACATTACAAGGAAACTAAAAAAAAAAACATTACAAGGAAACTAAAAAAAAAAAACATTACAAGGAAACTAAAAAAAAAAAAACATTACAAGGAAACTAAAAAAAAAAAACATTACAAGGAAACTAAAAAAAAAAAAACATTACAAGGAAACTAAAAAAAAAAAACATTACAAGGAAACTAAAAAAAAAAACATTACAAGGAAACTAAAAAAAAAAAACATTACAAGGAAACTAAAAAAAAAACATTACAAGGAAACTAAAAAAAAAACATTACAAGGAAACTAAAAAAAAAAAAACATTACAAGGAAACTAAAAAAAAAAAACATTACAAGGAAACTAAAAAAAAAAAACATTACAAGGAAACTAAAAAAAAAAAACATTACAAGGAAACTAAAAAAAAAACATTACAAGGAAACTAAAAAAAAACAAAAACATTACAAGCAAAAAAAAAAAAAAAAAAAAAAAACAAAAAAAACATTACAAGCAAAAAAAAAAAAAAACTCCCATCAAGGCATTACTAAATGCAAATACCATATTAGAAAATACACGCATATAAAAATGCATATCCATAAATTTAAAATTTTCTAACTCATGGTAGTCACTAGGGTATTCATGTATTGTAGTGGCAGCAGAAATAATGAGTGCCAAAGAAAAAAAAATCTTATGCAAGTGTGATTTGGTACAAACTTTGTACAAGTACATGACTGTGCATTGCATTCTGGTTGGAAACATTTTCAGGCTTCTATAACACGGTTCCAATCTTCCAACACTGGCATGTACACATAAAATTGGTAAACACCTGACTCCTTTGAAAAGATTATAAACTCCCTGTGGCAAAATACAGGTGTCATTGTTTATGAGGTCAATTGGAGGACCTTACTTGTTGAACAGAGATCCCAGCTGGTGCATATGAATTTTAGTGAGCCTGCAGCTATCACACACACACAAATCTAGCAGACTATAGCTGATGAGGGTCAGGTAATGACTAATCATGATTATGGATTATATTCATTACCAATGTTAGGTACTGTCCACTGTTAACTCTCTTCCACCAGTGAACTGGTGTTGGGACCCAGAATTAAATTTACATTAAATTGGCTATCCATCATTTTTAGCTAAAATAGTTTGTGGCTTTTCATGGTGTTCAGTAACTTCCAATTCTCAATCTTGTGTTATTGACTGACATAGCCTCATGGTCAGTCAGTTAAGTGTCATATGTGATACATGCTTGGGGAATCATGTCTCTTGATCCATGATAAGGCAGAAGATTTTCCTGCAGTAGGTTGTCATTTCTTTCTGTGGTAGACTGGTTGCCAACCAAGGCTATAGAACCCAATCTGTTCTGCTATTCAACCTATAGCTGGATGGATTAATACCTTTCCCAAGGGTATTTGTGCATAAGTGAATGTGATGAATTCAATGCCTATGGTATCAAGCTGGAATCTGAAGGTTTGCTCCTTTGATGTAAGCATTTTTATTAGGTTAAGTGTTTTGCCCATGCCACAGAGTAATCTATGCAAATTAATCATGCTTCAGGTGTTTTTCTCACTTCTGCCAATATGGTAGAAACAAGCAACACATGTACAGTGATTGATTTTCGGTTTCAAATTTTCCTTAATTCCATTTCAGGTTTTAGGGAACTTTTTTGTATAGAATTCTGGGATTTTCTTTTTTACTCTCATTTTCAGTATAAATTTCTGTTTACTTTATTATAATACTCAGTGAGAAATTGTAACAATATGTAAATGTTATTAAAACAAAAAATAAAAGGAAAATGAAAACTTACTAGCTGGAATATCTCGCTAGTACAAGTTGCACCAGCTTGAAAGGGTTTCCTACTTCATATTTCTGTCCTTAATCTAACGTGTTTCTGGGACAGTCCTTGCATAGAAGGTTACAATCCTAAATAAAAATTAAGTGGCAAAACCTCCAAAAAAGTAGTGTCACAAAGTCATCTACAAACAAAAACCTACATTCTCGTTTGGGCACTTTATTGAAATTAAATAAAATTTAAAGTCTAATTTGTAAAATTTGGCTTTCTGAAATGACAAACTGCCCCTACCTCCATCAATATGTAGGAAAGGAAAAAGAAAAGATAAAACAAAAAGACAACATTTTTGCTCCCCCTTCACTACCATTGTTTTTTGTTTTATTTAATTATTAAAAATAAAGCCAAATTTGTAAAACTGGTTCTAAATACTGTAGACAGTAGGTAAGGATATATTAAAACATTACAAACATAATCCTTTGACATCTATCAGACAATGAGTTAGGAAAAGGCAAACATAATAAATTAAAATAGCAGCTGACAAATCTGTTAGAAAAAAAATTCCATTTCAAAATTACGATTTCTGTTTTAAGTAGGCCATTCAGTTTTAACAAAAAATAAGCCTCTCTCCTTCCTTTTTTTGTTGACAAAGTTGTTTCTATTTGATTCTTCACTAAAGTTTTGTCCTCAACATTATGCACAAATACTACACTGATCCTAAGCAGAAGTGCCAATTCCTACATAATTTTATTTTTGATTTGCTGCTTACGTAATACCAATATAAACATTGGAATATTCGCTCCAAGTGCTTTAAGAATAAACACGCATAAATTAACAGCTATGTGCACATCTTGAACAGTTTTAGTTACAGCCAGAAATAAACTTAGAAATAGGGAAAAGCTTTTCACGTCAAACAAGAAAAAACAGTTATTGCTTCAGTTTTGAAGCCAAATTCATACTACAAGTGGGAAAAAGTTAGGTGGGTTGATTTTATGATGTATCAATCCTGGTTGGGTCATGCAATATTAAAATCAGTAAATTTTAATTTTTTTTTTTCAGGATATATAAATCTAAATCGATAAAAATCATAAGGAGTAAATATTTTTTATTGCAGTATATATTTTTTTGATGTTTTATAAAACAATTTTTAAACTTAGATCTAATTTTGGAATATAGACCCACTTCCTGAGTAGTGGGTTATCCACATTGATGTTTTCAAATAAGATCCACTCCCATGTTAGTGGCTCACTACATATATAACATGACATCTAGTGAACAAAATGCTTTACTATTTTGATATGTGATTCCTATGAGAATATACCTGAATTAAATTTAAATGCCTATCAGGAGGTTTTGAGCTAACTGATCTGTGGTGACCCTAATATGTATTGGCTTTATACACTAAGAGATACCAAAGTAAACTTTGTATTCTGTCATCTCAGAAAATCAAAAGAGCTAGGTGCTTTGTAGATCAATCTAGAAGGTGACTTAGCCACCAAGAAAGAATTGGGCCATAAAAGATGATGGGTGCGCCAACATAAACAGGAAGTAAACCCTGCTGAACTTAGAATATACAAGCACAAGACAATCAGATCACAGAAAGTTATATCACACATCTTTAAGATCTAACATTCAAAACAAGTACCCACAAACGCATACCTTACACAGACAACATTTGACAGAATCCAGAAGTGAATAAACAATTATTTTTACATATGAAATTTAGTCTCCTCCTTATAAGATGTTATCAACATTATGCTGTATGCAGTACTTGGTATGCTGTACATTCTAGTTGCTCCTGCTGTTCACTTATAAGAGAGTATGATTTTAATATTGCTGATGTGTAGTGAAGACAAGGTTACTCATTCTTTTCAGATCTTAAATCCTGGGTTTCTATTTTCAAAAGAAAGCCTCACTTCAAAAAAAGCATATTGTGTATGCTGTTATTATTTTCTTTATTTTTAATTTTGAGAATGTTAATTCAGATCACCAGTTTGGTATATGGATCATAAACCTGTTACTTGGGATCAAGTACAGAGTAATTAAGGAGTTGTTTTTTTTTTCAGGAATAACACAGAAAGGGAGCATACAAAAAATGTTTTTTTTTAAAGTTACTCTCTGAAATGTTGAGTGCCAAATCTCACACATTTTTTTGGCATTAAAATGGACATGTCCCCTGCAAAGTATTTCTTAGCAATTCTTTCATTCAAATGGGACATGAGATCATAAACTCTACAAAATGATGTTCTAACCAACTCTGGTCTTGGTGGTATGGATATCCAGCTTCAAGAATCATTTTGTTAAGAATGGGTTGTATTTACAAGTGTTTAATACCGAAGTGAACAAGATCGAGGTATGAAACTGACCACCACAATGAAGTGTTGATTTTTGGTGATGGCCTTGGTCTTCAAACAATTTGAAGATTTGATGCATAAAACTGGCTGTTACCATGCTGTGTTGATTTTTATTTTGATCACAAGAAAAAAATCTAATATAAACAATGACAAAAATGTAATGTTTCTGTTTAAAAACTTAACCCACCTCCAGGATGTTCCAAAAAGATGTTTTCACCACATAATGGATATTTTTTTGGTAACAGGCATAAATATAAATAATTCTGTCATTCTCTATTGCAAGAGAAAAGTAATTATCTTTTTTTTTATCCTTTTCTTTGATATCCTTGTTGCTCCACCTAATTCTCATTTTTTGACCAAAGGTCAATTCAAATAAATTTGAGAAAGTGAAATGTACACTTCCAGATTCTGCATTATTCCCAGAACTGGGTATGTTGTACAAAACCTCCTTCAGATTCGAAAGTATTAGCATCTTAGTTTCTAATGTCCATTTTTATCTACTACATCTGTTCTCTGAAATTTAATTTTTAATCTCCAACATATAGGAAGAGAAATCTGAAGATTTATTTTTCAAATATCTTGTTCTTAACTGAATGTTGAAATTTTGCTCATAGTTTTAGTAGTAGGAATAAAAAAAAAAATTAAGTGTCTACTATTGTTACGAGTATGTATTTATATATAAAAATAATATTAATAATATTAATAATGTATAAAAAGTTATAGTAATGGATTCTATCCTAAGTGTTATTTCAAGAAAGTTTTAATTCATGAAATAGTCATAAAAATAAGGAAATTAAAAATAGAATGTTTGGAAAATCGAGAGAGTTCTAAAAGTTCTAGAAATATGCAAATTAGGTGTTAGCCCCTATAAAAATAGGTTTTGGGCAGAGAATAGTCAGTTGTTGCCAGGGTTTGCTGATAATATCAACTCCGGTTTGATTCAAGGATTTATATCCAGCTGAAAGAATTTATAAAAAGTTGCCGACCAACTAAAACCTGAAAGAGAACCTCATGGAACAAAAAGAGTAAATGCATATTTTTGACTTTCATTGACCATACTTAAAATTATACTTTATATACTCATTTGAGGATATGTGCGTTGTGGTGCAGTGGATATCGGCTCAGAATGAGAAGTCGGGGAGCTGAGTTCGAATTCCAGTTGAATTCATTGCATCCACTTACGCACAAATACCCTTGGGAAAGGTATTAATCCATCTCTTCCTCCCAGTTATGGGTTAAATAACAGGACAGATTGGGTTCTATAGCCTTGGCTGGCAACCAGTCTACCGCAGAAAGAAATAGCAACCTACTGTGGGATAATCTTCTGCCCAGTCAGTCATGTCTCTTTCGAGACATGATCACCCAAGCGTGTTTCATGTATGGCACTTAACTGATAGCAGTTAACTTCTACGCCAACTTAACTGGGTAAAGATACTTGACACTTTACCTTCCCCTTCTCTCCTTGTAACACTCGTCAGTAGTAAAATGTTTCTTGTTTTGAATGCAACGATTTTTTTTTTTTTTAAAATCACATCACCCGAGCAAGGCAGTAATGCCACTGATGTGCAGGGGGCTACATAAGAGTGAAAAGATTGGAAAAGAGAAAGCCGGAAACCACATCCTAAACAGAGAACAAGGGATGAGCCTCTTCACCTGTTCAATAGACGTGTGTGGAGTGTGAACCTGGCGAGAGTTTAGTCTATCTCCTCCAATTGGAAAGAAAAAAAAAATAGGGTGGTGAACTGCTAAGTTATAACTTAAGTCTGACAACCAGAAAATTTTTTTTGTCATTTTAAAACAAAACCAAACGTTCAATTAAGCATGGGAAGATTAAAATTAAGCAAGAGAAAAAATGACTTACTTTTGAGAATATTTTAAAAGAAAGTTGCAAACCATCCCAGACACGTTACTGCCAGTAAGCTAAAAAGTTTTAAACTTTTTTTGGTTAGTCCACATGATACAGAGTGAGAGTCGGTTATCAACTATAGCCAGTATCTGTACATCAGAGGGGTTCAGGAACTAGGATCAACAGCCCATTAAACATGGACAGAATAAGCAGATAAACTGTATATTTGTAAATATTTTATTTGGTGCTTTGTAAATTAAATATTTGTCTGTGATTTATCTCTGAGTTTTGGTCAATCATTTTTTTTCCCTTTTGTTACACTTAACACGTAACAACCATATATGAAAGATACCCCTGAAAAGGTTCAAAGGATCTGTAGTCCATACAACATATAAATAGCATTAAAAAGACAGTTCAAACTTTTGGAAATATATCTTTCCTAAACCAAGATCCACTTAGAAAACATTACCAAGAATCATGTGTGTTCCATCCCAGTCAGTTGTAGCAAGGAATACAAAAAGTGAGGCTAGCTGCTCTCTAAAAGTTAAAGTTGAGGAAAAACAAGTGTGTATTCTGGAGAGATACACTGAAATTAAGCATTGTCAATTGTCAACACTTTGTAGAATGAAATCAAGATAACAGAACAGCACTTGAGATGAGTGAAAGAATCATTGCACATGTTAGGTTCTTATAACATTCTCAGTAGACCTAGAATGTGTTTGGGACTTTCCAATTAAGAAAATATTCTAAAAGTTTCACTACCTGGATATTAGGCTTAAAGTTTCAAAATTATGCAATTGTGCGAGAGATACAATCTCACAGATTAAAGCCTTGGCTTTAATATAGTTAATGCTATTTTTTTTTAAATCATATCACCCCAAGCTAGGCAGTAACGCCACTGATGAGCAGGGGGCTACGTAAGAGTGAAAAGATTGGAAAAGAGAAAGCTGGAAACCACATCCTAAACAGGAAACAAGGGATGAGCCTCTTCACCTGTTAGTATTGTGGAAAATTTTAAATGAACAAAGTATCTTCAGATATATTTAATCTTTATGCAAAAGTTAACCGAGTAAAAATTCAGAAAGTTGTTCACACATTCTAACAAAACTTGAGCAGGACTCGGATATTAACCTTAGAGAAAATGGCAGAAAAATGTCAAAAACTTCTAAATTTAAGATGTGATACTTCAAAAATTAAAGAAAGAGATATCGTGCAAGTGCAGACAGTGTGACTGAACAACAAAAATGTAAAAAGACTACAATGAGTCCATCTTGTTGTGAGAGGACTTTATTTTAAAAATAAAGTGTTTCCAATGTATAAAACTGTCACAGCAAATCAAAGCAAAGAAAAAATGTCCAACATTTAGATACAGTAAAAATTGTATTGATATTTCAAAATCTGAATGAGGTCCAGAACAGAAAATTTGTGAAGGTTAAGATGAGTAATGTTGAAGTAAAACATTGCTATAATTAATGAAAAATATTGGGGAACCTACATTGCATATGGCAACTCAGGAGAAAAAGAAATTGTTTTTGAGGAAAAATATCATATAATGTCTTGTATGCCCAAAAATTTAAAACTAAGGTATTTGTATTAAAAATAATGTGGAATTTACTGTGCACAGACGAGCTGGAACTGTTCAATTTGTGGAGTCTGCCTGTAAATTAGTTCTGTAAAAAAGTGATGAGTTCCTCCTCTAAAACAAGTGTGGCAAGTGAAAGTTTTTATTAAAAGAGTTAAAAGAATTTTCCTACAGTATTCTCTGAAGGTATTGGAAAATCTACATAGGCAAAGTAATTTTTCCCTTAAAGAAAAATATAGCTCTTGTGTTTAAACCTAAATGTAACCTTCCCTTTGTAGTTGTAGTACCCATTTAAAACAAAAACTTTGTAGTTGTAGTACCCATTTAAAACAAAAACTTTGTAGTACCCATTTAAAACAAAAACTTTGTAGTACCCATTTAAAACAAAAACTTTGTAGTACCCATTTAAAACAAAAACTTTGTAGTACCCATTTAAAACAAAAACTTTGTAGTACCCATTTAAAACAAAAACTTTGTAGTACCCATTTAAAACAAAAACTTTGTAGTACCCATTTAAAACAAAAACTTTGTAGTACCCATTTAAAACAAAAACTTTGTAGTACCCATTTAAAACAAAAACTTTGTAGTACCCATTTAAAACAAAAACTTTGTAGTACCCATTTAAAACAAAAACTTTGTAGTACCCATTTAAAACAAAAACTTTGTAGTACCCATTTAAAACAAAAACTTTGTAGTACCCATTTAAAACAAAAACTTTGTAGTACCCATTTAAAACAAAAACTTTGTAGTACCCATTTAAAACAAAAACTTTGTAGTACCCATTTAAAACAAAAACTTTGTAGTACCCATTTAAAACAAAAACTTTGTAGTACCCATTTAAAACAAAAACTTTGTAGTTGTAGTACCCATTTAAAACAAAAACTTTGTAGTTGTAGTACCCATTTAAAACAAAAACTTTGTAGTTGTAGTACCCATTTAAAACAAAAACTTTGTAGTTGTAGTACCCATTTAAAACAAAAACTTTGTAGTTGTAGTACCCATTTAAAACAAAAACTTTGTAGTTGTAGTACCCATTTAAAACAAAAACTTTGTAGTTGTAGTACCCATTTAAAACAAAAACTTTGTAGTTGTAGTACCCATTTAAAACAAAAACTTTGTAGTTGTAGTACCCATTTAAAACAAAAACTTTGTAGTTGTAGTACCCATTTAAAACAAAAACTTTGTAGTTGTAGTACCCATTTAAAACAAAAACTTTGTAGTTGTAGTACCCATTTAAAACAAAAACTTTGTAGTTGTAGTACCCATTTAAAACAAAAACTTTGTAGTTGTAGTACCCATTTAAAACAAAAACTTTGTACCCATTAAAAAACATCTTGACAGATTAAAAAACTCTAAGAGTTATTCTGAGTAGGCATTTCCAATAGTGTATGTTTTAAAAAAAAAGTGAAGAAAAACAATATTCATGTATGTGCAGATACTACCTCATATATATTCATTACCATCCCCCCAAGAATTTTTTTTTTTTAAAATTAAAAAGATTTTTTTTCAAAAGTTGATCTGTTAAATACATACTTACAAATTGAAGTAGGTGGAAAAAAGAAAAAAAAAAGTAAAAAATTGTTAACAATAAACACACAAGGGTCTATACTGCTTTAATAGATTATCATTCAGTGATCAAAGTGGCATCTAGCATTTTTTAGTAAATAAGATAATGCTAGCAGTCTTAGATTTTGATGCTGTATATTTAAACAATGTACTCATAAAAAGTAAAACTAGATGACAGCATTAAGAACACCTACAACAAGTATTCAAGAAAATAGAGGATTATGGTACTATTTACACTATTTGGACTATTGTCCTCATCTTTGTTGCTATTTGCATGACATTTTGGCCGTTGTACTCTCCGATCTTCTTCAGGTGCTAGGAATTTTGAAATGAACTCTTTATTATGATCACTGGGGTATATCATTCTCATGCCTTGTGCAAAGCCTCTTATAGTTATGAATTATTTCCCTCTAAATGGACTGTTGCTTGTCCACCACTGCTGTAGCCTGGTATTGAACTCAACCTGAAGAAGGCCGGAGAGTAAACGGCCAAAACATTGTACATATGGCATCAAAAATGAGGACAATAGTGTAAATACTACCTCATCTTAGAAATATAGACAAATATGGATTCAAATTTTGTGAGGAGAAATGTCAATTTTTCAAGAGCCATATAAAATACTTGGGACAAATAATTGATGTAAATGGGCATAAACCAGACCTATCAAAGATGATTGCTATTAAAAATATGTCTGTCCAGTCAAACATTGCTACTTTCCAATAATTTTTACAGTCAATAAGCTATTACAATCTTTATGTGCTATCCACGCATTAATTGAAAGCACCTTTAAACTGATTATTAAAAAATAAACAAATGAATCAAATTGAAAAGTGTTAGCTATTATCTTTGCAGTGAGAAAATTTTATATAATACACAGTAGGAAATTTATTCTGTAGACAGACCACTGTTCATTATTGACCATTTTTAGTTCTAAAAAAAAAGGCATTCCAAGATGTTACAACACTGGGGAACAATAGAGTATTTGCCATCAAAGAAATTTAGACATGCAGATGGTTTGCCCAGATTAAATTTAGGGAACCTTTTGAGGAGAGAGTGATTGTTATATGTTCAACTGTATAATACTTGCAAAATTTTTGAAAGTCACTTGAAGTAAATTTATTTCTGAAAATGAGATAAAAAAAATTGTAATACACCAATAGAAGTACTTTGGACAAATTAAAAGACAATCCAAGAAGGATGACTATTTTGAAAATGATGAAGTAAAAGTGAGATGAAAAGAAAGGAAAAATAAACCAGGCATTACTGAAAATAAATCTTTTTTCATCAGTGATGAAGTCAGTCCGTCATTTAATTGCCATAGGAGATACATGCTTTGGGCGATCATGTCTTGAAAGAGACATGACTGGGCAGAAGATTATCCCGCAGTAGGTTGCCATTGCTTTCTGCAGTAGATTGGATTCTATAGCCTTGGCTGGCAACCAATCTGTTTTATTATTTAATCCATAACTGAAGGGAAGAGATGGATTAATACTTTTCCCCAAAGGTATTTGTGCATAAGTGAATACCATAAATTCAACTGGATTTTGAACTCGGCACTCCGATTTGTCATTCCAAGTTGATATCCACTGCACCACAACGCACATCACTGTGATGAAGTACTGATGTAATAATTCCTGCTGCCTTGCAAAAAAGAATTTTAAAAGTTTCATATTGGACATCCTGGGATATCAAGAATGAAATCCTTAATGAGAAATTATATAAAATGAACCAAGATATTCAAAATTTGTTTGTTTATGACATGCAGAGGTTGTGCTCTAATAGCAAAATTATCTCTTTTACATTTTTGTTTCCTGTTTAGGGTGTGGTTTCCGGCTTTCTCTTTTCCAATTTTTTCACTATTATGCAGCCCCCTGCACATCAGTGGCATTACCGCCTTGCTTGGGGTGATATGATTAAAAAAAAAAAAAAAAAGACCCTTGCCCAATACTGATAAACCTTGGTTTACTTTGCATGTTGATTATGCAGGATCTTTGGATAATGCATAATACTAGTTTGTCATTGAATTCTTCAAAATAGCCTGACATATTCAAGTGCAGAAAATCTACTTTCACTGAAACTATAAAGTTCCAGATACTATGGTGTCTAGTAAGGACATGCAATTTACTTCAAGTGACTTTCAAAAATTTTGCAAGTATTATACAGTTGAACATATAACAATGCTGCTATACTACCCAAGATCAAATGGTCAGGCTGAATGTTTTGTTGATACTCTCAAAGGGCTTTAAAGAATGGGGAGGAGATGGAAAAAGTAATGCTCCAACATTTTAAGAATTTATAGACTGACTTCTAAACCCTGATACTCTATCAAGGATTTCATCAATGGAACTAATGATTGCCAGGAAGATTAATAGGTATTTGTTAAATTACTACCAGGAAGAAAAACAAAAAATTGGCATAGTAAAAAAAAAAAATCAACTATAAAATTTTTTAAAGCTAGAGACAAAGATTTCTTCAGGATTTACAAGGCAGGGAAAAAAAAGTTGGGAAGATGGTAAAACAGTAAATCACATTGGCAGAATGATGTATATGGTTCAAAATCTAAATCTAAACTTATTTATAAATGAAACTGTGTGTGTGTGTGTGTGTGTGTGTGTCCGTTACCTATAGACTCCGAAACGGCTTAACCGATTTTCTTGAAAATTTACACAGTTTTACTATAAGCGTCTGCGAGTGTTCTTAGCTAGGTTTTGTGTCGAGGTACCCCCGATAAATATTGAAAATCGATAATCAAAAAAATCGGGTTATAGAAGGAGTGGTCGGATTTTAATCCAATTTGATACACTCATAGAAAATGACACAAGAAATGATATTCTGAAGTTTCAAGGTTGCAGTTCTTACAATAGTGCAGAAAATAGATTATATATATATATATAAAGGCAAGATGTTTGTGTGGGTGTCTGTTTATCTGCCTGTATGTCTATTTTTTTTCAGCCCTTTTATTTTAGTTTTTGGGTTTGGCTCTAAGTAGATATAATTGTAGTTCTCAGCCATGATACCATTTACTCAGAGGACTTATTTAGCCTTCAAAATTCAGTTTACGATGAAAAAACTTATTTGATATCGATACCAGGAAATCAAAATTTGACTTACATCCATTCATTTTTCTTTCAGTCTATGGTTTCGCTTTAACTGGAAACAACTATTGCTTTTTAGTCTTTTGTGCCAACGTCCAAAGAGTCTGAGCTCCAGGACCATGGATTAGTTTTAAAGCTTTCATTACACCTGAGCAATGCCAGGCTATACTGCTAGTTGGTAATAAAAGGCATTTAAATCAATTAAAACTAAGATATGCTTAAGAAATAAAAACTTAAGGATTTACCCATGAATGTACTGTACAGCATTCAATGTTGGCTGGAAAGCATGGAGCCAAAACAGAGTTCCACAAGCAAGAAATGTAGAAAAACTATTAGCATAGAACTTAGTTAAATGTAAACTGATGAGATTTTGATGGCAGGCAGTCTAGTAAATGTCTAAGTACCATAGCAATATTCCTGAAGCATAAGAAACTACCTCTTAAGATTGAACAAAGGGTTAAGCTCAAAATTCCAAGAAGCTTATCAAGTATGGCAGATACGTAAAGAAGACCAGAGTGTACAATTGTTAACACAGGAATATAACGACCAAGATTAGTAGGCTGGTTAAAATTAAAAAAGCAGACAACATTATATATCAAGTGAACATTTTTCACTCAATACCAGCAAGAGAAACCTTTAAAATGATATCAACAACATATTTTCTAGCATGTGAGGTTAGAATGATAACCTAATCTTGCTTACAAGTTAACAGTGAAAGTGTCTGTATTATCACAAAATTGACAGACAAATCTTAAACCACCTAGACTAACAGACGAAAAAAATGTTAAGAAAAAATCTTGCTACATATTCCACCAAGTGTATTTGTATACATGGGGGAGGGGGAAACCAAAAATATCTTCAGCTGGATTCATTTCTTATAATCTGAAGAAATTTTTTTGAAGTGCTTCTTGGGGAAATTTTCAGCACTCAGTCTAATGTTGGCTAATGTTTGTTTTCACAATCTTTGTAAATGTAAATATTTTTTGAAATATTCGACAAAGTTAGAAAGAGTAAAAGAGCAGAGTATAAAAATTGGAAAATTATATTTAAAAACTAATGTGTGAAAGCATAAAAGTAAAAAGAAAAGTGTGATTGGTTTTGACAAAATCTGTAAATTTTAACATTAAAATGTCATGTACCTACTTTTTTTCTGTGAAAGTATTTATTTTCATTGATATTTAAGTACTTGTCCGATTTTTTTAACAGATCTAGTTTGCAAAATGATTTCTTTACACTACTTGCATGCAAACTATTGTCCTCATCTTTGTTGTTATTATCACAATGTTTCAGCTGCTGAGTCTTCTGACCTTCACCAGGTGTATGTAGGTCTTGGTAAGCTACAGGTAATTCCAAACTGGTTTGTGAATTTAGTGACATAGTAATCAAATTCAATCCCTAAGATGGGTAGTGTGTACTTGGTAAAAACAGGATAAGCAATAACTGAGCAGTACTAAAAGAATATAAACTATGCAAGATATCCCTACACAAAAGCAGTGGAATGAGAATAGTCTACCCCTATAAATTAAATAAAGGGTTCAATTTGGAATTCCCTGTAGTTTACCCAGATTGACACATATATGAAGGCTAAAGGGCACAAGGGATGAAACATTGTGATAATAATAATAATAATAATAAAGACAATAGTCTGCATGTAAATAATTTACGCCTCATGCCAGAAATTAAGACAGAAGAATAATATAATCATTTTAATCTATGTACTGTGTCCCTTCAGGATGTAGCAAACATGGTCCTTCACAATTTCCTGTTCTTGTCGTTAGTATTAAGAAAGATATATGGACTACTTAATATCACCCAAAGAGAACCTCACAAATGAAGGCAATATGACATTACTAAATAACTGAAAAATAAAAAAAAATGACAGCAAGTTTTACAAGAAATTAACCTTTAGCACTCTGCAATATTAATATTACTCCCTTTCCACTGCATTCTTTTTCAAGGCCTCACTAGAGCAGTATTCTTATTGTTAATTTCACTCAAAATTATTTTCTATTGCCATAGCAGGATATGACAACATAACTATGAAATTCAGACACACTATTGTTCAAGGATCAGAGTCAACTTCAGTGACAGGATAAATTTTTTGTACAACAAATTAAGTCATAAAAATATATGTTGGTGTTAACTGAATTTAAACTTTTTTTTCTTTTTTACAGGTTAGCAAAAATATATATCACTGTTAAGCCTCAACAAGATATAATTGCTTATTCTCTGTGTGTGTGTGTGTGTGTATTATCAGGTAGCCAGTGAAATATCAGGTGTTGATGACTGTGTGATGAATTGTGTTCTGCACAGTAAAAGAAATTTTAGTTAACTTGATGCTGTTTCTATTACTGGGCATTTAACTGTTCTTTCAGGACATAGGCGATCATGGTTCTCCACGTCTCCCTATCCCTGGTAGTTCTTAGTATGTTTTCTTCTGTTACACCTCGCAACCCCTGTTCTGTCATTCACCTGATCAGGCCCTTCAAATACGTTATCTGCTGCCTTCCTGTCTCTTTTTTCCCAAATTTATTACAGTGGGGTTGTATTATTGCATCTTTATATTAAATCTGGTAAATTTTTTATTTGTTCCCCAAAGGCCTTTACCCCCATCAAATCTTTCCAAAACATCCATAATTCTGTGCAAATGTATATGCTGAACTCAAATCGATAATTGTTTATTGAAGAAACCTACCCTTTTTCATGTTATCGACCAGAAACAAAAAAAAAAAAATGGACTATCTCTCACCTCCTTACCACCATTCTCATATCTGATTCACCGCTGAATGACTTGAGGCATAGGATACTTATTTTGGCCTATTTACTTCCTTTGAGCAATTACTCTGTGATTTGTTGTGTTTTGGAACTCAATTTCTGCGTAGTAATTGCAAAAGTTTGCAAAAAGTAAAAAGCCTGAAAAATCGGCAAACTATGCATGAAGTCATTATTGTGAATAACATTTTTGAACTGTGGTTACGAGGTGAGATAAACAGCGACAAGAAGTTCGATATTTTTCTGGTCTTTAATTTGAAAAAAGGTAGGTTTCATCAATAAACAATTATCAATTTGAATTCAGCATTTACATTTGTATGGAAATAAGGCTGTTTCGGAAAGATTTGAAGGGGTAAAGGCCTTCGGGGAACAAATCAAAAATTTACCTGAGATCCACCTTGATGACTTCAAAAATATTTTCTAAGAAATTGATACAACAAAAAGAACAAAACTATTAACATTAATAATACTTATCCTCTGGCACCACCTGTTTCCTTTCTCAAAGTTTTTTATCAATTGACATATTTGGGTCAATCATGCAGAATTTTTCTGTCATTTGACCTTACAATCCTAAGTAATATTCATGACGGAAACCATAAAGTAAATTAGGTGTACACACGAGGTCAGATCAATAAGTTCAGTCTGATAGCCTGAATTTTCGCTTTATAATGTTTAACAATAATTAATATTTACTACTAAATCTTCTCTTGTCAATGCATTTATTTTGGGTAAAATAAGGTTTCTTTAATCATTAGTCTGCTAACTTATTGATGAATCTACATAAATATAAGGTTGTCTGAGTATAAATTAAACTATAATTAAATATTTCTAAATTTTAAATTTATTTTCAGACAGCTTATTTTAATTACAAATGATTTCACCAATTTATATCTTTTTAATAATTATAAAATTATAATTTAATGATATTTTTGATTGACTGGATGTCAATAATTCAGCTACTGATAGTTTTGACATTTTATGTCAGCTTTAGCAAAATTTTTGTTATATAGATACCTCCAAACTTGTGATATTTTCTCATGTATCACTTACATAAAAAAAAACAGCATACATGATGAAAAATTGCCCCAAATGTAATTTAAAAAAAAAGTTTTAGTGTCAAAATCTGTTATTAAGAATAAAGACAAATCTATGTTATTAAAGACCAAAGGATTTTTATTATAGTTCTTGATCCTTTTTAGAACCTTTGAAATTATGGTTAAAAATATTTTTCTTGCACCAACAGATGATCTTAAATTAGTACAAGAATTATATATATATATATATATATAACATATAGATACTCATACATTAAATTATTCAAAAATAACTATAGCAAATTTAAAACTTAATTTTCTTTGTAACTAATACTACAAAACCTAAGTACTTTTTATAATATTAACTGGATTTTCTTGTAACAGTTTCTACAAGAAAAAAAAAAAAAGACGTATGAATTGTAAATATTTTCAGTTGTTAATAAAATATTAAGCTAAAAATGTGAACTATTGAAAATGAAACTATCAACAGACCTCTAAATTCTAATATATCTGCAATCATATGGCAATAATCAAATTAGTGATATGACAAATGAGCACTAGCAAGACAAAAATATTAAAAAGACTGAGCATAACCAAATAATGAAGGAATGACAGATCAAAGTTTTACTAGACTGTTGATCTTTTGAAATGGTCACTGACGAGTGCACTAAGAATTGTTTCTAAATATTAAAAAGTAAAAACAATTGTGACCACCATAGAAATGATTACAAGTTGTAAACCTTAATTGAATGGTTCTGTTTTCATTCTAATATCTTTATACATTTTTGCTGAATGAAACTATGCTGATTTGTCATTAAAAAATGTTTGGGAATTATTGTTACATGTTTAAGATACAATTTACTTTGAGTTTCATTTAAGACACAAAAATAAAAATTCTGAAATGAACAAATATTGTCAAACTAAATATATTTACTTACAATAACAATGAAAAAGCAATATCAGATTTTCAAATTAAAAACAAATACCCACCAACACACAGCACACCAAAGATTTTTGTTTCAAAAGATTGAAAGAATAGGTTATTTTAAAAGAGTTTTTCAATGTTAAAAATATTTAAGTTAAAAAATTAAGCAAAAATTAAAATAAAATTGTTTACATGAATTTTACTAAATATGCATAGAATACAGAAGTTTGTACACAAAAAAAGCTTTTCTAACCCAAGAACGTTATTTATCAAATAATATCAAATGATCCTATGCCTAACTCATAGATTAAGTATCCACTTGTAGATCTAGCTTATCTGATAAATTTTGTTGGCTTTATTGGTCATTTTTTTTTTTATATAAATAATTAATCATCCTTCAATCAATTTATTGACTATGCATGACAATATTACAGAAGATTATATATCTGTTCTGTAAAATTGTCAAACTAGCCCTGATAAGTGAGAGCATCATAACATTGTCCTTTTAAAAATTTAAATTCAGCATGAACCTGCTCAGTTAAAGTGACAAACTCTTTGTGCTTTTATGTATATATATATATATATTATAAATTATACTTTAGAACATGTACACAATTTCTCTATCTATATATGTTCTAAAGTATAATTTATAATAAATATTCACAGCTCTATATAGTATATTATATATCGAGCACTGTTTTAAATTAATGTTTTGGACGTTGAAAGAATTCTTCGTTCTGTACCCACTCGGAGATATATATATATATATATATAAATAAAATTAAATTTAACAAATGGGAGAGTATTTAATTAAAACTAAATTTGATTATGCATTTTGCCTTTCTTGGCTTTTTCAGATCCAAAGATGAAAGAAGTGTTTTAAATAAATCATAGGACCCTAACGTGATTTTTCTTGTAACTAAAGAAAAGAATGAAAATGAATGACTTTTAAAAAAGCCGTTAATATTCTATCTTTTCTTTATAATTTTTAGTTCATGTTGAATATATCATGTTCGACATGAACTAAGAAAAGATAGAGAATAAATATTAATGGCTTTTTCTACAAATTCACTTGTATTCATCCTTTTATTTAATCATGAGAAAGACAGCTTAGGAAAATAGTACTATGATTCATTATCTAAGCACACACACACACTTTTTTTTTTTTATCTGATGATGCCTAGAAAGGTGAAATGCATAATCAAATCTAGTTTCAATTAAATGTTTTTCTATTTATCAAATTTCTTAAAAATGCATTCATACAAGTTATATTTGATCATACAGCATTAAACCAAGAAATAAAACTCACCCAAAATGTATTATGATCCATCTGTGAAGTTTTGAGCCAAGCCAATATATCACAAGTTAATATTTAAATCTATCCTTTGCCTTTGATCAACTGTGACTTCAGTTAACCTGTTTAATTCAACAATTGCATCTGGATATAAATAGACAAAATAAAACTGCCTTCAAAATGACAAACATTAACATATTCAAGTATTCTCAAAGAGAAAATAAGTAATCCACCTATGAAATTAAAGAGACTCAATGTATGTGTTTTTCATCTTGATACCAGAGTATACCGCAGACAAGCTGAAACTTGCATAGGTTTTGTTTCATATTAAAATGCCCAATATTCTATTGGGAATGAGTGAGTGAACAAGTAATATGCACTCTCCTGCTTATTGAAGAATCAATGATCTGAAATGTCCACTTGCATCAATACAGATTATGTCATTGATATCTTTTCTAGTAACTATACGGACACAGCTGGTGTATCCTTTGCTCACACAAGCTGCTACCATGATTAATGATCATCTTCAAAGATTAAGAATGAATAGAAATGGACAAATTTTCTTAGATTTTCTTTTCTTTCAAGGTATTGGGATTAATAATGAACAAGAAACAGCACGTTAGTTACAAATTCATATAAGAACAGTCATTTTAAATAAATGGATGTAGAAGAAAATGTTGACAACAGTTTGTAGAAGTTTATTATCATAAGTAACTCTTGGCATCCAATTAAGATTAAAGCATTTAAGAATTCTTAGTCTTAAATTTAATGAACTAAATTTTCATTTTATGTTATTTACTGCTTTATATTTTTAAATGCACTTCTCAAAATCAGTTTCTTCCTAAATGAACATTAAAACCAGTCCTTGGATATATTTGTTTTTTTTTTTTAATCGTATCACCCCAAGCAAGGCGGTAACGTCACTGATGTGCAGAGGGCTACGTAATAATGAAAAGATTGGAAAAGAGAAAGCCGGAAACCACATCCTAAAACGGAACAAGGGATGAGCCTCTTAACCTGTTCAATAGACGTGGGTGGAGTGTGAACCTGGCGATAGATGGCCATTTTATTATGTATGACAATTATGTACGTAAAATTTGTTGACATAACCCATTCATTCAATTAGTTTATATAACCAACTATAAAATATTTTGGTCTTGTTAAAGTTATCAATTTATTTTTGAAGTACATCTGACCATCTGCTCCGAAGGAAAATGTGAGTTTACCCAACTTTTTTTTTTACAATTTCATAGAAAATTTAAAAAATATTGATGTATTCCAAGTATAACATTGAAATATATCAAGATATTAGTTTCTAAAATGTTAAATTTTTCAGTGCTTAGAAGCTAAGATGAAGCATCATTTTCTGATTAGTAATTTATTCTCTTAAAGTTTCTTGAACTTACTAACAGACAATCAGCTAATAATTTTTTAAAATCATTTCACCCCAAGCAAGGTGGTACCGCCACTGATGCGCAGGAGGCTACATACATAAGAGTAAAAGTTTAGACAGGAGAAGAGTGAAGAGAAAAAACGAACCAGTTACAGGGGGTGACAAGGAAGGATGGGAACACAGGTGTGAAGACAGTTGTGAAGGTAGAGAGAAAGGAAAAGAAGATATACAGGGTGATGCAGAAAGGACTGGAGTCAAGTGGATAAGAGATGGGTATTGACATTGCATTTAAATTCATGGAGGTTGTAGCCATCAGGAAAGCCAGTATATGGAAGGGAGTTTCACAGGCGGAAAGTGCGAGAAAAGAAGCTGACAGATCAACCAAATGCAGCTGACAATTCTACTCCAACTGTAAATAGGTGGGACCTTGTTGCCAGTCTGGTTGCATGAGTAAATTTTTGTAGCAGGGGCACCATTGACTTAAGTTCGTCAGAGCAAAAGCCATGAAAATATTTGTAGAATAGACAGAGGGAAGCCACATCCTGCCAGTGAGAAAGTGGCTGGAGTTAAGCTGCCAAGTCATTGATTTTGTGATACAAAGCAAAGTTTGGCAAATTAAAAAAAAAAACTTTTTTCTACAAGGCATGTAGTCTATTCAGTAGATGAGTATATCATGGTAAACATAAGATATCTTATATCAGAGAAAAAAAATCATGAAATCTGATTTCTTAGATATTTTCATGCATACCTTGAATTAGTAAAAAGAAATTCAAAAATATTTATTCATCTTGAAAATATTTGTCTACATTTCTCAGATGGGTATTGTTCAGACTGTTGTCCTCATCTTGGTTGTCATATTCACAATGTTTCAGCTGTTGTACACTCCAGACTTCAGATGATTGGACTTTCAAACCAAACCCTTTATTTCATCCACAAGGGTAGATTGTTCTAGTTCCATGCCTCTTCTGGATATCTCAGTTAGTTGAGTTACTGAATGGAAATAAATTTTTATTCACCTCTGCTGTGACCACTTGAACTCATAACAGAGTCAAGTCACTAGATTACTTCAACCAATACTTTTGCCTGCTAGGTCATGTGTCCTTGATTGTATGAATTTTTGGAACTTACAAACCTAATACCTCAGTCATCATTTTTTTTGTTTTTTTCTTGTTTTGCCAGAATTCATATTACCATTTGTTGTTATTGTTTTTCTCTGGCACTCTATATTACTGGTTGTTACTGGTTCATGTCTGTGTTTGGCTAACTTAAGAAATTTTTATGGTCTAGCATATGAAATTTAATCTTCACTGTATACCCTCTCTACTGGTATGATTTCATTGATCTATCATTCCTTGTTCCTCACTACCAAAAATGTATTCTTGGTGTTGTCACTTTGTAGCCTTTATCTTCATGGTCCATAACAAAAATTCTTCCCTGGAATTTGAGAAATTTAAGACGACCATAAATATTACCCACCAGCACCCCACTACAGACAACTGGATAGACTGGTGAAGATCTAGTCTTACTTCATCTTAATGACTTCTACTTGATATATTTCAGGTTTGAAATGCCTGGTACTTTCTGCAAACTCATTTTACAAGTTCTAATTATTATTTTTAATGCATTCTTTGTTTATTATTCTTGACACTTAATTTCCAGGGATTTTTCATTGTTTAATCTAAATTATTTCTGGTTCAAATCAGCATTAGGTATTTTTATACAGTAAAATTCAAGAGCTAAAACTATAATGTTTAAATAAAAGTACACTGATTGGTATGAATAGCTTCAATTAACAATAACATGCAATTGATAAAAGAAAAAAAAGGTTAAAATATGTTTAAGATTTTAGCTACATACTTCCTCTTTGAGTGGTCTGTCTGGAAAGTTCATGCTAATTTTTAAGGAAAATTAAAACACAAAGCAAGATTATTACATTGAATATTTATTCAATTAAATATGAACCATTTTTGTTGCACAACCTTTTTCCATCAATTTAAAGATTCTGTCTTCCCAGAATTTCAGTGGTTTCTTGGCATCTCATTAAGGTGGGTTTTTTTTAACGTCATTTAAAGAATTACAAATTTTATTATTGAGATTATTTTGCAAGAATTCCTTTCCAGCCCCACCAGATGACCAGTTGGGCTTTCTTAGGAGGAAGGCCTGTTTTGGTGTAGCTAAAGTTGATGCATATTGCTTACACCAGGATTATCTTCATTGAACATTGTAAATGATCCATTTCTCAACACCTGTCACAATTTGTAAAAAAAAAAATTTCTTTGCAGCAAAGCATAGGCAGAAATGTGATTTAGTAGATTCTTTTTACTCAGTTCATGTGGTACTCAAACATTGTAGTGATTTGAGTACCTAAGCTGCATTAAGTACTCATGGATGGTGAATTGTGATAAATTTAGTGTTTCTGCCATGAGTTATTCTCAATCAATGTCTTGATTTGGTAATCATCAATAAGGCTACAATCAACAACTCTAAACTTAGCAAACCACTTCTGTACCATCCCACCAGGTAAAGCAACTTCACTATTAACAGCACCTACATATTTTGTTGTTTGCAAGGCATTTTTGCCATTACAGTCAAAATTGCATCAAATGTCTAAAATGCATCTTGCAATCTTCCATTTTCATAGGGATACAAAAATTGACAAATTCTTCTTCTATGTGCCCTGTCCTTTCAGGACGTAGGCCATCATGGCTTTCCACGTCTCCCTATCCCTGGTGGCTCTTAGCACACTTTCTCTTGTTACATCACGCAACTCTTGTTCCATCATCCACCTGATTAGGTCCTTCAAATATGTTATCCGTTGCTTTCCCAGTCTCTTTTTCCCCTCTATCTGGCCTGTTATTAGTATCACGTTCTCCAAGCCCACCTTCCTCATTGCATGTCCTGATACAAATTAAGTAATGTTAAGCTTTCTTTCTCAAGAGATAGCTTGAAGTGTGCTCTAATCGAAAATGTAAGCATATTATACCTGTCAGTAAATTTGATGTGTACAAACATGTTGGAAAATGACTAAAATTCAGCATGAACTTTCAGGACAATTCATTATTATACATAAAAATATGGTCTACTTGGGGTAATAGAAAGTTGGTCTCTTTATAGAGTAGTCCCATACATAGTATCACATTTATTCCTTCACCGTTTTTTTTTTTCAAAACAGTTAAGTTCAATTTTGGGACCACCATCAGCTGCCTTTTGGTGCTCTTCATCTCACCAGGAACTTTAACAAAGCTTTGGTAAGAATTTCTTTAGTGTGGGTACTTTGCAAATTAATAAAAAGAGAACATGAAGAATCATATTCTAAAAAATAGTTTTGATAAATATAAGGATACTTTCTGCTATGAACGTAAGAGGAAGTGAAATTTTAGGGTAAATGTAATGTGGAAGGAAATAACTACAAAATCATGAGTCATAAAATGACTTACAGAGTATGTGCACTTAACTGAAAATTTATGGGATCTACATTACTGACTGCTATCATCTCAAAATACCAAGAAGTGGATGGAGTATAAAGAGTAGGGAGATAAAATTAGCACTGTCTTTCTAGGTTAGTTGTAGAGGGTGAAATGAAACTTCATGATTTATCTTGCTAACTTATGTTGACTTTAATTAGTGATTCCCATGCCCTCAGTGATAAGTAAAAAAAAATTACTTGTTCTATTCTGAGCCTCTATTAAAAAAAAAAAAATCAAAAGGTAAGCTAAAATTGTGTTATATATATATATATATGGTTATATATTAATTTTAAAATTAATATATAACCATATAATTATATTAAGCTCTATAATACTCATTATATTGAGCATTGTTTATAATAAAATAAATGCCAGAGCACTCAAAAAAAAAAAAAAAAAAACAAAAAAAAACCTTGAGTCCTCTTCACTTGGAATTATATATATATATATATATATATATATATATATATATATATATATATAAAAAGCAATATTTGAAAACTGTAAAAATATAGGCAGGTCTTGTTGGTTGAGTTCAAATTGCTTGGAGTTATAACTCCAAGCAATTTGAACTCAACCAACAAGACCTGCTTATTTTTAACAATTTTCAAATAAAATGCTGTGCATCAGAACTAACATTTTGGATAGAGTGTCCCAAAAATTTCTAGGTAGAACTTGTCAGTTAAATTCTTAAATTCTTGTCAATTAAATCCAGTCAAAATAGATTTTGGGACATCTCTCTCATGTGTACATGTGTATATAATATATATATATATATATATATATATATATATATATATATACACATACACACACAAATAAATAAAACAAAATATTTTTAAGGTATGCTATATTTATGAGTAAAATATTGGGGACAGAGCACAAGTGGATACTGATTTGTAACTTTGTTTTTCTTTTATGGCACGTTGACCTTGAAAGGTGATTTAATGCTGACAAGATTTTTTACAAAAGATTCATATGAATAGAATATTTATTCTTTGTAAGAAATCAGTTTGTCAATCAGGTTTCATCAACATATTTTTGTAAGAAAGTTTTTTTGTCGAAAGTCTGGTCTCGATTTATTTTAAGATATACAGTTTATAGAGAAATTGGTTTTATTGAAATTCTTATTTGGTTTATATTTTTTGGTATAAGCTCATTGTTTTAAGAGATGATGTTATCCACTTTGTGTTCTTGGAGAACTCATACATGTTTATATTATAGCATTTTTGTCTTGAGAGGGCAAAGACTGAACACTCAGTTAATATAAGTTTAATAGTGTATGCTGTTTCAGATGCTTGGCATACTAGTTGATCTTAGTTGTTTAGTAAGTACTAGCATCATAGCCCAGCGTTGCCCGTGCAACTCAGAATCTTTTTTTAATTAGATGATTAATGCAGCATGTTGCGTTTTCCAAGCGTTTGTAGTCAGCGCTCAACTTTAAAACTCAGATAAAAAAAATAATTATATAAAAAATTGTTGTTTAAAAATTATTTAAAAATTCCGTTAAAAAATCTATTTTTTTTGTTTTGCATAACACAATTTGACACGTGTGATTTGATTTCTGCAACGTAATCTAGCAGAATTTTCGTTTTAGGACCCGAAGGTTAATTTTCCTTCAAATTTTTCCAAAATACTTATTTCCATGAAAATGTATATGCTAAACTCATCAACAATTAGATATTGAAGAAACCTACCTTTTTTGATGTTAACGACCAGACAAAAATTGGACTTCTCACTCTTTTTGTCAGCCATTATCGGCTTAGTAAGAGTCATTCGCTGCTGAACGATTTTAGGCATAGAAAGAAAATTTGGGCCTATTTACTTCCTTTACAGAAAAAGTCTTTGCAGAAATTACTACGCAAATAACTTTTCACACACGCAACTTTCTCCTGAAATTAAGTACAAAAAAAAGAAAAAAAATCACGTAGTAATTTCTGCAATGACTTTTCTGTAAAGGAAGTAAATAGACCAAATTTTCTTCCTATGCTTAAAATCATTCAGCAGCGAATGACTCTCACTAAGCCAGTAATGGTTGACAAAAAGAGTGAGAAGAAGTCCGATACTTTTCTGATCGTTAAGATAAAAAAAGATAAGTTTCTTCAATATCTAATTGTTGATTTGAGTTCAGCATATACCTTTGCACAGAAATAAGAGTATTTTGGAAAAATTTGAAGGGATATTAGCCATCGGATCCTAAAACAAAGATTTACCAATCTAGCAACCATCTTAGATTTTAGATGCTTTTACGGAGCAAATGTCTTTGATTTGGTCTTTGACTTTTCATCTATATTTAAAGCTGATTTGACTGCGAGATCTACTTTGTCACTTTTTACTCTGATGTGGTTAGGAATCAAACACAGTCTGATGTCTTTATGTTTGCAAGTATTGCTCATTTTTCATAATAGTTTGATAATGAGTGGATATTTTTTCAAAGCCATTAGGATGGATAGTGAGTCTAGAAAAATTACGAATTTTTTTTTTTTTTTGCTAGTTTTATTGCATGTCTCCACAGTGAAAATAAAGCTTCCCTTTGTGAGGTGCTTCTTTTTAGTAAAATTTTGTCTCACTGCTGCACATCCTGTCTTGTCCTTGAACCATCTGTATTGATAGATGTATAGTTAGGGTAATTTTCCAATATGCCATGAAACTTGTCCTGGAATGTGAGTGGGTACATTTTTTTGGTTTAGAGAGTTTATCTAATTCTGAAAAGAATTCTGGTTGCTCGATTGTCCCTGGTGGAATACTGGCTGTAGTAATTTCTTGTATGTTTGTGAGTGTGGTTTGTAACTATTCAGCAATGGATTCCATCCCAAGTCCATAGTTGTATCATATTGTCTTTGTTGGAATAGATCACAGTAATTAAGTTTAAAGGTACTGTTGTAAGCTGGCTTAGTTGGACATTATTTTGACAGTACTGTCATGCCAGTTTAGTTCACCTTAAATATGGAGGTGTTATATTAGCTTCTGTGTCTAAGCTCTCCACTGGGAATGTCCTAAAATCCCCACATACTAGTCTGAGGCCTTGATGATAGGTGGCATTGAGTATTTTTAGATATGATTTTCTGGTCGCCTCATATATAAAACTAGCATAATCCAGTTTTGAGTGGAATAGTGATCTGTATAATTTAATTAATGTTTATCGATCTGCTTCCCATTCAGTAAGGGTCACTACATGCAGAAGTTGTAGGACTTTACTACATCATATTTTCAAATTTTTTAGATAGAGAATGAATGTTAAGCTTTTGTTAAAAGATGATGCTTAGAAACTTGTGTTATTCCACTAACGAGATTTCTGTTACATCCAATATGAAATATGGGTTGTTTTACAATTTTCTTAATTTGCAGAAATGTAGGTATTTGGTTTACATTTTGGAAAAAGTAAACCCATTTTCAGTAGTCCATTTGTATATTTTATTGAGGCATTGTTGGAACTGTCTATGGTATACATGTGTCAAAATCGGTACATTAGAAATTTATTGAAATAGCGAGTATCTCACTCCTGGGCCTAGGGATTTAACTATGGAGTTAATTTTTTACACTGAATAGTGTAACTGAAAAAAAAAAATGCTTCCTTGTTGAACCCCTTGATTTTGCAGTTCTGATAGTGTACTTCCTATACAGAACTGAAGTCTTCAGTCTTCCATAAAATTCTTTACAAACTGAGTTAAATCATTATTTTCTTCCTTTTTGGTTTGTGTCCTTACAACCCCATATAGTGCTGTGACAGTTAAAGTCCCCTAGTATCATAAAAGGTGCATGAATTTCAGCTTCATTTACTAGTTCATTTGGTGGGATATCTACTGAGCAGATGTTTATTGGTCTGTGTAGGGTGACTATGTTATGGGGAAATACACCTATTCCTCAGATAATGGCCATAGGAAGTTAACTGGAGAAGTTCTTGGGAAGTTCATAGGAGTTCTAAAGAACTCCTATGAACTTCAGTAGAACTACTAGGCAGTTGATATTAGTCAGCAGTTAGCCGAATTCTAAGGAGTCAGCTTTCAGTGGAAGATTACCAAGTTCCTAACATTTTGGGTGCGTTAAGTTGATTAGCAACTGACATAGCACGATTATAACCTTCAGTGCGAAAACTACTCCACAACACAGTTACATATTTAACAGCAGTCACATATAAAGTTGTTCAATTTATTTTACTTTGAAGTACATTATTCCTAACTGGGATAGATGTGTTGTCTGATGCTCAAAGCCCAGTATCATGTGTAGTCATATTGATGGTATTCTTTTATATTCAGTTTATCATTTTGCCTAAGGAATATTTACTGAAGGCAAACAACTGCAGGTAACAGGTCTGTTATTAGTAGAAGCAGTTTGCTTATGTTCACTTTTATCTCACATTAGTTCCACTGAATTGATACATGATTGCTAAATGTTTTCAAGCTTTAGCTTAGTATGTGGTTGGGGTTTAATTTTCCAAGGTTTTGAGTGTGAAGGTTTCGATCGTTTGTGGCCTTGGACTGTCCACTTCCATTTCTTCCAGTTTGTCAAAGCGATTTTGTATAGGAATTCGGTGACTGAATATCTGGTTTCTGTTTAACTGTTTCTCTTCTTTTGGGAGATAAATTCTTAAGTTTGTCTTTAATGGTTTTTGGTGGATGGATAGGAGATTACTGTGACTTTTGCTTTGTAGGAGATTATGTATTTTTTTTTGAGGAATGGTTTGTGTTTGAGTGGTAGATTTTGCATTATTTCCTTGAAGTACATGCCATTTAGGTAATTTTGAAATTTGAGCCAGTCATTTGGTCCAAAGTGTACTAACTATTCAATGAGAGCCCTGTATTTTCAGGTTGACTGGTATTCATTTTGGTCATATTTTGCATTATTTTTTCATAAGGGCCTTTCATGTAACTTTCTACTATGAATAAAATATTTAATTTATGTTTCACCTCTCCTATCTTATCCCTAAGTCACATGACTGTGTGTCTGCTGGATGTTTTTTTTTCCGTGGCAATTAGCACATCTTACTTCATAGAGACATTTTTCTTCTATGTGACCTGAATACCTTTGGCCACATTTTCCACATGAGGAAGACTTCTGCAGCTATTCCCATCATGACCATATTTTTGGCATTTGAAGTGCTTTAGAAAAGCAGGAATATATTGTTCCACTGACTCAATATAGAAGATTATATAAAATACTTAACATTGACACCAGGAAAAAAATATGTAAATCTTTAAGTCATAGAAGTTATTGGGCTAATTTTCAAAACCAGAGGTGTTATAATTTGATTGATGAAGAAAATGTTTCATCTTAAACACAGTAAAGAGATATTTGATTGGTGTGGTCAATTTGTAAGATTTATAAGATCAAGTAACTATTAAATGCAGTTAGCTGGTCTGTAAAAAAGCTTGACATCTACATTATATTTTTATATGCTTAAAAGAAGGTGGCTTAATTGGGTGGGGGTGGAATTTTTCTCAACATGCAATAAAGACAGGTAGATCTTTACAAAAGTTGTGGCTAAACAATCATTTAAAGAGTCAAAAAGTGCAAAATTAATAAACAGAGTGGTTTCAAACTTGATGTGAGTGGTGGTGGTCAAAAAGTTTCCCAAAATATCCATACCACTTCTATTTAGCAATTTCTTAATTTAGAAATCTTGATGTATAAAAAATTTCACTTTCTAACCAGCATAACAGAACTGAACATAATATAAGCTACATTTTCAGAAGTTATTTGATAGTAACTTTTAATGCAATCATAGATATTAAAAATAAAATGTGATATCTTTTGGATTTTTTATAGCAAAAACAATTTTGCTTTCACATTTGCAACATGAAATTTAAGAAAAGAACTTTCATTTTAAGTTTTAGCTCATTATTCATAGACATTTTATTGGGTTTTTTTTTTTTACATTTAATACATTATCAAGTTATATCTATTTAAATGTTTTTGCTGTGAGAGGAGAAAATAAGTGCAAATTACAGCAAGTCAAAGTATACACTAAGCAATTAAAAGTAAACCAATTTTGGCACTTAGCATTGCCTGGACTGTGAAAAAATATCGAGCAGAAATAGACCAGATTTAACTACCAATGAAAATTTCACTATTGTTTGTTTATATTAACAATATTTTTTGTTTATATTAAAAATACACATTAAAAGGACCACATCTGATCTGTCAAAATATTTTCATCGCATCCACATTAAAAAGTTGTATTTTAATCATATTGTAAAGCAGATTTATTCTTAGAGATAGATACTACACTATGATAATAGGTAGATATGATACTGAACTTATTGTACTGAAGATATTTGTAATAAATATTGCCCAACTAGGCTGTTTATAAAAAAAATTATTCAGTTAATAAGTTAAAACCAATTCCTGTTGTATGTAGGGGCAAAAGATTCAAGCAGAAGAAAATTAAAAAAAAAAAATTATAGCTGTCTTTTAGCACTGACTGCTTTGCATTGAACCTGGCACAGATAGGCAAAATATAGCTTTTAATGGGACAGATATATATATATATCTATATATATCTGGCACAGATAGGCAAAATATAGCTTTTAATGGGACAGATTTTACTGTGATGATCAATCCCTCACTGATACCTCAAAGTTTTTTTTCTTTTTTTTTTTAATCATATTACCTGCACATCAGTGGCGTTACCGCCACTGATGTGCAGGGGGCTACATAGGAATGAAAAGATTGGAAAAGAGAAAACCGGAAACCGCATCCTAAACAGGAAACAAAGGATGATCCTCTTTGGAGTAGATAGACTAAACTATTGCTCGGTTCACACTCCACCCACATCTATTGAACAGGTGAAGAGGCTCATCCCCTGTTCAGGATGTGGCTTCCGGTTCTCTCTTTTCCAATCTCTTCACTCTTATACAGCCCCCTCCACATCAGTGGCATTACCGCCTTGCTCGGGGTGATATGATAAAAAAAAAATTTCAAGATTCTCTTATACTAATGTGGCATCCTTCAAAGCTCTATCCTTTTTCTGATCATTAGTGAACTTCCTGATGCATCAGTTCACAAGTAGGCATCTATGCAGATGACACCATCATTTACTCCAGTCTCAACAAGAAATCTGCCAATGCTGACAGTGTAAACCTTGTTGCTGTTCTCAGAAAGAACCTCCAAACTGTGATAGATTGGGACAAGAAGTGACTTGTAAATTTTAATGCTTCCAAAATGAAGTTGTTTTCTCTTACCACCACAGAGAACCTTTCCTACCTTCCATTTTTATGGATGACACTAGTCTTCCAGAAAGCAACACACTGGGCCTTATTGGCCTCACTCTCTCAACTGATCTCAAGTGAAACAACTACATTGAATCAATAGCTACATTTCCTGCTAAAAAGGTTAGGTGACTGTGTTGGGCCAGGAGGTTTTTTTCTCTTGTTAGAATGCAACTTGCATATTTATTAATCTACCATTCATGTGTGCATTGAATACTGTTGTCATATCTGGTCAGATACTCCTGCTATTCATCTTTTTTTTTTTTTTTTAAATCATTTCACCCCAAGCAAGGCATTCCATTGCCACCATTGCGCAGGGGGGTTACATAGAGGAAAGTGATTGGAAAGAGTGGTTAGATATAGGAAATGTCAGAAGAAGGGTGATAGACGGGTAAGGATAGCAAGGATGGGGGTTGGGTAGAGGGGAAGAGTGTTTGAGAGAATCAATATGAGTTAGTGTGTTAGGAGTTGTCTATTGACCTTACATTTAAACTCCTGGAGGTGTTAGCTGTTGGGGAAGCAAGTGTATGGAAGGGAATTTCACAGGCAGAAAGTGCAAGAAAAGAAGCTGTTGGAGTAGAAATTACAGTTACATATTATCTGTTTCACTGTAAAAGGGTGGGACCTAGTAGGTAATCTGTCTCTCGTGCAAATTCATACCTAGGGGGCACCAGTAATCTAAGTTCATCGGAGCAGAAGCAGGGTTCTTAACGAAATCTATAAGAGGATCTGATATGTAATCGATCTTGATATGGCAGATTTACTTCACTTTCTCAAGGTTAAAAAAAAAAAAAAAAAAAAAAAAAATAATGTAACCGCCATTTCTACTCTAGCATCTTCTCTCGTACTTCTCACCTGTCGAACTCCCTTCTATAACTTGCTTCCCTGATAGGTACAATCTCCAAAATTTTAAGTGCAACATTAATTGCCATCTTCTACCTTCTTGATTCCTAATTTTCTCTTGTCATTTCTTTGACATCCCCAGAAACCTTTCCCCAATTTATTTTTCTTTCCTCACTGTGACACTCTGCACACCAATAGCAGAACTGTCCTGCTTGGGTGAAACTATTATAAAAAGATGTCTGGTTTATAAATTTGGGTAATGTCACTAAAGTTTTACAGGGACTGAATCTGAAATGTTTTGGAGTTCAATCTATTTCCAAATACTAGTTTATTCTCAACCATGGTGGGTAAATACACACATTGGATTGTTATATAATCTATTCAGCAACAAAGATGAATTTTCTTTTCCAAGATGTAAGAATTGATATCAGCTGTTATCTTTATTACCCAACTTTATCAAATGAGAATTTCAGAAAATTTACTTTGAGGAAAATAGGATGCCAAGAAAACTTGAACATTAAAAATAGAAATCAGACAAATAACTCACATGGTTTAAATTTAAGAACTTTCTCTTGATAAAATTCCTATATTACAGTTTTTGGATAAAATCAAGATAAAGAAAAATTCTATAAAGGCCTCTCCTGTTTTTCAAAAGATATATATATATATATATATATATATATATACTAGCAATATAGCCTGGTGTTGCTCGGGTGTAATGAAAGCTTTAAAACTAATCCATGGTCCTGGAGCTCAGACTCCAGGGACGTTGGCATGAAAGACTAAAAAGCAATAGTTGTTTCCAGTTAAAGCGAAAGAAAAAGGAATGAATGTAAGTCAAATTTTGATTTCCTGGTATCGATGTCAAATAAGTTTTTTCATCATAAACTGAATTTTGAAGGCTAAATAAGTCCTCTGAGTAAATGGTATCATGGCTGAGACTAAGAACTACAATTATACCAACTTAGAGCCAAACCCGAAGCAAAAACTAAAATAAAAAGGCTGAAAATAATAGACATACAGGCTGATAAACAGAGACACACACAAACATCTTGCCTTTTATTTATATATATATATAAAATCGATTTTCTGCACTATTGTAAGCACTGCAACCTTGAAACTTCTGAATATCGTTTCTTATGTCTATGAGTGTATCAAATTTGATTAAAATCGGACCACTCCTTCTATAACACGATTTTTTTGATTAATGATTTGATATTTATTGGGGGGTACCTCAACACAAAACCTAGCTAAGAACACTCGCAGATGCTTATAGTACAACTGTGTAAATTTTCAAGAAAATCGGTTCAGCTGTTTCGGAGTCTATAGGTAACAGACACACACAAAGTTCCATTTATAAATAAGTTTAGATTATATATATATATATATATATATATATAATAGGTAAAGATGACCTGAGGTTTTATGATTTTGAGTTCCCTGGCATTTACTTTTTTATAAAAAAGTGCTCAATAAATATTGCAGAGCATAATATAATCATGAATTAAAAGTATATTACAACACGGAAATTTCTGTTTCGAGATTTCTATCTTGCCATCAGGCAATGTTGGTTGGTCATGAAAATGAAAACCATTTTCACATTCAACATTGCCTGATAACAAGATAGAAATTTCTGTGTTGCAATGTACTTTTAATTCATAATCATTGGATTATATATATGTGAGTGAGTGAGTGAGTGAGTGAGTGAGTGAGTGAGTGAGTAATTATCATTTCAGCCATATATGCTTTTAAGAAAAGATGTATATGACAAATTGAAAAAAGTTTTTGTGATGTGTTTTGTCCATTAGGATTTCATTGCACTGGGTTTGTTTATGTCGTTGTCACTACACATGTGCATGAGCAAGAGATACTGAGAGTTTCAAAGTTTAGAAAGAATGTTTTTTTGCAGTCTAGCCAAATTCATCTATACTCATTTTTTTTCATCATTTTTGTTATTAAATATCTCGCATTGCAATAACAGAAAATCTGCTAAGAATAGGGAAATTTTGTAAGCACCTGGATATAAATTTACTGTAGATGAACTCGTGATTAAAAGGTCTTTCTAGACATTTTCACCTTAGTGAATTATTTTCTCCTAATTAGAGTAGCATTTTCTATGTCAAAATTGTGGCCAGTTTCATCAGAGTGAACAACCAATGCATTTTTTATGTTCATGTGATCTTTTATTTAAAACTTCTTGAGGTTTCATCAATATATTCTTTTTGGCAATCCCTGAAAATGATAGAGTAAATTCCCTCTTCAAGTTTTAGCTTGTTTTGTTTAAGTCTTTTGTCGTTTTAGGTGTGACATAATGTGACATCCTAGCATTTCTTGTTCGTGCATGTGTAGTCATAACAAAGTAAACAAATCCAGTCCAATGAAGTCTTAATTGATGAAATGTGCTACAAAACGTTTTTGAATTCGTCATACATCTTTTTTTTCAAAATTGTCTTTGATATATGAAGATTTATATATTGTTATCTCATGTATTGTGTGTATATATATATATATATATATATATATATATATGTAAAAATGCAAAATAAATATTTCAGACAATAAAGAGTAAGATAACAGGTGGGGAAGCAACAGCAGAAACTTATTTAGTTTCTAAATAAATGTTACTTGAATCAATGAGTAGGAGACTTGTGATAAAATGAATCTAAAAGGAAGATAGGAGGTTCTGTCAGCTGAAACACTCAATGAAAGAAAAGTGTTTTTATTAGTTTGAATAGCTTACAAAACTTTAAATCTCAGAACTTAGACAATTTCATATTTTTTATTTTAGATAATTTCAATTTTTTTGTACCAGATTTCATGTTGTAAATGTGAAAGCAAAATTGTTTTTGCTAGAAAACAAGAGTTTCAAAATCCAAAGATTTCACTTTTTTAAAATATCTATGATTGCATTAAAAGTTACTATCAAATGACTTCTGAAAATGTAACTTATATTGTTATGTTCAGTTCTGAAATTTTTTATACATCAAGATTTCTAAATTCAATTCATTGTTATTAATTTTTGAACATTTCCCTTATTTCTTGGTAGATTTTTTCAAATTATTTTAGTCACCTTATGTGAGAAATATTCACACATAACTCAGTGCTTAGGCAGTGGAAGGAAACAGTCAGACAAACAAGACATACCTGATAAAGTAAAACAATTTATTGTCTTGCAAAAACTGATTTTGCGGCTACTTCGTAGCCTGGTATAGTCCTTCTCGCTGCGTAGCTTGTTAGTTCCTTCGTCTGAGAAGGGTATGGGAAACCACGAGGAACGGCGGTCCGCGACGTACAGGAAATTCTGGGGTCAGCTTCTTCTGCAGTTCCATTCGGTCGAAAGTCGATAGTTCTTAGAGAATTTTTCTCTCAGATGGATAGGCATTGCCCAAAGGGTTTCCTTATAAGAAAGGAAGGATGTCGAGATATTTTCTCTGATAAGGTTGAGGCTGTTAGCCCAATGGGTCCCCAATACTATGGAGAGATGGTCTCGATATAGCGAGACATGAGGGTGCCAATTGTTGGCCCCGCTGGTTGAATCTCGGCACGTAGATCTCCGAAGCCGTCCGTGCCAACCGAGCAAGCAAGTCCGTCCAAAAGGGAAGCAAAAAAGGAAAGGCTGCTGAAAAAGGCGCGAGCCTCTTCCTGGCGTAAAGGCCCGCCTCAAGTCCAAGACGAGGTTCGGGTCTTCGGCCAATCAGGAGACCTGTTATATCTGTAAATTTCCAACACACTGCCAAAGGAGCAACGAAAAAGTAATGGTTATCCATTACTTTTTTTTTTTTTTTTAGAATAGGATAATCGTATTAATTATCAGTTACTCGAAAGTAATTATTTTATTTATTTTCTTATCAAGGGGAATTGAACGTGCTTCTGTCTGCCACTATAATAAATTTATGACTAAAGAACCTGATTCTACCTAGATCATTAATATTGATAAACAGACTGCAGTCCCTACGAGACTAGTAAGATGTTTTTTCCGAACAATTTGGACAAATCCACTCTCCCAAAGTATCCTGCTGGACCACTCCTACACAGTCAAAGTGGTACCAATTGTCGCAGGCGTCACAACATACCATGGGAGAAGATCCATCGTTACCTGTTGGTATACAATTTGTCATTTACCTTGAGAAAAAAACAAAACCTATTTTTGTCCTGAACAGTTCTCAGGCGAATTTGGAGGAAGGCCTTACGAAGGTCTCCTAAAAGAACATAGTTGTTCTTTCTAAAAATCAACAACAAGTCCAGTAGCTGTGCTGTTAAGTTAACTCCAGCATATGCTGCATCGTTAATAGAAACACACCCCCGCCGTTTCAACGAACAATTAAAGACGGGGCGGATTTTCGTAGTGACCCCAAGGCCCTCTTTAATAACGGGCCGGTGAGGAATCCAACAATAATTCTTAAACTCCCCAGGAGGAACTGAAAAGGGTTCGACAATACCACAATCCTCATATTCTCTGAAAACTTGTAAATACTCGTCATAGAGTCCCTTCTTCTCCAAGGAATCTGCCACCCTATGCATTATTTTTAGGGAAGGCACGTAATTAGAATCCACCCGAGACAATTTATCTCCGTCCCAGGGCAGATCCACATAATATCTACCATTTTTCAAAACTATGGATTTCTTGAAGTCGTCAATTTTTTCTTCATCATAGGAAGATAAAGTTTCGCTCTCGTCGATTCCAATAGACTCGAGAGAGAGAAAATGTTCAATTCCGCGTTCAACAGAGGAATCCTCGAAAAATGGACCAAGTGTATCCGAATACGAATATACCGGATTTAAGGCACCGTCGATTAAGAACGACGAACATTTAGGCAAGGATTCAATAATTTGATTAAAGGGAGGGCACTCTAATTCCAATTTTAAATGTTGAAGAGAGGCAGGTTTTATATTTTTGCCGCTCTCTCGACTAGATTTTAGCTCAAATAATGTTTCCCTAATAGAGGAAAAAAAATTTTCGGAGTCATTACAAAATGACAACCGTTCCTCTTCGGGAGACTCTAAAATGATTTGGTCAAACAAATTATCTAAATCCCTCAGCCAACTCAGGATATCCTTCTCTCTTGCCTCAATGGTCGATAGAGAGGAATTACTATCCTTGAGCCAGCTTACCGTACATTGGATACGAAATTTCTTTGCTTCGATCTTATTAGTCCATTCCCTCAAGGCCGCCATTGTGTCGCCCGAAAGGATACCAAGATAAGATACGACGCGAAGAGAAGAAGAGAGGAATGGTTACTGCTCAGTCAGTCAAAGGGAGGTAACTTTCCCCTTCCTCCACCAATTGGCAAACGAAAACTAATAATTAGGGGGAGAAAAAAATTTTTTTTTTTGTAGCAGACAGGAAGCAATTCAATATATATATAGCTGAAGAATAGCTAAAAAAAATCACACAAATAACTATTCTGGAAGGGAATTATTAATTTGCAATCAGTTATTTAAACGTTAAACCAAAATTTACAACAGATTTTATGCAATAAGGTTATAGAATGTAGCAAATTGTAGCTAAAATATCACATTTTTTTCAATAAAAGCTATAACTCAGCTTATTCCTTGCAATTAAGGCTATTTAAACGTTAAATTACATTCAGCAAGTTTTTTGCAATAAAAGCTATGACTTAGCTTAAAAAATCGTTCAGTTTTTGCAATAAAAGCTATGTGAGAAATATTCACACATAACTCAGTGCTTAGGCAGTGGAAGGAAACAGTCAGACAAACAAGACATACCTGATAAAGTAAAACAATTTATTGTCTTGCAAAAACTGATTTTGCGGCTACTTCGTAGCCTGGTATAGTCCTTCTCGCTGCGTAGCTTGTTAGTTCCTTCGTCTGAGAAGGGTATGGGAAACCACGAGGAACGGCGGTCCGCGACGTACAGGAAATTCTGGGGTCAGCTTCTTCTGCAGTTCCATTCGGTCGAAAGTCGATAGTTCTTAGAGAATTTTTCTCTCAGATGGATAGGCATTGCCCAAAGGGTTTCCTTATAAGAAAGGAAGGATGTCGAGATATTTTCTCTGATAAGGTTGAGGCTGTTAGCCCAATGGGTCCCCAATACTATGGAGAGATGGTCTCGATATAGCGAGACATGAGGGTGCCAATTGTTGGCCCCGCTGGTTGAATCTCGGCACGTAGATCTCCGAAGCCGTCCGTGCCAACCGAGCAAGCAAGTCCATCCAAAAGGGAAGCAAAAAAGGAAAGGCTGCTGAAAAAGGCGCGAGCCTCTTCCTGGCGTAAAGGCCCGCCTCAAGTCCAAGACGAGGTTCGGGTCTTCGGCCAATCAGGAGACCTGTTATATCTGTAAATTTCCAACACTTAAGCATCATGGATCGGAGAAAAACAACAAAAACCTTTTAAGACTGCAGCTTTCACCCCTTGTCTTTATAAACTTGTCTTATTGGGATAGCATTTTACCAATAAGATTATAAAAGGCCAACCAAATAATTTAACTCCAGTCTAGCCATATTGCTAAATTATTTAATAGATTTTTATTTGCATCAAACATTCATTTCGGATTCATGTTGCTAAAGTATATAAGGAAGACAAGTAGAAAAAAAACAACAAAACTAAACGAGACAAAAGGAAAAAATATTAAACTTCAGAAAGCCCGAAAGTATTTCTATGGGGATCAATCCAATATTTGAGATGGAGATATAGTCTATCACCTTTCTCTCTCAAATATAAACAAAGATAAAGAGGGAGGGAGAGATAACGTGACAAAGAGAGAGATGCAATTGTGGAGGTACTCTTTCTCAGTTAAAGTAGGCATTAGGTCATGTAACAGATTATCATAGAGTGTTTGTACATAAACAGTTTGAATTTTAGCTGTAGCAGCTGACACTAATGCCTGAAAGAGAAGCATACATCCATTTTTGTAGACTAGCCTATCACTAGCTCTCTCAGAATACTAGCATACCATAATGGTTGAAGTGAGAGAAAGATGTACTACTATTCCGCTAACAGTTTTATCAACAGTCACAGCAAAGCTGTTCTCAACAGCGTTCACAATGATATAACATTTTTATGGTCATGTTAAGGTGGCAAGAATATTATTTTAATAAAATTCAAGTTGTAATAAAAAATAAGTTTGAGAGTTTCATTTTTTTTTTTCAATTGGAGTAGATAGACTAAACTATCGCCCGGTTCACACTCCACCCATGTCTATTGAACAGGTGAAGAGGCTCATCCTTTGTTTCCTGTTTAGGTTGTGGTTTCCGGTTTTTCTCTTTTCCAATCTTTTCACTCTTACATAGCCCCCTGCGCATCAGTGGTGTTTTCGCCTTGCTTGGGGTGATATGATTAAAAAAAAAAAAAAAAGTTAAACAGGTAAATCCACCACTTAAAATTTGTAGATATGTTGATATATTTTAAGTAACATTTTCAACAACTGAATTAACCTTATAACAATTGTGCTTGTCTCTCACTTCATTAGCTCATGGATCCATTACTCTCTGCCAATATTTCATAAAAAATGGTCTATCTCATTTTGGTCACATAGAAAGAGGACATATCAGAGACACTACTTGGTTTCATTAAAAAAAAAAAAAGATTGTTTAACATTTCCTCATGAATAATGAACTATTCCATTTAGATGAAAGACAAAACACACTAATTGGTTTCAGTGAAAAAATGAAAGGGAAAATAGATGTGTTTAATGGCTGTTTCAGTGAAATGAAAAAGTTGTCAATTTCAAATAATTCATACTTAATTTATGATTGTTGTTGCAATATTAGGTTAAAGTTAAGCTCAAAGATTTAATGATGCAATATGGGAATTTTTACAGAAATTTTATTGCAATGAAATAAAGATCATGGCAAATTCTATTCTTAATTTCAGAATTAAGTAATATTCATCAAAAATTTCAAATGGGAAAACCATGAAATATTCATAGGTTAAAACGAGTTTTAATATTTAGTTATAATCTTAATTTGATTGGTTGTAAATATTGTGTTTTGTGTGAAAATAAACTAATAAATTTTTGTTTTTATTTTGTAGCACATCAACCTCTATGGGCCATTATGTTTTTTTTATTGGGTTGATATTAACAACATTTGACATTTTTTTTATTTACAGGTATTTATATTTCAAGAGTAGACAACTTTTCCATCATTTTACCTGATAACTGTTTTCTCCAAAAGATTTATGAATTATGTTAATTCGTGGTAATTTTTCTTTGAGAAGAAAAAGTCTATTAATTGTTTAAAGATGTTAGAATTAAATCTGTATTTGAAATGTTTAGAAGTGTGTAGCATTTGAACATCATAATTTGAATTTGATAATATTCAGAAATGTTAATATCCAATTTTGCTGGCAACATATGATATTGATTTCCCTATCATTTTATACACATATAAACAGCTGAAAATCAAACAAACAGCAAGTGCACAGAAGAGAAAATAATACAAAACAAGAGTAGATTACAGAAAATACAAAAAAAATAAATTGAATATATGCATGTTTATGTAATGCAATCTCTATATAATTTTGTAAATATTAACCACTTTTGGTAGTAAACTATAAGAGAACTTTAGAATATTACATTTGGAACTGTTAAACTGATACTTCAATCTCTTGAAGTTGGTTGTTTTTTTAGTACAGGAACCATATATTAATTAAGAATTTTGTCTCTTTAAATAATGAGCAATCTCTTTGATATTATTGAAAGTTTTGCAGATATTCTGTTTATTAAAAGGAAGTATTGATACACTTACAGAGACAACTTCACTGACAACTGATATATAAGCAATCAAGTGGCCATAAGCCTAACCTATTTATATACACACACTTTCTCTAACCACCATAAATAAGCAATCTACAAATCATTATTTTAACAACACTCAGCTTTAACTCTAAAAAATGGAAAAGTGGCCTTTCTTCCCACTACTTCCTTTAATCTTCTGACTCGTATACAAAGCCTGCTAATGAAGCACTGGCACTTTGAAGATCACATTGAAGTGTAAAACTGACAGATACAATGCAGTGTTGAAATCTATGTCCACACATATTTTAATGAACCTGTACAGTTTCCTAAAAATATATATCCCTTCTTTATGAAGTTTGCTGAGTAATCCTGAATATAGAGAAGAAATGAAGAAGGTAGATCATTTGCTATTTTTACCTACAAAAAACTGTGCACTAACATTGGATAATCCTCTCCAAAGAGATCTTGTCCCAAGTGGCTGTATTTAATTTTTACACATTATTCTATAAAAAGAGCAATGAGTGATACAAGTCTTATTTTTGATGCCATAAAGTTATAATGAACAGCAGTTGTCATTTTTACGTAACTGAAAGGAGTTCTTGTCAGTTGATAACAGTTATAATTTATACCTGAAAGCTTTAAAGAAAGAAAATACCTTTTCATTCAAAGATACGCAGAGCAGCAAACATGATACATACCATCTGTTTTGTTCCAATTGCAAGGTTTTCCGATCAATATTGGAGAATCTAAAACATGTAAATTTATTCCTTACCTCTTTGTTAACAAAATACATCAAGTGAAGGGGTTTCTTTTATCACCGAGCAATCAACTGCAGCAATTGTAAAGAAATAGCTAAGGCAATGTCAAGAGAATTGGAAGAGAAAGGTAATTATTCCCATATTCAAAAGAAAGAGGCCGTTTCCTGTTGACAGAGGTTACTAGGTCACTATTGGATAATGTCAGCCTTGAAGTACTTCTTTAACTGCCTGCTCTGGTCCTGACCACTCTTCTTGCATTTGTTTGTTTATTTTTAATTGCTTTCTATCACTCTCTCTAGTAATGGTTGCAAGGCATATCCTGATTTTAAAATGCAGGTATTGGTGACCAACACAAGAGAACACAAAATACTTCATAAGCAAATTACACAAGTAGGTAAGGAAAAGTGTTCACTTCCTAATTAAGAAGAAAAAAAATAAATAACAAAAAATACAAAGCAAGTTTTACAGCAAAAATTTACTGATGCTTTTATTTTTATTATTTTGCCATGAGAAAAATAAGTTTCCAGATAGTAAATATTGGAAGTATTTTTGTGGTCACTAATGCTCTAGGATACTTATAATTTCAGGATTGTGTGTGTATGTGTCTGAAGAAGGCAATGTGTAATATTTATTTAGCTGTTATTCTATATTTACCTAATTCTCCACAAGAGTAGGTTGTGATAACATTTCTAAAAGTAAGAATTTTGATGTTTTTCCATTGAAGTATGACATTTGTAAAGTGGGTTGTCAAGAACTTTTCTCCCAAAAAACCATTGTAAGAGCAAGTGAGGAACCTTTTTTTTAGTATCTCAACTGTGTGAATTAATTATGTTAAGTCATTATTTTACTATTTATTTGGCTAGATGTAACTGTTAGTTTCTTTTCTTACACTTTGTACCGATGAAACCCCCTTCTGATTTTTAGCTTCCCTACCAACTACAATCTTCAAAAATTTAAATACAATGTTGTTCACCATCTTCTATTTTCCTCAATCCAGTTCCTGAATTGTCCTTCATCCCTTGTTCCCTGTTTAGGATATGGTTTCCGGCTTTCTCTTTTCCGATCTTTTCACTATTACGTAGCCCCCTGCACATCAGTGGCATTACCACCTTGCTGGGGGTGGTACGATTAAAAAAAAAAAAAATGTCTTATTCTCATTCATTTCTTTTAACCCCTTGTAACATTATTGCCTTGCTTAGGGTGAAATGATTAAAAGACAAACAAGTAAAAGATCCTTACTGCTTAGGCATACATCACTGAAAACTCCAGAAATTGATTTATACAGACTTTAAAAGGCTGCACTTTTATAGAGTAAGGTTTGTTTCATTTTTGATCCAGGTGAACTCATCATAAAGACAACAGGCTAATTTTAGAGAGTTTAAAGTCAACTGTTTACACTTACTGATGTGAAGCATCAGTCCAACTTAAAAACTGATCATGTGATTAGTTTATCTAAAGAACATCACCTATTCAGTAGAATGATTATTGAAAAAACAGGGAGAAAGGCAGGGAAGACAGAGAGAAAAGGAGAAAAATAACAAAGAAAAGGGTTAAAAAAAAAAGTGGGAAGGAACAAAAAAAAAAAAAAAAAGGGAAGTTGGCATTCATTTATCTCACAATATAAAAAGGCAATATTTAAGTCCTTTGGTTGTGAGACTGGAGTGACTTTACCAAGATGCAAAATAGTATAGGGTATTTGGGGCCAGGTTGGCTGTGCAAAAACTAAGCTTAGTAAGTAACTATTTTAACCAGAAATCACAAGTCAAAGTAATACAATCTCATATCAATAACATATATTAAGGATATATAAGTAGTGTAATAGATATTGATATAGCAAGAGGAAACAGGAGGCTGAGTTTAAATCCCAGGCTAGTCTATTCTGCTCACTTTTCTACTAGTACTCATGGGAAGGGCATGAATCCATCTCTAGGGATTAAATAGCAGGGTAGCTTGGGCTCTGTAGCATTGAGTGGCAATCAGTGTGAAAAAAGGAAGAGTGTTATGATTGTAAAGCATTGATTACCAAAGTTCATCCCCACCCACCTCTGGCCCACATTTTTGGGATGAAAATTTGAGAGGGAAGGAGAGACAGGGAGAAAATCATGGATTCAAAGTTAGGACATTATCATTGATAACTCCTCCAATTTGCAAATCCTGATTACTATATTCTTAATACAATGCACAAATACAACAATGATAAAATAGGTCAACAATTATTTCTAACTATTTATAATAGAATGTGTACTTGCAATTACAAGTGATCCTAATAATGTTAGATTTTGAAATCATTTATTTTTGGCATATGAATTTTTTTTAAATGATTTCTAAATCTGTCTTTCAATCATTCTACCTCACCTGCTATTCTCTTCCACTGAAATTATGAAGTGTACTGTACTTTTTGGGAACCAATGTCCTAAAGAGACATGACATGAAAAAAAAAAATAAATAAAAAATAAAGAATACCAGACTAAAGTCTGATGCTTCCTCCCTTTTACCTCCTATCAAACTTTAAGCCTTAGGCTAGATGAGTAGCAAAGAATTGTATGCATGTCAATGACATAATGCATAAATAATCTGACATCATCCAAGGAATAAATTAAAAGATGGTAACCAGTCACACAAAAGTGGAATTACGTTCTCCTATATTTTGAAACCGTTCAACTGTTTATTTTGTGTTGCATTTTAAAATTAAATTAATTCTAAGCTGATAATTACATTTGTGGCTGACTAAAGAGCTTATTACAGTAGATTAAAATGCCAGAGGTAAAAACCTTGAGATTTTCTATAATTTTAATTATATATAAACCAGACCAAAATAAATGAGTTCTCACGTATCACCTTTCTTTCAATACAAGTAAAATTATAATTTTTGAAAGTGAAAATTTCCGGTAGATATGTTTGAAAAGTTAAGATTTTAATTAAAATCAAGAAAATATTAACTGTATGCAAAATAGTCACAATATATTGAAATTAGCAGATGGCCATTTAAGCTGCTACAAAAGAGAAGTTCAATTGGATGGGATCATAGAAAAACAATACATTTGGAATTGTATATGGTTTCCAGCATTACTAGATCACAAAATGGCTGAAGACTAAAATGTTTATATCTCTTAGCATGAGATTATTATACTTGGGTCAAGAATTAGCATGATCCTTAAGGATGTTGTGATGAGATTTGATGATGTAATTTAAGATATGACTTGTAAATGAACAGGGATATCTACTAAACATTTATAGAAATAAAAATTTATATAACAGCAATAAAAACTGAGACTAAGACAGTAAATGTCTATATGTGTTTAGTAATTTGTTACAGACATCAGAGAGAAATTTAAAGTGTCCTTGAATCTTTAGTGTTTTTTCCTCACTGTATATATCTATAACTGACATTTATTATATTTCATTTACTCTCTTATATATGTTCCCATCATTAAAAACCGAAGAAATCTTTTTGAAGGTTTTGGTTTCATTTTGTTATTCAATTATTTACCATTAGTCTGATGAGTAAAGATTTGTCAGGAAAAAAACAACAATGATTAGCATACATTTATTGGAGTGGGTGGTTTAAGTAACCCACAAGTATTCAGCAATTGCGCTCTGCAGACCATGCAAACGACTCTGCTGTAATTAAGCCAGGAAAAGTTAAATCACCTAAACCCCTTATTTCTTTTACTAACATCCGGGATATTCATGTCAACGTCTGTAGTGTTGAATCTTTCCTCCATGAAAAGTCCCCTGACATCCTAGCACTCTGTGAGACTAATCTCAACCCCTCAATTCCCTCCTCTGACTTCTCAATCCCTGGCTATCTTCCCCTCTTAAGGAAGGATTCCACGGTTTATATGCATGGGCTGGGGATCTACATTAGCTAGGGTGACATCTCAACTGGTTGGCTACCTTTTCTTTCTGTACCGTACCCCCTCTTCTCCTGACTGCTCCCTGCTAGACAGCATCTGACAATATAGATAGAGGGATACTTCCTCCCACCCATTCACTCACATATTTGTGTTTGCAGATCTTAACGCCCATCATGCCTAGTGGCTAAAAGACTGTTACTGATTCAGCTGGCATTCATGCCATGAACTTCGCTATTTCCCAATCCTTTATGCAAGTGGTGGATTTCCCCACACACTTTCCCAACATCTCCTCAGGACACACTTCTCTACTAGATATATGCTTCACCTCTGTACCTGACTCCTGCCAGGTCTTGCAGCTTTGGCCTCTTGGCAACTTTGATCATGCTGTTGTTTCTCTCAATATACCTCACCACTCTCACTCTCCCCAGGAGCCTCCTACCTACAGGATTTCCTACTGCTACCAAAGAGCTGACTGGGATGCATTTCACGATTTCCATGTGACGTCCCTTGGGGAAAAGTGTTCAGACTCCAAATTGATGACTGTGCCTCTGAGATTTCTTTCTGGGTGAAAGCTGGCATTGATGCCTTCATACTGATCAGGAAGTTTTGTCTTCAACCTCATTCCTCCCCCTGGTTCTCCCCTGCCTGTTGAGCTGCCATTGCCAACAGGGACCACTACTTCCAGCTATTTTAGAGACATGCATCTGACCACAATAGGCACCTATTTGCCTCTGCTCGTAACAAGTGTAAGAGGATCCTGAATGATGCCAAGTGGTTGTTTGCTGAGAGAATGAGGCAGCGTATAACTGACTGCAACTTTATCTCCAAGATCTATTGGCAGCTGTGCAAATGTGTCCTGAACAACAGCAAATTCTCCATCCCTCTCTTAATCAATGAATTCGAGGTCCTCATGGCATCTGTGGACAAGGCCGAGTGCATTGCCCATAGATTCTCATCCAACTCCATATTTGACTCATCTAAAGTACCCGCACTGACTTCCCTCTTAGAACCAAGACTCAACTGAAATTACCCAGTCTCTGGCATCTAAGGTTATATCAAAACTTGACCCCCATAATTCGAGTGGAGGTGACGGAATCCCAGTAATTGTCCTTAAGAAATGTGCTCCTAAACTCTCCTCTGTCCTCTCTAAACTATAATTACTGCCTTTATGCTTCCTGTATGCTGGAAGTCCTCTTCTGTGCTGTTTTCCTAAATATTTCCAAGCTTTTTGATAGGGTTTAGAACGCTGGCCTTCTATGCAAGCTACAGGGCTATGGTATCACTGTACGCTTGCTTGATTTGATTCAATTCTTCCTATCTAACTGCATAATGAAGGTTGTCTTGAATGGGCATGCCTCCATATCCTACTACACGAACGCTGGAGTTCCTCAAGTCCCTTAGACCTGACACTCTTCCTGATCTTCATAAATGATCTTTCAGATGTGATCAAGTCCCAAGTAGGCATCTACACAGATGATATCACAATCTACTCCTGCATCAATAGAAAATCTGGCAAGGTGGACAAACATAATCTCGCTCCTGATCTTGAGAAGGATCTACACTCAGTGGTGGACTGGGGTAAGAAGTGGCTTGTAAATTTCAATGTTTCAAAAACGAAACTGCTATCAGCCAAACATCACAAGTAACCTCTCCTGCCTCTCATAAGTGAAATCATGACATTAAGTCAATAGCTAAATCCACTGGGAGGAATGTTTTTTTTTTTTACCTGATTCCATCTTGCACATATACAAATCAACTATCTGTCCATGTATAGAATATTGTTCTCATATATGGTCAGGTGCCCCTGCTGTTCATCTGTGTTCTTTACAGGCTCCAAAAGAGAATCTGTAATGTGATAGGTCCCGACTTGGCAACTCGACTTTAGCCCCTTTCTCACGGGCAGGATGTGGCTTCCACTGTCTATTCTACAAATATTTTCATGGTTTCTACTCTGACGAACTTATGGTGTCCCTGCCACTAGAATTTACTCATGCAACCAGACTGGCAACAAGGTCTCACCTACTTTCAGTTAGATCAACCTAATGCAGCAGTCACTTCTACTCCATCAGCTTCTTTTCTCTCACTTCCTGCCTGTGGAACTCCTTTCCGTATACTCGCTTTCCTGACGGCTACAACCTCCAGGTATTTAAATGCAAGGTCAATACCCATCTCTTATCCACTCGACTCCAGCCCTTTCCACATCACCCTGTATATCTTGTTCTATCTTGTTCTTTTCCTTTCTTTCTGTCTTCACACCTGTGTTTTCATTCTTTTCTTGACCTTTTTCTAACACCCACTGTAACTGGTCCGTCTTTCTCTTCACTCTCCTTGTCTAAACTTTTGCTCTTATGTAGCCCCCCTGCACATCAGTGGCAGTACCACCTTGCTTGTGGTGAAACGATTAAAGATAAAGAAGTAAAATAGTTTCACCATTTGCTTGTAGTCTTCGTGTGGCAAGCATGGTCACAGTATGATTTACATTAGTTCAAAGTTTGTGTTTCAAATTTGCAACAGTTAGACATTTTTGTTGCAATTGAAGGTTTGCACAAACTTTTAAAAACAAGTTTATATTTAATATTTTCCCATATATATCAATGTGCAGATGCTGTAATGAACAACAACTTGAAATAAGAGCCAATTTCTAATTCCAGGAGAGCTTGTTACATCCACTAACATGCAATTTTGATCAAAGTATCTCATCAAAAACAATTCATTTAACATGTGTTGTGAAAAGATCTATGTAACGAATTATGTAACAATTGCATTCTCTGTGAGTGAGTGAGAGAGAGAAAGATTATATATATATATATATATATATATATATATATATATAACTATTAGAAAATTAATTTTAATTCTTGACAATATTTTGCCCAGGATCAAGAATTAGATAACATTTAGGCTGAAGAAAAGCTTAAGTTTATGAAAAAGTTCTCACCATTTTTCCCCTTAGACAGGAAACTGCCTTAAGGGGAAAAACATTTTTTTTCTTATAGAAACTTTTGTACAGACCTTATGTTTTTAAATTTAGTAAGTTAATAAGTATACTTCTAATTAGTGATGCTGATGTCTTTTAAGGATTTGATTTTACATTTAATTAAATCAACTCAGTGCTGATAGTTCTTAAGTAAATCATTGGTAAAACAGATTATGACATTTCATCAATTGATAAAAATGTGCTTATACAATTTTTTTTTTTTTTTTTTTTTATAAAATATGAGGAATGTACTGATCATGAAAGATAAGACTTTAGACATTTTGCTGCTGTGATGAATGAAGCAGTTAATTTCACAAAAAAATATTAGCATTCAAGCTTTTTCTATTAACAGCATTGATTTAGAATAGTAGTTCTGTCACATTTCTACAACCCAGGATTTGAAGATTACACTAATCTTAAATATAGTTGAAAAAATATTTAACGTTTTGGATGATATTCTGGCCATACAGAATACTCAGCAAATATAAATTTTTCTAGATAGATAACTTTTCTTTTTATAACTGAAAGAAATTAGAGTGCTTTCATAACTTAATTATACTACCAAAACAGCCTTTAAGGCAAGAGAGCCATTTATATTCTATGATTGTTAAATTCTTTCACAATATAGCAGACAATAGAGAAAATTTGTTTTTAATCATGACATTTGCTTTTTTCAATTAAGAAAGCTAATAGTGCTTAAAAAAAAAAACAAACAAAAAAAAAAAAACCCCAAAAAAGAAACAAATACAATCCATCTTGCATATTTATAAAAAATAAAATTAATAGAAAAAAAGGAAGATGCATCATTATATAAAGAAAACAGTTTAGTGCAAGTTTCTGCAAGTTTTCAAGAGAGGGGTAGTGATGAATTCTCCAAATTCTTTAGTCTGAGAGAACAATTTTCCTTTTTGCACTTGTGGATTTTTGGCCAAATTCCAAAGGATTTTTTTAAAGTCTGGTTGTGTGTGAAAGAGAAGAGTGGGAAGGAATCTTGCAAAACACAAATACCTATTTTTCTTTCTTGTTTTAAGAGCAAAAGTGTTTTACTTCATGTGTATCTTAAGTGATTATAAAAAAAATCTAATATAGTCTGTTAAGCAATTTTCATTACAGATAATTGAAATGCCAACTTCATTGAAATAATTAACATTATCAAATTTTTATATATTAAAATTTGTATTAAATTGGAAAAAAAGACTAGCTTTTAGCCTAACAGTAATTCTTTAGGTTGTGATAATTTAAGCTGAAATTAAACTTGATATCTTGCTAACAGCAAGTGCTGGATACAATTCTCATGAGCCGTTATATTTTATAGCACATCAATAATCACATGGGTCATCCAGTAACAAGGATAAATTTCTGTTTATGTTAAATGTCATGTTTTTGTTACCTTTTAAAAATTTATTTTATGTTATCACTAGACAGACACATGAAGGAGAAGATTTTTTAGGAATATTAAATCAAAAACCCGTAAAATAAAAAAAAAAATAAATAAAAAAAAAAAAAAAGGAAGCAATTAATAGGTTAGTTAGAAAGTCCTGACTTACTTAAGCAGAAAGAAAAAACAAATCTTGATTTTTCTAGTGAAAATTCCAAGGAGTACTGCTTTTTTTTTTTTAGCTTGTTCCACATGGTTGCACAATCAACTATATTGGCAACTATTAGACCAGGTGTACGACAAACTAAAAAAAAGGTCAATTGAAGTTGTGTTTTGCAAGATAATGTGAAGCCACACTGCCAAATAGACAAAAAAGTTTAAACAGATGGATGCTGTTGAGATTATTCTACATCTACCATTCAGTCCCAATGCTGTTCAAAGTGACGATGGTTTATTCCGTTCAATGATGGACTGGTATCTGGAACAGATTTGGATGCTGACTGATCTTTTAGAAGATCATTGAGAATGAAAGAATTTTGTTTTGAAGAATAAATGTTAGTGTTGTTTTATAAAATTCTTTTCTTTTAGCTTCCTAAGTGAGTCAGAACTTTTTGGCCTCCTTAATATTTATATATATATATATATATATATATATGTATTGTATATACATTATTTTAATTTGCATAACCTTTCATAATAAAATAAAACAATATATAGTTAAAAAAAGTCTAAGCATACAGATTCAGGCATCATTTGATCACTAATCTCAAATATTCAGTACAAAATTAAATATTGATCATTTAACTTGTTCTTACACATGTTCATATCCAATTTTTTTTTTTTTTAGTTTTAGCATGCATGTTTGTGGTGTGCCAGGTATTTGAGAACAAATCTTTGAATGAGCCATTAATGGATGATGGCCTAATGTAACAAATTTTACCATTTTCTATTCTCTTTCAGTCAAAAAATTAAAAGCTACACCATGCTTATGGTATTATTTTATGGTTGGATGAGACCTTTTTAGGAGGAAGAGTAGGCAGTATATCTGGTGAGCTTCTAATACAGCTTTTGGAAAGAACAATATGGTTCCATTTAGGTTGGGTTTAGGTTGGTGCCAGATCTTCCAACAGGAGAACGATCCAAAGCATCAAAGCAAATCTACAAAAGCATAGCTTTGAAAAAGAAATTTTATGTCCTGGAATGGCCTAGTCAAAGTTTGTACTTCATGTTAAAGACAATAAATGCAAGAAACTTGGTAATATTAAGCAATATTGGTCGACCTCATGATTTGAAATAGAGGAGTGCAGAAAACGTGCTTTCTTTAAAAAGGAAAATAGAATGTTGCTTGCGGTGATATTCTTCATGGTAAAATAGTAAAGCACACTGAATCAAATGGTAGTTTACTGTTACAAAGGGTTACTAGTTTGGTTTACAGGATATCAACCTCAATGGGTTATTTAATGCTGACAATACTTTTAGGATAGATTTGTATGAATAAATTGAATAGAATATGTATTCTTTGTAAGAAATTGTTCATTGGGATATTTTTATAAAGAGGGTTTTTGTTGAGAGTCAAATTTATTTCTGGCAATATTAAAAAAAAAAAAAAAAAATTAAAAACATTACCACCCCAGGTCAGGGTGGACCTGAGAACAGCAAGAGGGCTTCCACATTCCTCAAAACCTCCTGATCAGAGGCCTCGTTGCCAGATGTAGTTTATCTTCATACAAAAAAGTAATTAATTCATATTCAAACAAATAAAAATGAGGTGTCTATTTGCACTATGAAATATTCACCATGATAACATTTGACATGAGTGCTCATTTCTGAGGATGGATGACTAATACCTGTTACTCTAATCCATTTAACAGTTTAATCTCTCCAATCACACTGACAAGGTCTCAATCTGTGGTATGGTTGTCAGAAACTTCTCAACAGTAAGACACAGGATCATCTCTTCAGGTAGAAATCAAGAAATTGAGATTTAAACCCAGGTTTCAATGGCCTAAGCACTCAGCTATACATTCTCTATCACACACAATTATATATATATATATATATAGATATTAGTGAATGTTATTTCATTAAGTGCACATATTCAAGTTGATATCTTTGTTTATTTACATAGTGAAATTAATGTCCTCCAGCCTGGGTCATCGAAAGTCTTATTGACAGGAATCAAACCTGAAATTCCTTTTTTTCAAAAATGTCAGAGATACATTTTCTTTTAGACTTTCAATGTTAAGTTCACTGTTTTTAAATAAACACTGATGTTTACTCAAACATCTACTCACTAAAATAATAAGAAAAATCTTATTGAAAAAAAAAAACTAAAAAAACAAACATTTAGTCAAAGAAAATTTAAAGTCTGTAGAATGCCTTAATAACATTACCATTCACAGATGAAAATTTATTTATGAGAATTGCTCTCAAAGTACAACCCCCTCTATTTAATTATAATGGTCTACAACAGAGGGAAAGGTTAACATGGTAGTAGGACATTCCTTCAACTCACTAATAACCAATTTTATTTTATTTTCTACACATTGAAACTGAGTAGCAGTTTGACAAAATGGCATCCAGCACAAAGAAGTATCATTAAATTCCTCAGTGCATAAAAAAGATTGTACTTGATTGTTTATGGAAACAAAGTAGTGGATGTGAGCACAGGTAACAGGTAATACATTTCAACAATGGTATCAGAAATAAGCTGGGAAACTGATCAGATGATATATAACATGTAAAATATTTGATAATTATTTTCTTAAAGAGATTCTATCATTGATAACAACCTAAAACTAGAGCTGAATGTAGTCATTACTGGAAATATACTTATTTGCAAGCATAATTGTGCCTACCCAAATTAAAAAAAAAATTTAACAAAAAGTACAAAGTTTGGACACATTCTGAAAATATAATTGAAGGATAAAAACTGTAGTTTGTGACAGACTCTTGTTCAAATTATTATTATTGTTCAAATTATTTTGCCAGTGCAAAATAAGTCTGACATATCAGCAAATGGGACTTCATTCTTAAATTCCTAAAAAATTTGGCTGAAGTCCAGGTCTATGATGGTTCATTTATAGTTTGCCTGCTGTTATTTCAGGAAGGGACAGAATATGACTGTCTGATGAGGCTAAAATAAAAACTCTTTGACAGGAATAGTTTGAGACATATCCAAAGAAAGGACATCTATTACTCTCAAAATACCAGGCAGACAGTTAAATACTTTCATGAAAGTATGATGAGAAGTTATTTTTTTCTCCAGTGATTCAAGCATACCATATATAAAAGAAACAGTGGATAATGCAACATAATGCTTACCTCAAATCATTTAAGATGCCATAAAGCTATCATATCTAATCATGGATATTACTATTTTATAGTAAATACTGTTTATTGAAATTTCTAGGATGTATAATAAAGAAAAAGGGCTTGGAAAATTTAACACTCACAGGAAAAATTGAAGGCAAGAAGAAACAAACACATAACCTACATAGTGAGTTTCAATAAATAGATGGCAGAACAGGGTTTGGTAGAAAGAACAAAAGAACACCATTTTAAGGAGAAAATAAAAGAAAATTTTAGAGAATCATAATTCTTCAACTTCCTGAAGGGACATGGGATATACAATAATAAGATTCATATCTTCACAAGCAAAACTCTTTTGAGAGGATTTACATGAAAATTAGATCTGATTTAAAGCCTCATTGTAGAGAGAGACTGAGAGAATAAAGTTAAATCCAGGCTAGAACTCGTTTTTATTTTTTTTTTTAGTTTAAAAATGAATGCCAATGTTTATATGGTTTTTAATCATTATCTCCTAAAAATCAACAAAATATTTAAGTTACACAATAATAAAAAAAAAAAAAAAAAAAAAAATCTTTTCAGTTTAGAAAAGATTATTTTCAATGATAAAAATCCAAAATAGCCTCTCTCTCTCTCCTCTCAGAACAATGTACATTGGTTTTCTGCCTCTGAACTTTTGCCATCACCAACAAAGATTGTTGAAAGAACTAAATCATGTCTTCCACCCCAATCCAGATTTTTGGGTAATTGCCAGATAATTTTTTTTTCAATGGTTTAAGTATTTTATTTATATGTTCCAAATAAAGGATAGAAGTATGAGGAGGTGCTGAAAAATTAATGGTCTGACCCATTTCTCTACGTTTTTGTGTTTTTATTTTCAAGTTCATCATAATAAAGAGGTGAAATTTCAACACATCCTTGCATCTAGATAATTTTAGAGAGGAAATCCAGGCCATGACTCATTGAAATGTTAAAAAACAAAAAGGGATACTGAAAATATATACATACTCACACAAGTAAAAGTTTGTCATTTAGCTGATTGATTTAGTAAACTGCTGAAAAGTGGACTGCCTACAAAACTCTGGAGTCAGAATGCTAAAGATATATATATGGAAATGAGTTATTACTGCAACCAAAGTAATACAACTGAGTACTGTTCTAATTTAATTATGACCAAAAACTAATATATATATATATATATATATATATATATATTTTAATTCAGATACTTCAATCCAAGGGAAAAAAGCAGGAAGGTAAATTCCAAAAAACCCGATCCTAATTAATATTAAAAATTTATTTTAATATTAAAAAATGATACAGGAAGAGAGCTCCATGTAATAAAATATTACAGAGCAAATATATATTAAAAAAGGATTAATTCAAAGATGTTGAATGGCCATTTCGATATGAAGATCCCCACGGGGGACGACATCACCTCAGCAACAGAAATGGCCATTCAACATCTTTGAATTAATCCTTTTTTAATATAACTAGCAGTATAGCCTGGCATTGCTCGGGTGTAATGAAAGTTTTGGTCCTGGAGCTCAGACTCTTTGGACGTTGGCACTAAAGACTAAAAAGCAATATTTGCTTCCAGTTAAAGTGAAACCGTAGACTGAAAGAAAAATGAATAGATGTAAGTCAAATTTTGATCTCCCGGTATCGATATCAAATAATTTTTTTTCGTTGTAAACTGAATTTTGAAGTCTAAATAAGTCCTCTGAGTAAATGGTATCATGGCTGAGACTAAGAACTACAATTATACCTATTTAGAGCCAAACCCGAAGCAAAAACTAAAATAAAAGGGTTGAAAAACTGATTTTGATCAAACCCTGTATATATTATCGATTTTCTGCACTATTGTAAGAACTGTAACCTTGAAACTTCTGAATATCATTTATGTCTTATGTCTTTGTGTATGAGTGTATCAAATTTGATTAAAATTGTACCACTCCTCCTATTATCAGATTTTTTCGATTATCGATTTTTATTGGGGGTACCTTGACACAGAACCTAGCTAACAACACTTGCAGACACTTATAGTACAACTGTGTAAATTTTCAAGGAAATTGGTTCAGTCGTTTCGGAGTCCATAAGTAACAGACACACACACAAAGTTCCATTTATAAATAAGTTTAGATTATCATCCTGTGTCAATCTTTGGGTGCTTATATATATATATATATATGTGTGTGTGTGTGTGTGTGATTGGTTAGAATACTCCCTGTGGAAATAATATTAAAAAATAAACAAATTCTGGTTTAATCCCTGAACTTGTGAATTTATTTTGAAAATAAATTTCAACTGATCTGTTTCTTTCTTGTCAGCTGTTGAATGAAAAAGCTAAAAGCATACTTTTGATGTCATCAATGCTATGGAACAATTGGTTGAAGTGTGCAGCAACATGGAAATTGTTATTGTTGTCCTTGATAGATTTTTTATGATTACTGAACTGAAGACAGAATTCTGTTCCAGCTTCTTCAATTTTTTTCCCAATTTGCAACAGAAAAATAAATATACAAGATTTGAACTGTCACAATTCAGAGCCAATGATTTGAATACTACATGAGTGCCAGGATGCGTGAAATTGCTATCAGTGATGATATGCCTCTATAGACTTAGCATTAGTAGAGTGGAGGAGTTATTGCAGGTAATATTCCTTTGGTGAGGTGTTGAATCATGTATGCCAGATGATGTTAAGAGTGTGTGTACATTGGTAGCTGATGATAGTGTGAGGTGCGTTCTTACTGAATATTTTCTAATTGTTTGGCCAAGTTTTAAATACAGGAAATAGTTTGTTATATAGGAAATCTTTTGAATATTTTGATTAAAACAAAATAAAAGCTATAGGAATACTCGAATTATTTTTGTTTCATAAAAATGTAGCTATGGAGGTGTCCTATAACCCTGTAAACTGTTTGAAATTTGTTTGAGAACTGAGTTAGTGGTGAAACTTGAAAGCTGCCTAGATTTACTCAATGTCAGACTTAATTTATTCAACCACTGCTGTGGTTGAATGAGATATATATAACTTATTTGTTTAAAAGTTTTATTTTTAGTCGATACTCATATTTGAGTAGATGCTATTTTTATTATTAAAGAGCATATTTATTTATTCACATCTAATGGGCTGAATATTTTAAAAATCTTATTAGAAAACTATCTACATGATTTGAACCTGTATCCCCAAGTGAAAAACATTAGATCTGACATGCCATAATATCTCAGCCACAATTATGTGTGTGTGTAAGTTTTGTTAAAAATTACAGACAAGGTGATGTGGTTAGGGTTTTTTTTTTTTTCATGTAATATCCTCACATAATCTTTTTCTTTTGAGAACATAAATTATATAAAGATTGTCCAAATGTTTTACTTATCCAAACACTTTTGGCTATACCTTTACCAAAGATGAATTTTATTTTAATTTTAACTGAATCTCTCTCATTATATATATATATGTGTGTGTGTGTGTGTGTGTGTGTGTGTGTGTGTATGTGGTCACATTTTGGGAATGAAGTGGAAAATAGATTAATCATGGATGAAATTGACAAATATAAGTTTGGAAACAAAAGTTCTAGAGTTAATAAAAAACATTAGTGATATAATCACAGCAATACCAGCATTTGAATGGGGTGGTTTATGGAAAGTGGAAAGTGAAATAAAAATTGATTTCATAAGAAAAGGAAAGAAAACAAACACTCACCTCAATTTTTCCCCACCAACATTTTCATTTCATTTCTTTAAAGACTGCATGTATTTGTTGGCTCAACCAACTATAATACTTTAAAGAACACACACAAATGCACACATAGGAAGGTAGTTGAAGTCTTTCCCCACTCGTTATCCACCTACTGAAAATGCCTTGGTGTTGTTGCTCCCTCTTTGCCCAACTCCTCTAAGTAAATGAGCGATGATTTGCAGAAAGGCACAAACAGATGGTAATTTCAAGCCTTTTTCAACACATACTAACACTGTAGTATTAATTCTAATAGAATCTTTCCTTTTTTCTTCTTCTCCCTTTTAAGATAAGCAGTTAGTGGCATACAGACACACAAATATCCCTAGCCACAAGAGAGAAAAAGGGGAGAGAAAAAAAAATTTAAGTATAGAGTAAGTAGACAAATCTAATTGATATATAGTATTGTCTCTTAGCCCATCCTATGATAAACTAGCTCAGTGGAGTAAAACAGACAGGTTGAATGCTGTTTAGCAGAGGTTAACCATCACAGACAGACAGACATTAGGTATAGGCATTCTCAGCCAGGAACACAATTAGCAGTAGACACATGAATTGAAAGATATCCCATTTTAGCTGATAAAAGAGACTCCTTTTTAGGTAGGCACTGTTATTGAAAAGTCTTCAGATATATTTTGAGTTTATATAACCAGGCTTTTTTGCTAAGAAATATTAACTTGAGAAGTGGGGTGGGGGAAAGTAATGGAGAGTATAATATTTCTAATAATTACAAATGCTTAAAAGCTGCAAATTTGAGATGAATAATTTTTCCCCACACCCCTTCCCACAAAAAAGTAAAAAGAAAAGTCAATTAAATATTTTAATTTGTATCATTTTAAAATGCTTGAATTGAATTTGTTTGCTTAAAATTTTAATTTATAAAAAAAAAAAAAAAAAAAAAAAAAAAAAAAAAAATTAATTTGTTTATTTTATCAAATTTCAATTTATACTGATTTTTGAAGTTTTTCTTCACCAGCATGACAACTAAGTTTGTTCTTAACAAGTTTTCTATGTCCTGATTCTTAATTTTTCTCTATAATTCATTCATAATAAAATTTCTGGAATGAGAAATCATTAGTAATAGATATATTTACAGATAGTTTAATAAATTCATCAACTGTCCCAAGAGTCTTGATTAATTTCCAAATGTTTTGGTGAGGAGAGAGATGATTCAGTGGCGGGGGGGGGGGGTACTTATTGTACAATTACTCAATTTCAATATGAATTTCATACACTATGGTAGACTTAAAAGAAAAATAAAGTTGAACAATTTCTGAATTGCCAAGAAAAAGATACATTCAAAGAATGAATGCTTAAGGAAACTTTAGAATAGTGTATTAATTCTAACAAAAGAAAATATCTATTTGAAATAAAGCCAAAACTACTTTTCAAATCCTTCATATTCAAGAGAAAAAGACAGCGAAGGTTAAGTATGAACATTCAAAATTTAATCTTACCTGCTGAGTGGGTTTTTATTTCTTTTATAAAAATTAAAATGAAATCTGAAAGTAAATATAAAAAGCTATTAGAACAAATATTTTCCATTTTGCTGAACAGAGATTACTCTAGAAATTAATACTCAAATTTTTAACATTGTTTGGTTGAATTTAATAAATTCTACTTTTATCCTTAAGGCATTACATTTAAGCTAGTGTACTTCAACATTAAATGGAAACTAACAGCAATATATGATCAAAATTCAACCGACAAAAAGGATTCCATTCAAAAATTATCTGAACCAACAACCAATGCTATCAAGTATACCAGGTGAAGAATTGCAAATATATTTGTGATATCCAGGAGGATAAATACAATAAAATGTTTTTAAAATGTAGAAGTGAAGTGCACATCTAAGTAACACTAATTTTGTGTGTGTGTGCACACACACTAAACAGGTAAATGTTCCTTTCTCTGGTCCAGCCTATAACTGTTTAGGTGTGTGTGTGTGTGTATATATATATATATATATATATACACACACACACACACACATTAAACAGAGTACAATTGAATGGCTCATGATTAAGCATAATACATTCATTGTCTCATATTTAACAGTATATGTTTAGAAAATTATTTGCTACTTTGATACACATATAATCTCATACAAGTGGACATTGAAGTCAACACCCCAAGTACACTGTTTTTAGGATTAACATACTGTCACCTCTGAGTGTTGACTTTAATGTCCACTTTTAAAGTTACATATATTTGATCCCTGATAATGAGCACTTAAACTCATAAATATACTATACCTTAAAACTTTATCATAGTCTGTGCTGTATGTCAAAAAAGAAAATTGGGATATGGTAAGTTTTGTGCTTGCCTACCAGTCTGGACTAATCACAGTCTTTCTTAACCCAGCAAAAGAAAGAATGCTACTTTGGATGACAAAAGAGGTGATGAGCATCTTTGGATTTTTGATCTAGCACATTTTTTTTTTTTTTTTGGTTGGGACTTGGGAGAGAGTGATTTATGATCTTTGGAATTACAATCCTGAAACTTATTTTCAGTCTTGAACCTTCCCTTTGCTATTTACTCGAATGTCTCAAGGAGTGAAATACTGTCATATCTATAAAACAGCAGTTATGCTTTTAGTATTGCATTAAAATATTTTTGCTGTGTTAGAGTAACAAAATGGAAGTAGAAGGCGAGTGGGGAAGAAAAAAAAAGAAAAAAAAAGAAAAAAAAGAAAAAAAAAGAAAAAAAAAGAAAAAAAGGAAAAAAAAAAAGGACAAAAAAGAGAAATGCACACATGCATTTTCAAAAAAATACCATAATTCTAAATAATAATAAAAAAAAATGCATTTATAAATTCAGTTCATACAGTATTTAATAAACATTGAACTAAATTTATAAAATGCAGATTAAATTAAAATACTTCACTAAAAATTCATGTTGAGTAAAAAATGAATTACCATGACAGGATATATTTATCCATGTAGGTGTCACGTTTCATCTTTTCCAATTTTTAAAAAAATCCTGATAGCCAGGGAGAAGAGCAATTAGTGACCAGCTAATTAACTGGAAATGTTGGTCATGGACAGGTAAAGAGAAAAAAAACAAAGGTAAAGTTCAAACTAAGTCAAGGGCAAAGTGATCTAAATTATGAGATCGAATTAAGTGTAGTAAATTGCTTAATCATAGTTCTGTTACTAAGTATGAGCAGATTGAATTAACAGTAGATCATCTGGTATCAGCACAAGTTGTATTTATGAGTGAAATTAATGTTACAAGAGCGGCATTTATACAAGTCATGAACTGATTAAGTAATCTGTGGTATCACAAGTAGGATTTAAAACAGAGAGAGTGGATAAAAGCCAGCTTTAAGAAAGAAACCAGCTGAGAGAGAGAGAGAGAGAGAGAGAGAGAGAAACCAGCTGAGAGAGAGAGAGACCAGCTGAGAGAGAGAGAGGGAGAGTCTATCAAAACAGGTTTATCTCTCTCAAAGCTGCTTTCTTCCTATCTCTCTCAAAGCTGCTTTCTTCCTATCTCTCAAAGCTGCTTTCTTCCTATCTCTCTCAAAGCTGCTTTCTTCCTATCTCTCTCTGAGAAATTAGCTTTGAGAGAGAGATACACAGACAGACAGAGACAGAGATACACAGACAGACAGAGAGACAGAGAGATACACAGACAGACAGAGAGACAGATACACAGACAGACAGAGAGACAGATACACAGACAGACAGAGAGACAGAGATACACAGACAGACAGAGAGACAGAGATACACAGACAGACAGAGAGACAGAGATACACAGACAGACAGAGAGACAGAGATACAGACAGACAGAGAGACAGAGATACACAGACAGACAGAGAGACAGAGATACACAGACAGACAGAGATACACAGACAGAGACAGACAGACAGACAGAGATAGACAGACAGACAGAGATAGACAGACAGACAGACAGACAGACAGACAGAGACAGACAGACAGACAGACAGACAGACAGAGACAGACAGACAGACAGAGACAGACAGACAGACAGACAGAGACAGACAGACAGACAGACAGAGACAGATAGACAGACAGACAGACAGAGATAGACAGACAGACAGACAGAGATAGACAGACAGACAGACAGAGACAGACAGACAGACAGACACAGACAGACAGACACAGATAGACAGACACAGATAGACAGACACAGATAGACAGACACAGATAGACAGACACAGATAGACAGACACAGATAGACAGACACAGATAGACAGACAGATAGACAGACACAGATAGACAGACACAGATAGACAGACAGACAGATAGACAGAGATAGACAGACAGACAGATAGACAGAGATAGACAGACAGACAGATAGACAGACAGACAGATAGACAGAGATAGACAGACAGACAGATAGACAGAGATAGACAGATAGACAGAGATAGACAGACAGATAGACAGAGATAGACAGACAGATAGACAGAGATAGACAGACAGATAGACAGAGAGATAGACAGACAGATAGACAGAGATAGACAGACAGATAGACAGAGATAGACAGACAGATAGACAGAGATAGACAGACAGACAGATAGACAGACAGAGATAGACAGACAGATAGACAGACAGAGATAGACAGACAGATAGACAGACAGAGATACACAGACAGAGACAGACAGACAGAGATACACAGACAGACAGAGATACACAGACAGAGATACACAGACAGACAGAGATACACAGACAGAGATACACAGACAGACAGAGATACACAGACAGACAGACAGAGATACACAGACAGACAGAGATACACAGACAGACAGAGACAGAGAGATACACAGACAGAGAGAGAGAGAGATACACAGACAGAGAGAGAGAGAGATACACAGACAGAGAGAGAGAGAGAGAGAATTTTTTTCCCTGGTTAGGCATTGATGATCTCGGAATATTATGCTCTATCTTGCCAATTATTCTTTTTATTTTAAACTTCATCATTCTAGGTCTTTTGGTGAAGGACTCTAGAAATCTGATACCTGAACCAATCTGGCACCCAACTAATGATAGACAATTCTCTAGTGTTAAAATGATTAACTTTGATTTTAATTAGCAGAAATTGAATTTTCTAAATGCAATTTCATTTTTAACCCCCATGCTTCAAGATTATGAATGTTAAATTTTGGTTTGGGAGCCAAAAAAATGTATTTCAACTTGGAAGTGCAGTTGATTTATTTTTTTGTCTACTTATTTATAGTTTTCACATCAACTATTTATCAACTTCTCGATATGCATTCCTGCTTTATAAATTTCATTATCAATTACCTGTCAAGTAAGCCCATTTTGTTATGTCTTTTGTGAAGACATGTTCTTATTGGTTTCTTCTGTCAAAGATTCAGAGAAATGAAGCATTCTTACAATAAAATATCAAACCAGTTTAACTAAAAATAAAATAAAAAAAAATAAAACAACTTGTGTACATCTTAGTGTGGAATAGTATAGTTAGAAAAACCACATGGCATACAATTGCTATTGTACATATATACTAAGCTTAGTAAAAAAAATTGAGAGAAAAGCCAAGAGAAGTTCAAAATTGGTTTGAAAATTTAATGCATATCATAAATGTCTGTTTTACTGGAGGGGTGAGGAAGTGGCTGGAACTGAATTAAGACAAAAAAATATTGACAGCTTAATTGTTTTACATTCTCTATTTAAATATAGGCAATATTAGTATTATTACAGTTGCACTATATTTGAAGGTCAAGGTTATATACACCTACAGATTAAGATATTTTATGATACAAAGGATGACTAGACCAACTGTCTATGAAAAAAAAAAGCAAGCAGAGCTAGCCCAGAGAAATGTTCTAATTAGCCCATGTAGGTAGCAATTTTATAAAAAGAATATTATCTTTTGTCAGTTGTCTCCCCCACACAAATGACAACCCCTTCTCTGCTCGGGGTGAGTTGAATCACAAGACAACATTTACCATAAATACACACTATTCATCTTATTTCTAAGTTTATAGGCTAGAAAGGGTGGGATTAATCCTTTTTAAAAGTAACCTATGTATAAATACTCACAAATAACTTGACATATATGGCAGGTTTATTCACTTGTGTGCCTTAATATTATCCTTTCATTAACCCTTTAGCAACATTTTAAAGAAAAGAAATATTTAGAAAAGTTCAGTGTATTAATAAATGGATTTTTTCTTTTGTACTAATGGCAAGACTTTTTTTTTTATTCACCTCCTGTAATATAAATAACTATGCAAGATACTAAATCTTTCCTATAGTATAAATGCCACAAAGTGAATGCCACCATTGCAAATTTATTTTAAAATAACTTAACAGTTAAAAATTTCCCCAAATTGATTCCAACAATGTAAAGAAATTTTGACAAAAATCAAATTTAAAATAGTTTAATCATTAAGAAGATAAATCATGTTTTCTGACCAATAGAAACTAAATTACATTTTTCAAATAACTTTTCTCTGGAATATCTCAAGCTATTAAAAAGGTTACGTTTTAATTTTTTTATAGAAATTTCTCACTAAACACAACACAATACATGCTATTATTTTGTCAACCAACAAAGTATGCTTAACATTTCAACATTGACAAGCAAATTCAATAAGCCACAGAATTGATTTAACAGAAACCATGCAACTAGTTATCATTTCTGCATTCTCTAGTTTCCATAAAAAAGGATACTTGTGCCCACTGCAGAAAAAGTAAAAAGAGAGAGAGAAAAAAAAACAGGTGTGAGAGAGAGAGAGAGAGAGAGAGAGAAAAAAAACAGTGAGAGAGAGAGAGAGAGAGAGAGAGAAAAAAACAGGTGTGAGAGAGAGAGAGAGAGAGAGAAAAAAAACAGGTGTGAGAGAGAGAGAGAGAGAGAAAAAAAAACAGGTGTGAGAGAGAGAGAGAAAAAAACAGGTGTGAGAGAGAAAACAGTGAGAGAGAGAGAGAAAACAGGTGTGAGAGAGAGAGAGAAAACAGGTGTGAGAGAGAGAGAGAAAACAGTGAGAGAGAAAACAGGTGTGAGAGAGAGAGAGAAAACAGGTGTGAGAGAGAGAGAGAGAAAACAGGTGTGAGAGAGAGAGAGAAAACAGGTGTGAGAGAGAGAGAGAAAACAGGTGTGAGAGAGAGAGAGAAAACAGGTGTGAGAGAGAGAGAGAAAACAGGTGTGAGAGAGAGAGAGAAAACAGGTGTGAGAGAGAGAGAGAAAACAGGTGTGAGAGAGAGAGAGAAAACAGGTGTGAGAGAGAGAGAGAAAACAGGTGTGAGAGAGAGAGAGAGGTGTGAGAGAGAGAGAGAAAACAGGTGTGAGAGAGAGAGAGAAAACAGGTGTGAGAGAGAGAGAGAAAACAGGTGAGAGAGAAAAAAAACATGTGCGAGAGAGAAAAAAACAGGTGCGAGAGAGAAAAAAAACAGGTGCGAGAGAGAAAAAAACAGGTGCGAGAGAGAAAAAAACAGGTGCGAGAGAGAAAAAAAACAGGTGCGAGAGAGAAAAAAAACAGGTGCGAGAGAGAAAAAAAACAGGTGTGAGAGGGAGGGCAGCGGACAGACACGAGAGAGAGAGAGTGGGAGAGGGAGGGGGCAGACACGAGAGAGAGAGAGTGGGAGAGGGCAGCGGACAGACACGAGAGAGAGAGAGTGGGAGAGGGAGGGCAGCGGACAGACACGAGAGAGAGAGAGTGGGAGAGGGAGGGCAGCGGACAGACACGAGAGAGAGAGAGTGGGAGAGGGAGGGCAGCGGACAGACACGAGAGAGAGAGAGTGGGAGAGGGAGGGCAGCGGACAGACACGAGAGAGAGAGAGTGGGAGAGGGAGGGCAGCGGACAGACACGAGAGAGAGAGAGTGGGAGAGGGAGGGCAGCGGACAGACACGAGAGAGAGAGAGAGGGAGAGGGAGGGCAGCGGACAGACACGAGAGAGAGAGAGAGTGGGAGAGGGAGGGCAGCGGACAGACACGAGAGAGAGAGAGAGTGGGAGAGGGAGGGCAGCGGACAGACACGAGAGAGAGAGAGAGTGGGAGAGGGAGGGCAGCGGACAGACACGAGAGAGAGAGAGAGTGGGAGAGGGAGGGCAGCGGACAGACACGAGAGAGAGAGAGAGTGGGAGAGGGAGGGCAGCGGACAGACACGAGAGAGAGAGAGAGTGGGAGAGGGAGGGCAGCGGACAGACACGAGAGAGAGAGAGAGTGGGAGAGGGAGGGCAGCGGACAGACACGAGAGAGAGAGAGAGGGAGAGGGAGGGCAGCGGACAGACACGAGAGAGAGAGAGAGTGGGAGAGGGAGGGCAGCGGACAGACACGAGAGAGAGAGAGAGGGAGAGGGAGGGCAGCGGACAGACACGAGAGAGAGAGAGTGGGAGAGGGAGGGCAGCGGACAGACACAGAGAGAGAGAGTGGGAGAGGGAGGGCAGCGGACAGACAGAGAGAGAGAGATGGGAGAGGGAGGGCAGTGGACAGACACAAGAGAGTGGGAGAGGGAGGGCAGCGGACAGACACAAGAGAGTGGGAGAGGGAGGGCAGCGGACAGACACAAGAGAGTGGGAGAGGGAGGGCAGCGGACAGACACAAGAGAGTGGGAGAGGGAGGGCAGCGGACAGACACAAGAGAGTGGGAGAGGGAGGGCAGCGGACAGACACAAGAGAGTGGGAGAGGGAGGGCAGCGGACAGACACAAGAGAGTGGGAGAGGGAGAGAGAGAAAAGAAAGAATCAGTGCCTTCCTTTTTAAAATATTTCTAAAATTAATGACTCATACAATTTAAGCAAAACCTCCACCGCTTATTAGTGTAAGACTATTTTACTGAATAGGTTATTTTCTTGAAAAGATTGAGGAAATCTTGTGGTGCTGGTGGTGGTGGTGGAAAGCTTTTATTTTGGCAGCACCTAAATGATTTTCGCAAGATGAACTAGTTTCAAATTGTTTATATGAAGTTGTATTTTTCTCTTACAAGTGACATCTCTTGTCTAACTTATTTCTACTAATACCTACTCAAGACAAGTTCTGTATCCAACCATTCAATATAGATCAGAAACCAAATATCTGAAGGGCTCATTTATACTTTGCCGAGTACATGAAGATCTGCAAGCTGTGGTAAGTGGCTGGATAAAAAGGACGTTAAAATGCAGCCTAGTTCTTGCCCTTCTTCACCTGTGCCTCATATGGCAACGGAAAACTAAATCAGCTAGATATGTTAGACTCTATCCATTGCAGCTTCTTGAAATTGCTGCTAGACTAGAAACTAGTAAAATCAATGTTGTTGTAGACACAGGAGCTGCCATATCGAACATTCCAAAGAGATTTTATGTGATGTTTTAATCTAACCTACAAATGTGTCTGTTGTATCAAATAATGGACAATGTGCAGGACAAGCCATATTAAATTTGGTGTGACACAACCTTTAGATATGAATTTACCTGGAAATTTGTGATTTCAAATATTTCAAAACCTCTCTTGGCTAATGATTTCTTTAATAATCTCAGGCAGACAATCGACTGCTCTAATAATAGACTAATTGATACAGTCTAAAGTTACACCAACATCAGAAATCATAGTGGACTGGAATAATTTTATTGACACAGTGGTAAATGTACTATCACCCCACCACAATTCTAATGCAAAATCTTTTCATAGAATTGAGACTAGTAGAAATCATCCTGCTCTTACTAAATCATGACAGCTTTCAGCCCAGAAATTCAACAAAGTGAAAGAGGAATCTAGGAAACTCCAAAATGCAGAAATAATATTCCCTTAGAATGGAGTTTGGTTTTACATATTGTGCCGAAGCCAGATGACACAGATTGACCTGCAGTTGACTAAAGGCAACTAAATACAATGATGAAAGCAGACTGATACCAAGTACCAATATAAATTCACTGGCATCTATGCTGCATGGAAAGAAAATCTTTTCAAAAGTTGACTAATCAACTCACTGTCAAGTGCCACTCCATCTGGACTATACATGTAAAACAGCCATTACAACACTTTTTGGTTTGTTAGAGTATAACTATATACCTTTTGGACTATGGAACACATCAAATACATTTCAGCAGATGATGGACAATGTCTTCCATGATTTCAGTTGTAAATTCATATACATTGATGAAATCCCTTTTCAAATGACGAAGAAACTCATTCCAGGGATATTGACCAAGTTTTACAATACCCCAGTGAGTATGATCTAAAATTTTCTCCAAGTCTTTGTTCAAGGCCCACAATCTTGAAATTTTGGGATTCAGTGTTTCTAGCGATGGTATTAACCCCAGTACTAGAAAACTTGCTGAATCAAATTTAATTCTCCAAGTTTTGTGTAAATTCCTTGGAAGGGCCAATTTCTATAGGAAACTGGTTTCATGTTTTAGCAAGAAGGTATTCCCCACTCAAAGAATGTGTATGTGTGTACACAAAATCGAAAGCTTTAACACAGAAAAAGAAAGATAAAAAAAGAAAAACAGAGGTTGAGTCTTTCAAATACAGAGACTTTGTCAAGCATAACCTGCTCTCCCCTACCTCAACTCAAAAGCTAATAACTTTTACCTTGTTACAGACAGTCAGTCAGTTAAGTGCCATACGTGAAACATGTTTGGGCAATCATGTCTCGAAAGAGACATGACTGACTGGGCAGAAGATTATCCCACAGTAGGTTGCCATTGCATTTCTGCGGTAGACTGGTTGCCAGCCAAGGCTATAGAACCCAATCTGTCCTGTTATTTAACCCATAACCGGAAAGAAGAGCTGGATTAATACCTTCCCCAAAGGTATTTGTGCATAAGTGAATGCAATGAATTCAACTGGAATTCGAACCCGGCTCCCCGATTTCTCATCCCGAGCTGATATCCACTGCACCACAACACACATCCGACTGTTACAGACAGACAGTTCTAATTATACTGTAAATGCAGCATTACACTAAATGGTAGACAATTAAGATTCCAATTTGCTTTTTTTTTTTCTAAAAAAATTGTGGACACAACAAAAAATATTCTACCTTTGACAGAAAATTACTCACTGCTTACCTTGCAGTCTCACATTTTAAACACCAATAGAAGGCAAAGATGTATTATTAAACAACCACAAACCTCTTTCTAATGCTTTCACAAGCCAAACTTCATTGAAATCTGAGAGACAACATCACCTGTTTTAGAAGTGAATATGTTACTGATATTTCACATATTTGGCTTATATTTGGTTGGATTGAAGACATTACCTGAAGATAACCACCTGTAAGCAAATAACACCGACAAGGTAGTCTCAACAAGCTGCTCCTGCTGCTTAAGAGTGGCCAATTGTAGTTATTTACCCATTTCACTTTCAGTGATCAAATAATTGTAGAATTTGTTTAGGAATTTCAGAGTCAGGTGTTTTATCTAATTTAAAAATCATAGCAAACATTCTGCTTAAAAACGTTTTTTGTTCTTAATTCATTTTACCCCAAGCAAGATGAGAATTTTACTAGTATGCAGGGGGAGTTAGAGGGTGTGAAAAGACTGAGTATAGGGTGGATTGAGGAAAGAACAAAAAATGAGCAGAATTCAATAAGATGGAGATTGATGATGAATTTAATTTTTTGAAGATTGTAATCAACTAAACAAAAAGGCATAAAATCTATGTGATAAAATTTCTCTATGTGTGTGTGTGTCTCTGTGACAGACAAGAAAAATCTTTCACTTTTTTATTTATTTTTATATTCAGTCAGTTAAGTGCCATACTTAATACACGCTTGGGCGATCATGTCTCGATTGAGTTAACTGTAGGTTGCCATTACTTTCTGCGGTAGACTGGTTGCCAGCCAAAGCTAGAACCCAATCTGTCCTGTTATTTAACCCATAACTGGAGGGAAGAGATGGATTAATACCTTTTCCAAAGGTATTTGCGCATAAGTGAATGCAAGGAATTCAACTGGAATTTTAACTCTTGCAGTGGATATCGACTCGGAACAAGAAATCGAGGAAGCCGAGTTCAAATTCCAGTTGAATTCCTTGTATTCACTTATGCGCAAATACCCTTGGGAAAGGTATTAATCCATTTCTTCCTACCAATTATGGGTTAAATAACAGGACACATTGGGTTCTTTATCCTTGATTGGCAACTAGTCTACCGCTGAAAGAAATGGCAACCTATTGCAGGAAAATTTTCTGCCCAGTCAGCCACTCAAGCGCGTATCATGTATGGTACTTAACTGACCAATTTTTTATAGTGTCTTTATAGTTTACCTAATGACAAAAAGTATAGAAACTGCCCATAGAGATTATTGTCCCAAGCACTTTTGGCCAATTCATTAACCATTTTCAAAGGGTTTATTGTTCGTATGTTTTTTTTTTTTTAAAGTTTTATTTAACAGTAAGGTAAGTGGCCACTCTAATCAGAGGGTTACCATAAGAAGCAATAGGAGGTGAAGATAACTGTTAATCCTAGACTTGAACAGGTTAAGATTGTAGTAATCAGGGAAACATTCTATTGAGGTTGTTTTTTATGATTCAGTCAGTTAAGTGCCATATGTGATACATGTTTTGTGTGAGCATGTCTCAAAAGAGACATGACTATCCTGCAGTAGGTTGCCATTGCTTTCTGCAGTAGACTGGTTGCCAGCCAAAGCTATAGAACCCAATCTGTCCTGTTATTTAACCCATAACTGGAGGGAAGAGATGGATTAATACCTTTCCGAAGGGTATTTATGTGTAGGTGAATGTAAGGAATTCGACTAGAATTCGTACTTGGTTTCCTGATTTCTCGTTCCGAGCTGATATCCAATGCAACACAACGAACATCCTATAATTACTCAGGTTCAAAAATAAAAAAAAAGTTTACAATCAATTTAAATTGCATGAAATTACAGTAAAATATTTTGCTTATAGAATATTGAATTTAATCAATTAGCTTGGAATTAAAACTAAAAAGCTTCAACAAAGATTTTTCATTTCTGAAATTCATCTTAACCCTCTAGGGCCATTCGTATCATATTTGATACAGAAGGAAACATTTGGTATTCATTGACTGAGCAGTCAGTACTGCTTTCATTTGAAATTTATAAAATATTTCTCTTAAAAAATTTTTCAGGAAAATATTTCTTTCAAGGCTTGTTTTCATACTGTATCAAATATGATACGAATGGCCCTAGAGGGTTAAACCGTAGTTATTTTTTGGGGGAGGGACCTATAATTTTTTTTTAAATATTTTACTTAAATCATTTTCCCCCCAAGCAAGGAGAGAATGCTACTAACATGTAGCGGGGTTAGAGGGAGTGAAAAGACTGAGTAGAAGGAGGATTGAGGAAAGAACAAAAGATGAACAGTATTCACAAAGATTGAGATTGACGCACATATAATTTATGAGGTACAGTCCTGTGCTTTTGAAAAACACTGAAACAATATGTAAATCCTTGTTTGATGCTTTAATTTTAATTTAAAAAATATGAAACTAACAAAATTAATTGTAAAAAGAAAAATGCTGTTCTGTCTTTCAAATGATTTCAGATTTTGTTCACTTTTCTGTCACTAAAAGCCTTGACTGCACAATTATGAATGGGTTTGTTATAAAATATATATATATCTCCAGATCTTAAAAATAATTTAGACATCTTTGAACTTTAATGTTTACAAAACAAGTTAATATCTAATTATACACCAATGAAATATACTTTATTTTGGATAAAATGATAGCTATTATTTAAAATGCATTTTAAAAATGAAATTTTTTTTTTTCATGAAGATTGGAAGGTTTTGTTTTAAATTGCTAAAATCATTGATATTGACAAATCTGTCGACAGCATATTTTCATTTTTTTTTTTTTTTTTAAATAAAATTGAAAATTATTTTAATACCAGTAATAATTTAAGACTTAAAATCTAATTGCTTTATTTTAAAATAATTTTATAAACAAGGTCTTTTCCTATTTAAACATTTTTAATGCAAATTATTACAGTAACTTTGTTTACACAATCTAAATCGGTTTAAACACTAATTTTTCTGATTCTCTCAAGTGTGCAAAATGAGAATTTATGAGAATTTTTCCAATGACAAAGCTTATGGGGAAAAATCTTTGGTCTCTTTTTGATCTTTACCAAAAAGAGCATGATCATATCATATATTGAACAGTTAACTCTTAACCAAGTAGATTACTTCATACATTTGATTTTCTGAACCCTTTTTTGATGTTTCCATATGTGACTTTAGAGACCTGCAAGAGATTTGCATTTTCAACATGCATGCTATCTGAATGTGCCATATTCAAATGGTGATTGAGTTCACTTGAAGTATTTCAAAAATTACCACTAATATTGCATGTGAAACCTTGCTAAATATTGTAACTAACTGTATAATGTGCTGTAATTTGCATGGTGTCAGCTATGACTGACTGTAGATAAGCATACCTTTTTACAGATCTCACAATTATTACTTAATTCCAAATTTTGTTTTTCTTGCAGCCCATTTTATCTCTAAATAAATACATCACCACGCTTGCAGATTGTTCCCAGGTGGGCTTTTTTAAGGGTCACTTTTTAATAGTCTTTATAACATTTAAAGAAATTTGTGTGCATTATAATGGACAGCAGATTGGAATGTGAAATCAGAGAGCAGAGTTCAAATTCCAGTTGAGTCTGTGACATTCACTTGTGTTAAAGATATGAATCCAACTTTTTTTCCTCCACTTATGGATTAATAACAGATGGGGCATGTTAGCTGTGGTTTGCAATCAGTCCAAGAGTAGGAGAACTGATTTTAAACCATACATAGACCTAATGCTGCAATGGAGATGCCTGAATCAAAATCATTATTGGGTCTTGACCAAAATGCTTTTTGAAAAAAAACTCCTTTAATGGGAACTGTCCAAGAATCCATATAATGGATAATGCAAATACTGACTTTATACATTTGCTTGCCTTTCACATGTTCCTAAGAAAAGATTAAAACACCAAAAGTGTTAAAATTTAGCAAAATTATATTGAGTTTATATAATATTGTAGCAAGAGAAGAGAAGAGCAAAAGAAAAAGGAGAAAAGCGAGAAAAAAAAAAAAAAAATAACTAGAGAAAACAGACAAAATACACTAAAAAGAAGTCCCAGAAGTATTTAAAGCAGATATTTTTATATAATAAAAAGAATTTATAGTTTCAACATTTTCGAGTATGCGAGTAAAAATAGATAAAATTTCAGTGAACCTCCCCACTTTGAGTTTCCTTTAATTGAAGAAGAAAAGAAAAAAAGTATTTTAAAATCTGAAAGCTATTTCAAATAACTGTTAGGATGGCTTTATTACATTCTAAAATAAAAAGGCCAATATGGACTTGGCTTTATCTAATTTTTTTTTTTTTTTTTTTTTAGAATGATTCAAAATTTTATAAAGCAGAGTTATTTACTGTTTCTTCTCACTCCAGCTCAATTTTAAGGGCTCACAAAAGATTACTATTAAAATACCTGTTTCTTTAAGATCAAACATTTACCCTTCAATCATGAATAAAAAAGTTATTTCTGTATTCATGAATACAAGCAATGATTTTATATCGATACTATCAATTTTCAGTTATAAGTTGACTGCAACTCCTTCCTCTATCATTTGCTGTCCCTGAAAATTTTCAGTAGTCATTTATTCACTTGACACAAGTTAAGCAATACATCATGGTTTAATGATACTGCTATTTAAAAAAAAAAAACACAGGGAAAAAAAAAAAAAACAAAACAGGGGAAAAAAAAAAGAAAAAAGAAAAAAAACCAAACAACAACGCCTGTTAGACTTGAACTTAAATTGATGTTTTTTCTTTTTACGCTTGAAAATGATTATTTATAGTTTATTTTCAGTAACAAAAAAAATTATTTTTAAAATTATTAGATTGATGCACAAGTTTCCAACATTGCTCTTATTCATAAGACTATTAAATTACATTATTGGCAATTTTGTTGATCATATAATTCAAAGGATACACACATCTTCATTTGAAGTAAGTGATAATTTGTAGACTTCAAACATTGAACTTCTCATCCCAATTCCATTATAATTTGCAACACAGGAACAAGCATGGCTATGTAGAAGTATATATAGCACCGAGCAACTTTATTAAGAAAAAAAAATGCCTTTTTCGTGTGTGTGAGTGAGAGAGAGAGAGAGACAGACAGACCAATTCTTCACTGTTGCAGTGTGCAATAACAGTTCCAGAAGAATTCCCTTAGAATCCAAAACAGAACTTTTCCTTTCATAAAATCTATTTAGATTTATACACTGAGGGCTCAGTGACTAACTTGGTTTAAAATAACTTTAGCAATTGTTTAAGTGTTGACAGTTATTCTCTTCTTGATGTTCATTTGGAACAAATTCCTAAAGCTTGTAAATAACACTGCAGTTAATGAATTTAGCAAATTTTTCACTCATTTGGAATCTAAGTTTCTCTAGTCCATTAGTTTTCAAGTTCTAAGTATCTTACTCTTTATTCCTAAGCTGGAAATCCTTTTAAAATTTATGGATTTTTGCCAACACATTTGTACCTACCACAGCATTTCCTGTTAAGTTCAGTAACACAATACCTAGCTTCTGTTGCACTTTACTAACCAAATTAATCTGAAGTATAAACAATGTTGACAGTGATATATTCAACCAGGCTTTCATTAAAAGTAAGTATAATTATTTTTCAAAATAAATTCTTAAAGATCATGCATACATGTATAAGAGATTAGAGAATAAATTTCAAGACATTAACATTACTCAGTATTGTTAAAAAATAAAATAAATAAAACAAAGATACTGGGATTTCTGTAGCAATACCATATTACATGAGACAATGAGGAAAGAAGGCTTACAAAATATAACTCACAGGACATACCAAAAGCAAGACAAACCAGGAATACAAAGCTTGTGTAAACAGATACAAGAACAAGAGATGGCTGCAAGTAAAAACAGGATTTTATACAGATTCATGAATGCCAACATCCAGAAAATACATGATATAAAAGAATATTAGAAATTGATATTTCGAATATATATAAACACTGGCTGTAAAATAATCATGACATTAAAGTTCAAATGAATGAGTTGGATTTAAGCAATGAAAAGCTTATAAGCTATTCCTCGCCTTAAAGCTTATCATTTACTAAGCTCAGAGTTTCTGGCCTAAATTCTATGCAAGTGATTGTTAGACTAACAAATATGTTATTGCTTATTAATATTGATTCTATCAAATTTAGAAACAAATCCAACAGCAGCAATAAGATTAATAGACAGGTCTGATATTTCTGGATTACATTAAATGTCAAGCAGATCTCCATTTAATTAAAGAGACATATTTTCTCAGATCAAGCACTTAAGATTTATTAGTGTGCATTTCTGAAATTAAAACTAACTGCTGAAACTATAATAGAAATATTACAGGTTTACTAAATCCAAGAAAGAAATGAATTTCTTGTACAATGTGCTAAATCTCAAAACATCTCTACTGTATCACGCTCTACAAGAAAAAAAAATTATTGATTAACTCACGAAAGGAATATTAAAGCAAGCCTGACTTTTTTTATTTCCATCCTCTACCTCTTTAATTCCACACAAGCTTCCTTGTTGTCTATCTTTTTCAGTTGTTGTGATGGCTCTATTTCTGAAATGTGTATGTAACACTTTTCAGAGAACATATATAATCTGATGTAGGTGTCTCCACTAAATCACTGATAAAACAGCATAGTATGAAGAAAAAGTTTCCAAACTTAAAAACAAACTTTCTCCATCAAAATGTTTGTTATTATTAAGAAGAAAGGTCAAAGTATTTTTAAAATTTTGGTAAAAAACTTTATTTTCATTAGCTGGAAGCGCAAATCCTTACTAGTGTTTACAATGGAAAATGTGATATTACATTTTTTTTCAATTGGAGTAGATAGATCTATCTATCGCCCGGTTCACACTCCACCCATGTCTATTGAACAGGTTAAGAGGCTCATCCCTTGTTCCCTGTTTAGGATGTGGTTTCCGGCTTTCTCTTTTCCAATCTTTTCACTATTACGTAGCCCTCTGCACATCAGTGCCGTTACCGCCTTGCTCGGGGTGATATAATTAAAAAAAAAAACTCAGTTTTTTTCTGGTGACAAACACTTTAATTTGAAAATTCTTGCAAAAATTCAATAACTGTCAGATCTTAATGAAACTTTCAGCACTTATTCACAAATTAATGAAATTATTTTTTAAACATAATTAAGAAATCTTGGTAATTTTTTTTTTTTTTTTACCTCTGTTACCTCCCATTGCTTTAAATTCATGAAATTTCAAGAAATTAAATTTTGTAGGCAAAATTGGTTTTATAAGTTAAACAAAGGACTCATTGGGCAATGTAAATCCTCATTTTTTTTTTTCTTCCAACCATTTGGCTCTTTTTTCTTAAAATCTGCTCCTAGTAGTAAAAAAAAAATGCAATAAAACTATGACATTATTTAATTAGATAAGTTTTTAATTGCTTTAATAAATAATATAAATTAACATTATTAGCCTGAAGAAAAAAATTTTTTGATTAATAAAATCTTAAAAGAATTGGTTTTCATTTTTTTTTTTAAATTATAATAATTTATAAAGTTTCAAAATTATTTTAAAAATATTTTAAAGACTTGTAGACATTAGGTAATTCAGTTATTAAGTGAAGATTATATTTACTAATCAAAAATTGAAAGGTTTAATACAAATTGTTGAGCCATTGTATTTTTTAAATTTTTTTGTATATTTAAAGTTTTTTTTGTGTGGTAATTTCTGTGTGTACATTGAAAAGTATGTTTCATGGTTTCTTTCCCTTACAGGAAAAAAAATTGTACAATTATGCCACTTGTGATAACCATGGACACTTAGCTTATGTGACATCTGTGTTATCACATGTCAAAACATACAGGAGGGAGGGTCAGAAAGATCAACATTATGTGATTAAGAAATAGTTTTAGTCTAAATTTCATGAAGTAATGCTTGTGTAAATCAGATTAATTTAACATTAAATTTGCTAATTTTCCAAAAATCATGTCACAGATGTATATTTTATTTTTGTAAGATTTTTAAAACTGAGAATTAACATTTGTTTACAAATGTGTTGATTGCTGAAAAATGGCCAAAAAATTGAAAATAAAAACTTTAGATTCTACTCAATATAATTTCTGTTTGAAATACACCAGAGTATCTTTTTTTTACTGGAAATAGTAAATTTAATCATTTAGCTTTCAATTAAACTTAAAAAGTTTCAAGAAAAAGTTTTATTTTTAAAAATTCAATTTAAAACTTAGGTATTGAAAATAGAGTGGAGGCACCTAAATTGTTTTCCTTTAACAAAAGAATTTTAACAAATTTCTTTTGAAACAGCAGTTCACATAAATCAATTTCTTAGCAACAAAAGAAATTTACTTTGAAAGCACACAATTCAAAAAGGTTGATTTACATTGGGTGAAGCTGGTTCTCTGGATCCTTAAGACAAAATATTTTAAAACAGGTGTTCTCAAATATGAAAAACTCACAGATTTAGAAAATGAGTTCTTAGTAAATTCTTGTAGGCTTTTATGGGTTCTTTCCGATAACAGTAGTAGTAGTAATAATAATACTAAAAGCAGTAGAAGCAGTCTTATCCTAGGCCACAGTTTTAATCCTTTTACAGTAAACTTTACACCCCTCAAAGGTCAAGCCTTCCTCTCTAATGACAGCCTTTCATCAGAGTGTGATCTATTCTTGACTTTGCAGTCAAAGTTTTCTCTTATATAGTGACTAAAACCAGCTCAAAAACTGACTTCTTAGAGAGCCTATATTTTTATTCCCATTCAGTCAGTCAAGTGCCATACGCGATACATGCTTGGGCGATCAGGTCTTGAAAGAAACATGACTGACTGGGCAGAAGATTATCCCGCAGTAGGTTGCCATTGCTTTCTGCGGTAGACTGGTTGCTGACCAAGGCTATAGAACCCAATCTGTCCTATTATTTAACCCATAACTGGAAGGAAGAGACGGATTAATACCTTTCCCAAGGGTATTTACGCATAAGCGAATGCAAGGAATACGACTGGAATTTGATCTCGGCTTCCCGGATTTCTCGTTCTGAGCCAATATCCACTGTACCATGACACACATCCTTTATTCCTATTAATTAACTTAAAAATTTGAGAATCATTATTCAATTAAACCATTAACAATTTAAATTTGATAGTTAAAAAAAAAAAATTTTAGCATCAAAATCAAGCCTCAGTTTCTAAATTTTTGCTATACAATGTTTAAATAATATGGCTTCATTTTTTGTTTTAGAATATCAATTTTTATTTCTTTTTCATAAACTATCATGCTTCATTTTTCATTAAAAGAAAAAAGAAAAAAAAAAGAAAAGAAAAGTATAGTAACATTCTACTTTTTTCATACAATTTAATATCAGTTTTCTTAAGTTTTGATATCTTTTATACAATTTCAACATCCATTCTTCATATAATTTTAATACTGCCACAAGGTACAGAAAGAGTGTGTTGAGATTAGGGAAAACACCCAACTGATTGATCTTCCAGCAACTATGTGGGTAATAGGCAGAAATGGAGAAAGAGACAGGAGGTAAAATAACACTGCCTTGGAAACCACAGCAACTTGAGGAACAAAAATGCCCAGAGGATCTTTACAAGACACCTTGTCTTGCCAACTGCTGGTTTTTTTACCCACCACTTTTTATTGGTATGCAGCATCTTATGCCAGTTGCAGAGAGGCCCATATTTAGACATGCCAAACTGTCCCACTGCTAACAAGAAAACCCAAATGTAACTGGTGTTGGCAAACATGTCTATATGCGATCTGAGGCCTCTTGTGTCTGTACTGATGCACATTCACCACAAGTTTTTATTAAAAATGTTTATATTACCAAGAGTGGGCGTATCCATAGTGATTTTCAGATGGATATGAAAGTTAAATTTTTAAAAGCTCTTAGATTTAACCACTGTAAAAATAAACATTCAACTAATGGTCGACAGTGCTGAATAACTTCCCCTCTTTCACAAATATGTCAGAGCTAATTTACTGATCTATAGCTGTTTTTGAGGAAGGAATTTCACCCTTGATGAGGAAATATTTTTTCATCTACCACTCTACATTGCCTATTAAGTATTGAGGAAGGCATTTCAAAACAAAAACAGGAAAAGGATTGTACAGAGAAACTAAATGAAGCATATACAAGTAAAAAAGAAAATCCATGAAACACAAACAACCAAAACAGTAAAATAATTTTTATGATTGTTTAGATTATAATTGGTTGAGGAAAATGACATTGTGGTCTTTCTAATTCCTCTTGATTGAAGAGAAGTTTGAAAACATGGCTACACAAATAAAATAAAAAGAAATGACTAACCACTCATAGATGGCAAGTTCTTTAATGTAATGCCTTTTCTATATAAATAACCACACATACACAATACATAAAAAAAAACCTTTAGCAGGTTTAACTTGAAAAACATTAACATACAATCTGATACATGAAGTGAAAAGGCACAGTGAATTGTACTGAATGAAATAGGATGTTTCATAAGAATGAAACGCAGGTGTCTGTGCAGACACCATAGAGATGCAAGCCAACATGTTTACAGTAGTTCTGCAAATTTTAAATGTTGAGTATCTTGTGCTTCCCAAAGGCCTTCCAGATTAATGTCTACCTATGACAAAGTGCTGAACATGGTCAAGCTTCAAATCAAGAAATTAACCAGATGTATGTTGTGGTGCAGTAGATATCGGCTTGGAAGAAGAAATCAGAGAGCCAAGTTTGAATTCTGCTTGCATTTGTTGCATCCACTGATGTGCAAATATCCTTGAGAAAGTTATTAATCTGTTTTTTCAGACCCAGCTATGGTTTAAATAGCAGGTCAGATTTGGTCCTATAGCATTGATTGGCAACCAGTCTCCCACAGAATGTAATAGCAACCTACTGCAGGAAAACCTTCTGCCCAGTCAGTCATGTCTCTTTCAAGACATGATCACCCAAGTGTGTATCATGTATTGCATTTAACTGAACTATCTACATTCCAGCAAAAATTCTTTCAACATGGTCCATGTAACTCAATATTAACTGGCTGAGAATGTATTTGTCAACTTCAACAAGTTGACGCCTAGCTCTCTTCTGGATTACTATATGTGAGGGATTGTCAAAAGTGTTCAGCCAATAGCCTCACAATACCAAAAACTTTTTGGAAGTTGCCAACATAGATGTCATAACATGAAAGAATAATTGGATTCAAGCATGTAGCAACAAAAGCTATTTTTGAGTCTGAGAAGAGTTTTAACAAATAAATTTGTTTTTAATTATAATTTGTTTTTTTACTGTAGAGTGCATCCTGTGTGAAATAAATAAGCAAGCAATCCCAGCATGTGACAGTTTGAAAGTGCTTAAAAAATATGCAATAGGTTGACCCAATCTTTAGGAGTGAAATTGGGTAAACAAAACTATTCCAAAGCCTTTGATAGTTGTGCTTTGATGACGTCCCAAGTCATCATAATTTAGTATTTCAGCATATTGAAAGTTATCACTTGTAACAATGATTCCCACAGTGCTGTCCCCACAAAATCCAACACATTTTGGAAGGATTTTGTAACCAGTGTTAAAGAATGGAAAAAAGCCATTAATATTTAGGCCATGCAGTTACACTCACTGGACAGAACATGTTTCCAGGATAGATACTCAATACCTGCCTAAGATTGTGCTTTACAGTGAACTTTCCACTGAACACAGTGGCAATTGAACACAGAAACACTCAGCACTTGTGTCACTGGCTTGATGATTCACTGTCCATTTCTTTAAGAATGAACACTTGGTGGTCAAGATGAAAATTGTCAACCCTGTTACCATAGCAACAACTTTCCAAACCGAACTTTCCTCTGCAGCCATTGTGGGTATATCTGCCTGTTCTGCACTAAACTTATCAGCCACTAGTAAGCTGGAAGCAGACATGGACAGCCATTGATGATTATATGAATGAGCCAGAAGGGACCAAGGTCCACTCCACAGAATTTTGGCTGGCCCCTTGGTTGGCCTTCCATTTTTATAAGCTTCAAAAATTTATGAATGATCAGTCTGATTTTGATGAGATTTGATCTTCAGCACTTTTCCCCTCTGCGTTTTCTTCTTCATTTAGCTTTTTAAGGAAAAAAAAAAAAAAAAAAAAAAAAAAGAAGAACAACCAGATAGATAAAAACAAACATTGTTAGGGAGGGAAAGAAACTTAATAGTCATATTTTCTGAAGGCTGACATTAATTAGAAATAATGTCCCCAACTTGATATGTAGATACATAGGCAGTCAGTGATTTATGGCTAAGTGAAAGAATTGGTCAGTAATTTAGTGAAGTAACATACTTATTCTCAAACTCATTCCTAAGTTGTGTATATGATAGTGGTGTAGTTTAAAAATGAAAATGTTGTTTGAGTTCTCCCCTCCCCAGAAAAAGTCTCGGGGGGGGGGGCTAAAGAAAGAGAACAAACTGAATACTTGTCTTTCCAGATATGTTATACATCACTCCTCCCTCAGCCAAAACGAAACAAAAAAAGAACAAACCGAAAACTCGTGTTTCTCTTCTTGGAACAACACCTGGAATGACTCACACTCCTAATGATCTCCACCAGACCCAAGTGTTAAGTGATTTTAACAGTTAATTTCTCCCATCAATCATTACTTAAAAACTTTACACATTCACTGGACATATGAATTATGATCAGGAACTTTATTTACTCTATCCTTCCTTTTTCTCCTTTCTCTTCAATGACCCTCCCCTCAAACATGGAGATCTGACAGATCTCCATGGGTTTAATCTTTTAATCCATAGCCATTTTGAGGCCTTCTCTGCAGATTCTGAAACAGTCCTAATGGCCTTTCTCTTTTTCATTTTACTGACTCCAAGTTGGCTTAAAGTTCTGCATAAAGATCTTCCTACTAAACTACGGTATCCAACTTCAATTGGAAGACAGTCTGCCATTAGTTAAACCTGCACTTCAACAAATTCCTGATATTTCTCAAGCTTTGAAAGGTTTCAGTTTACTTCCCAAGATACCGTGAGCTTGAGCATTATAACCTGCTTGGAGCTCAGTAACCAGATTACTAAATTCGGGCATAGGGAAGATGTTGCTATTTGCTCCGAGAATTTGAACTGGTTTCCGAGATCTACTCTCAGTCAAGCAAAAGAGAATAATGCAAGCTAACAATTTATGCACCAAAGATGAGTTTTTGCTGGCTTTGACGAAATACATCACCTTCATTTCAGGCTTGCAACCACAACTTTTGATTTCTACGGTCACCACTTCAGCCAATTTCTTCAGCACCTGATCATGTTTCCACAGGTACATCCCATCCCCAAGGGCCCTGAGATAAGTGCTTGGAATATGTTTTAGTATTTCTTCCCCAGTACAGTGGATATGATGTTTCACTCATCCCCCACCACCCAAGTATACAAGTCTGCAGGACTCGGTAACATATCATACATGGATTGTGCAAGAAATCAAACTGGCTTCAGAGTGTCAGATCTCTGACCAGCTTATTTTCCTTCATAAGAAATTCTCCCTTCATGTCCATGCTGGCTTAGTCCTACCATCATTCATATTCTTTTTTCCTCCATGTTGGCTTGTACCTCCTCCAAAATAATTTCTCTTCTGTTTACCCACAGCTTTTTAGACTCAGGTACCAGGAAAGAAGCCCTGGCCTGCATGGCCTGATGCCACCATCCCCACAAGAGCCCTCTACCATAAACATTCCTCTGCAATAACCAGTTCACTCCTTGCGCTCTATTTCCTTCCAGTGCAGACCTCAATGCCTACTGATGCCACTTTTGGGTCCTTAGAATCCCTATACTGAAGTAATTTTCTTGTCAGACTACAAACTCCTCCACCAACCCTTTAAATGGGAGTTGAAGGGTGTTTGAATTGCCATATAATGTGGTACTATTAAGATTCCTCGACAGTCCTAGCCATCTGCAGATGTAGTTGTTAATTTTCCTTTCCATGGCCTCCACTGATGTCATTGGGAAGTCATAGATCAACAAAGGCCAGAGTATTCTTGGGAGCATAGTGTGCTGATAAATCCATGCTTTAAAATGACCTAGCAGTCCAGATTTGTTTACCTTGGCAAGGCACAATTCTAATTCAGAAACCACCACTTAAATGGATGCAGTATCATTTAAGGAGCTATTGAAAACTTTCCCCAGGCTCTTCACAGGTCTTTGTCAATGTGAGGACAGTAGTTCCCAATATCAAGGATCTGAAATTATCTGCCACTTTTCCCTTCTTCATTATGAAGGGTCTTGACTTCGCATGCCTGAAACTCATTCTTGCCCAAGTTATATATCTTACAAGTCTGCAAAGGATCCACTTACTCCCTGTGACCAAAGATGTTGTAATGGTCATATTGTCCATATATGCTTTGATAGGTGGTTAACCACCATATTTATGACAGCGGGGTTTAAAGAGGGTATTTGAGATTGTACAACTAGTAATAATACCCCTCTCAAGTCTGTGCCAATTGGAAACTATAAACCTAGGATAGATTCTCAAAGTTGTTTTAATAATCCAGAATTAATTAGTTGATCTTGCCGGATACATGGTATCTCGTTAGGGCTTTTACCAATTTGTGAGGAATAGGCCTGTATGTGTTGGCAAGTTCCAGCCACAATGCAGCAAGGTCACCCCTGCTTTCTTGAGCTTCTCTCAATATCTGAGTAACTACTTCAATATGTTCGAGGCATACAGTAAAACCTGGAGTTCCCCTCTTCTGCACTGAAGTATCAATATAATTATTGGCCAGAAGAAATCTTGTCAGCCACCGCAATACAATACTAAAAAAGATTTTATTTTTGGTGTATAATCCTTCCTGAAACTGAGAAAAATTAACCATTTTAAAGCTTAAATAATCTAAATGGAAATAAATACTACTTTTAGTTTAAAATATCACAAAATAATTTCTTATTTAACATTTCAGAAGAGTTTTCTTAGTTTTCTATAAAGTGCATTATTATGTGTGACAACCTAATATTTCCATCAGAGAAACAAAAGAACAAAACAAATGTTCAATCCTCAAGATAAAAGCTTTCAGGATTCTGATCTAATCTTATGAAATTATATTAACTTTGTTCTTTACATTCTATCTTTTTTTGACAAAGTACTCCAAGCTCTAATCAATGCCAAATTGGTGAAGCATATAACTTCATATGGACTTTTAGATAAACAGTATGGCTTTAATTTCACCCGGTCTTTGTGGTACAGTGGATATCAGCTCAAAAGCCGAGTTTGAATTCCAGTTAAATTCATTGCATTCACTTACGTGCAAATACCCTTGGGAAAGGTATTAATCTGTTTCTTCCCTCCAGTTATGGGTTAAATAACAGGACAGATTGGGTTCTATAGCCTTGGCTGGCAACCAGTCTACCACAGAAAGTAATGGCAACCTACTGCGGGATAATCATCTGCCCAGTCAGTCTTTCGAGGCATGATCGCCCAAGCGTGTATCACGTATGGCACTTAACTGACTAACTACCACCAATGTGTTAAAAATTATTATTGAATTTGTCTATCATGCTTTATAAAAGAATAGTGAGGCTCAGGCTGTGGCTTTTGATATCTCTAAGGCATTTGACAAGATTTAGACTATGGTGTGTCTGGACAAAGATAGGGCTTAATCCAATCAATTTTAACAAATTGTGTAATGAAGATCATGCTGATTTGGACATACTTCTAGATCTTTTCATATTAAATTTTAATATCTCCAAAACAAATCTGCTATCATTTAATCACCATTTTTGTGCCTTCCATCAGCATGGCAGAGGATAACCTTCAGGAGAACAACTCTCATATCTTCTTGGTCTAATGTTTTCCGCCGACATGAAGTGGAGTGATTGTATTGAATCAATTGCAATTACTGCTAGGACAGTTGGTTCATTGTATTGTGTCAAAAAAATTTTTCTGGTCAGCACCCATCTTGTATATTTATGAATCTACCATTCATTTGTGTATTGAATACTGTTATATTTGGTCTGGTGCTCCTGCTATATATCACAAGAATCTTGACAAAATCCGAAGATGGGTCTGTAATGCATTTTGATCCTGATGTAGCATCTCAACTTCAATCATTTTCTCATTGCTGTGATGGGACTTAACCTTTTCTACAAATATGGTTCTGATGAGCTTTTCTCCTTGGTGTCTCAACTACATGAATTTAAGCAGACTCTTGGACTGGAAACTAGGTTTCATTAGTGACACGATAACTAGGCATATATTAAGGTGGATTTGTAAAACATGTATTTTATTATAATAGATTAAAATACAAGATGGTTAAGAATAGAAAAATAGTTTAGAAACATGCGTTTCATCTTAACAAAAGTGAAAAAGAAGAGAAAAAAATATGCCTTTTCTTTTATAAGGAAATTTGTGGAAGAGAAAAGGGTATCAGATTACTGTTAAATCCTACCAGTCTTCTGGTAAATATTTGACTAAGTGATTTGATGTGATAAAAGATAAAGTTTAGGAAACAGATTTTTGAGTGTCTTTATTGTATCTTGACCACACATTAAGAAAAAGAAAAGATAATAGAATTTTTGATTTCTCCAGGCAATAAAAAAACGCCTGGTTACAAAGTGTCAGGGCTGTAAAAACATTGGTGGCCTTCACAGGACGCTTTATTAAGATAAAAAGATTTAAAAAAATCCTGGAAAATACCGGATGTCTGCCGGGATGTTTACACATCAAAAGAAGGAAAATTTAAGTACCTTGAAATTTTGGACTTACAGTCAGCAATGCTCGGTGGTCTCGGTGGTCTAGTCACTTCTGGATTGTTTTAAATAAATAAAAGTCATTTTTCTGAGCTGATCAGTTAAGTTGAGTGAGTGGAGTTAGTCAACCAGGCGTGTGCCTGAAGCAGAAACTCCGTTCGTCTTGAGTCGGTCAGTTCGGCAATTGATCTCCATTAATTAGAGTTAGAGCTGTGTGTCATATCACCTGCCCCAACTAACTCTAAACGAAATAAAGCATCATTTTAACTAGTCCAAGTTGTGGAAGTTCGTTCCTTATAGTTTAATCTTGTACCCCCAGCTTGAGACTCCGACTTTTTCAACAAATTCCCGGCAATATCACAGTGTGGAGAATGGCCACCAGAGAAATTGTTCGGACCGTCCACTGGGGTGTTACACATTGTTTTACTGTTGAACTAACTAAATGTAACTATGTTCTATACTAATAGTTTCTTTCATAGCACTTCTCACTTGTAAAATTCTGCCAATTTCTTGTTTCCTTGCCATCTACAATCTTCGAAAATTTAAATGGAATATCAATCACCATTTGAATTTGGTTTTTATTGCCTGTTCTCTTTATTAAAGTCTTCTCATTCTCTTTTACTCCTCATAAAATTTTGTGTCTTAGTGGCATTGTAGCTTTACTTGGGATGAAATGATTAAAAACAAACATCAAATGCTCTCCTTCAAAGTTTTGTTCAGTTGTAATAAATTAGTAAAAAAGATGAAATTAGCAATCTGTGTTATTTTTATAATAGGACAGAAAAATTCTGATGAAATTTTTAGCTACTTTGTAATGGTATAAAAGCTTTAGATGGTGATACTGTAACAAGATTCAATGTAATAACAGTTATACATGATCAGTTATTTCAGAGGTATCTGATTATGGCTTCAAAGAGACTACATGGTCATTTCAGGAAATTGCTTCAGAGTTGGATACAAAATGGATGGCTGCTGCTCTATCCCAAAAGAAAAACTTGGTCTCCTTAAGAACTGGTTCCTGTAACAGACATGATCCAACACAAATTTTGAATGTATCACTACTGGAGTTGTTACAAGGGCAGCAGAAGCAGGATATATAGGATTGACAAAATAGATAAGAGAAAGTGTTGCTCAAGGAGCTTCCATTGGTAGTTTTACTTGTATCAGGACTGTAGGCATAAAAGCCCCAAACCAAATATTCATATATATGCTGCTGCTGCTGTATCATCATCATCATCATCATCATCATCATCCCCCCCTCTAATAGTGCTGCAAGAGGTTCATAAAGAGAATCAAATGATGAATTGTAGTGTTCTATAACCATACCAAATTCTACCTTCAAGCAAGTGACAGACATCTGTGCAATGTAGACCTTAGAAGCAACATCTTGAAATGCATGACTCCTAGGCCCAACCCCTGATATCATGATGTTGGGGAACTATAAGTAACATCTATCACTTGCTTCTAGTATTTACAGTAAGAATATTGAATATCATGTACAGCCACAACCTGGCTCAACAAGTTGTGATACAATTCCTACAATGAGAATGCAAAGTGTTATTCCAGTAAGATAATGCCCAATCACAATGTTTGCGCTAAAGAAAATGATCTGCAAGATGTTGGGCTAACTTCCTTTGCCAGCATAGCTGCTCCATTGAAAAATTTGATAACATACAATGTGCTCTGTTTGCCCACTCAACATAATTGCTGTATTACATCAACAGGTACAAGAAACATGGAGTATATATAAAGTCCAATTCTATGTTAATACCAAAGACGGGAGATATGGTGTTTGATTATTATTGATATACCTTATCTGGGAACCTATAATCTAAATCTAAACTTATTTATAAATGGAACTTTGTGTGTGTGTGTGTGTGTGTGTCTCCGTTACCTATAGACTCTGAAATGGCCAAACCGATTTTCTTGAAAATTTACAGTTGTACTATAAGCATCAGCGAGGGTTCTTAGCTAGGATTTGTGTCAAGGTACTCCCGATAAATATCGAAAATTGATAAACGAAAAAATTGGGTTATAGAAGAAGTGGTCCGATTTTAATCAAATTTGATACACTCATAGACAAAGACATAAGAAATGATATTCAGAAGTTTCAAGGTTGCAGTTCTTACAATAGTGCAGAAAATCGATGATATATAAAAGGCAAGATGTGTGTGTGTGTGTGTGTGTTTATCTGCCTGTATGTCTGTATTTTTTTCAGCCCTTTTATTTTAGTTTTTGCTTCAGGTTTGGCTCTAAGTAGGTATAATTGTAGTTCTTAGTCTCAGCCATGATACCATTTACTTAGAGGACTTATTTAGCCTTCAAAATTCAATTTATGACGAAAAAAACTTATTTGATATCGATACAAGGAAATCAAAATTTGACTTACATCCATTCATTTTTTCTTTCAGTCTACGGTTTCGCTTTAACTGGAAACAACTATTGCTTTTTAGTCTTTCGTGCGAACGTCCAAAGAGTCTGAGCGCCAGGACCATGGATTAGTTTTAAAGCTTTCATTACACCCAAGCAACGCCGGGCTATACTGCTAGTTGTAAATATATGCCATGTACCTTCTTCCAGTCTTTTACTGAGTTTTTGCTACATTGCATTTCAATTCTAGTTAATAATGCCCACAAAAAAATAGGAATAAAAAAAATAGGAATAAAAAAAATGCCATAATGAGAAATGAAAAATGTGAATCCTGTTTCCAATATATTTAGTTGTTTATTCAGGATTCATTTACATGATCTTGGGGTGGGGGCAAGTAGGTCACACTTGTGACAACTTCTCCCATGATAGACTAACAGATCAACTATTTCATTTGACCAGTAAAATCTCATACTCACCCCCTGCCTATCAAAACAAGAGAGTCGAAACTACTGACTGCTAATTTAAGCTGGCAACTGTAACTTCTAGCCAAGTGGCACTTGACTCCAGAAGTTTTCATTTAATTATTTTTTGTATGAAAATCATATTTCGTAGATTTTATCTGTCTTAAAAATCATTCACAGTTCACTTTGAAGTCAATAGTGTAGGAAATCCATTATATCTCAATTCAATATTATCTTTATGCTTAAATTTAAGTAAATGGAAATATTCTGAATGGTTTTATGAATATAGAAAACAAATAAGAAAGTTACTGCCAGTTCATTTAAATATTTTTAGTTCTCTTTCTGATGGTTTTAAGGTTAACCAAGGAGTATACCTTGTGTATCGAAATATTCACAAATTGTAGATGGATTTCAGATCCTTAATACTGATCACTTGTTAACATAAATAACCTCACAAACAAAAGAAATGAGGATGATTTTGTAATATCTGGTAATCAAAAATTGAAATCACTGATAGTCCCGAGCAGGTAAGACTTTTTTAGTACAGATAGCTTGTTGTAGCAGTGAAATAAACTACTGAACTTTATCAGGTTTATTTTATATCCTATAAAATTAATGTAAATAATTGTATCTTAATATAAAAACATTGTTTTAATACAGGCACCACAAAAGAAAAAGTAATATCTAAGTTTAAAATCTTTAAAAAAAAAAATTTCTCTAAGCTTTTATTTAAATCTAATATTCCCAAAAAGCAAAATAATTTTTTGTATTTCAAACTGAATTTAAATAGGTTGGAATCTTATTTCCCCCCTTATAAGTAAGATCTATATGTCTAGCCATACTGACAGATCTGTCAATATAACTTTATTTTTAAAAAAATATTTAAAAATAAAATATACTTTCTGAAACTAAGAAAAATTAACCAATTTAAAGCTTAACTAATTTGAAACAAATATTAAATGTTAGTTTAAAATATCACAAAAGCATGTGTATGCACAGAGAGGGTGTTTTTCTGATGTGCTCAGTGATTTATTGACTGCCTGATATTTGGGTAGCTTAAGGCGGGAGGGAGAACTGAAAGAAATTACTTTTTTTTTTTTTTTAAATCATATCACCCCAAGCAAGGTGATAACACCACTGATGCGCAGGGGGCTACGTAAGGGTAAAAAGAATGGAAAAGAGAAAGCCGGAAACCACATCCTAAACAGGAAACAAGGGATGAGCCTCTTCACCTGTTCAATAGATGTGGGTGGAGTGTGAACCGGGCGATAGTTTAGACTTATGTGAACAATTTTCCTATATAATTTTTTGTAACTATCCAATAATCTTAAAAATCAAAAATATTCTAAGTAATCTATTTTATTGAATTTTAGATACTCTGGCCTTACTTATGAAGACACTTGTTAAGAAAATGTTAGAAAGTTACAATATTTGATTTATTATATGAACCATTCTTATTTTCTAGTAGTGTATGGATGTCTATATCGAAAAAAATTATACACAAAAATATTCTAAATACTTTTTGAAATACTAGGGGTTGTTGAATTGTAGTGAGATATTTATGATTAGTAAATAGAATTTCAATTTAATAAGATTTAATAATATCACATAGCCGCTTTAAATTAATACAGTTTTTAAGTTCTCATTAAAATGAAAAAAAAAAATGAAATGTTCTTGCAAAAATTCATTATGAAATTTTTGAAAATTATTTAAACATAAGACAATAGTGGCTATAATATGTTTCTTTCATAAAATCAAGTTTTCCTAATTAAGTTTTATTGCATTTTTTATTTTAGAATTCCAAGCAGATTTTTCAATAATTGAGGATCCTGTTTGAAAAAAAAGAAAAAAGATTGAGAATCTAAATTCTAGAATTTCTACTTTTAACAAAGATATACAAAAAAATGTCCCAAAATTCATAGAAATTATTTTTTTTTGAGTTTGGTGCTAACAGATGTGTGCTTATATAACATTTAAAAATGGTTTCAATCATTTCTGAATAAGCCTTGAACGTTTCACTAAAATCTGACAATCATCTGATTTTTGAAAGAATTCCCAAATCAATGTTTTCACTGGAGTAAAAAAGTTCCCCTGAGAAATGGAAGGTTGTGTATTGATGTTAGAAAAAAAAAAAATTCAAGGGTTTTATATCAAGCAATCCTTTGATCTTTCTTAATAATAATAAAGATTTTAATGACAAAATTTAGTTTTCATCAAGTTTGGGACATGTTTTTTTATAATGTAACATTTTTAGCAAAGTTTTGGAGGTACCTATTTTAATATCAGATAGAATTCTTTGACCAGAGGAAAGAGGTTAAATAGTTTGCAAAAACATTTACTTCATTTTTAGTCACATACTGATTTTTAGATCCACCCACACATGCATCAAATTTTAAGAACATTCAAAACATTCACTTCATTATAGTGAAATACAATGATTCACACCAGTCTAATCAACAGAAAATGTCATTTAAAGTGCTAACTTAGTAGCAAGAGTTTTTTTTTGCAAATATTTCTGGCAAGTACTTTTTACCATCCTTCCCACACGTCTACCATTTATCAACATTTGACCTTCCTATCTTCCAGGCAAGAGCAATTAGATTAAGAAAAAAAAAATTACTTAAATGCCAATAAGTTATTTTTCTGTCCTCCCATTTATTTACTTTACTACAGCCATCTTTAAGACAAATGTTCAATTTTTTTTTTTTGCTACTCAGAATGAGAGTGAAAACAGAGGGCAACAATGGCAGAAATATTAATTTCTGACTAGTTTCATCTTAATTTCACTTGCTTTTTATTGCTGCTAGTCAGAATATTAGTAAATAAAGAATAAGCCTCTGGTGAAACTATTCTTTTTTTTTTTTTTTCTTAGAAAATCTGCCAGTGTGACAGCTTCTTCTACATGCCCTGTCCCTTCAGGACGTAGGTGATCATGGTTCTCCATGTCTCCCTATCTCTTGTGGCTCTTAGTATGTTTGCTCCTGTTGCTCCTGGCAACCCCCGTTCCGTCATCCACCTGATCAGACTCTGCAAATATGTTATCCGCTGCCTTCCCCTGCCTCTCTTTCCTTCTATCTGACCAGTCAGTATCAGGTTCTCCAAGCCCTCCTTCCTCATTGCGTATCCCAGGAACTTCAGTTGTCTCTTCCTGATGCTCAGTATCAATTTCCTTTTTGTTGCCATTCTTTCCAACACCTCATCGTTGCTTGCATGCTCAGTCCATGATATCTGTAGCATCCTTCTGTAGAACCACATTTCGGCCGCTTCCAGTTTTGTCCTCATTTTCGATGATATTGTCCAGCATAATCAATTTAGCTATTAAAGATACTGAAGATTAAATCTACCATCCTTATTTGCACCCACCCCACAACTTCCAAGCACTGCCATTTCAATGTTTGTTCAAGTCACTAGTAGTATTTCTATTACCTTAAGTTTAATTTGATGATACAATGTCAATATTTGCTTACTAGCACCATGAAAATTAGTTTTCCTATTTTACTTTTTTTTGACGACTCCTACTTCGTAAGTTCCTTGCATCTTCCACAATTATAAAACACCTGTAGAAATCCCCCAATTGCATCATTAAATATTTCAACTCATCTTTAACAAAATAACAACCATAAGTATGCATACAGGTGATTAAAGAAGAGAAAGAGTACAAATGAAGTCTAAATTAATAAGGTTTTCCATTGAACCAATCTGTCAGAAGGATGTTGTGCAAGCTACCAATGTGTGTGATTTTATATATATATATATATATATTTTCTAAGCATATGCTGTTGAATATAAGAGACAATGAATGTCTATTATGTTTAATCATGAGCCGTTCTAAACGTCGTATTTTTGCTTTAATTTCCGTTGAAAATAAAGACAAAAATTCTCCAACATTTGGATAATTATTTATTATGTTTCTTCTAAGCTTTCGGCTCACATGAGCCACCTTCAGAGAGGTCATTCAAACTGAAATATTATAAAATCCACCATCACCGACGATTTTATTTTGTGTTGATTTTATTATATGGTAAATCTAGAAAATAAAATAATTAATGACAACAATAAAACCTCTATATATGTAAGATACATAGATGACATCTTTGTTTCAGCTAAGAATATCAATCAAATTAACTATCTTAAAAACAAATTTGAAAGTCACTCCGTCCTCAAATTTACATTAGAACTTAATATTAATAACAAACTCCCATTTCTTGATGTATTCATTGATTCTAGCACACATAAATTTACTACTTCTCTATATAGGAAA
>JBBBDQ010000266.1:2112500-2150000 GCA_037127315.1 Ascarosepion bandense
TCCTCTCTGAAGATGGCTCATGTGAGCCGAAAGCTTAGAAGAAAACCAATAAATAATTATCCAAATGTTGGAGAATTTTTGTCTTTATTTTCAACTGAAATTGAAGCAAAAATACGACGTTTAGAACTGCTCATGATTAAACATAATAGACATTCATTGTCTCTTATATTTAATAGCATATGTCTAGAAAATTACTTGCTGCCTCGATATACTAAATATATATATACACACATATATATATATATACACACACACATACATATATACACACATACATATATATATATATATATATATATATATACATACACACACACATATATATATACATACACACACATATATACATACACACACACATATATACATACATATATACATACACATATACATATACATATACATATATACATATACACATACATATACATATACACATACATATACACATATACATACATATATACATACATATATACATATATACATATATACATACATATATACATATATACATACATATATACATACACATACATATATATATACACACACCCACACACATATATATATACACACACCCACACATATACACACCCACACATATATACACCCACCCACACATATATATACCCACACACACATATATATAACACCCACACACATTATATATATATATACACCCACACACATTATATATATATATACACCCACACACATTATATATATATATATACCCACCCACACATTATATATATATATACACCCACACACATTATATATATGCCCACCCACACACATTATATATATATATATATATACCCACCCACACATTATATATATATATACCCACACACATTATATATATGCACCCACACACATTATATATATATACCCACACATATACATATACACCCACACACACATATACATACACACATACATATACACCCACACACACATATATATACACCCACCCACACACATATATATACACCCACACACACATATATATACACCCCCACACACATATATATACACCCACACACACATATATATACACCCACACACATATATACCCCCCTACACATATGTGTATGTGTGTGTGATATATATATATATATATAAATTCTGTTGTAGAACATGTACATAATTTCCTCTATATATGTCCTCTTCCCTACAATCATATGTTTGTTTAAGTGTTTGGATTGAAACACTTCCTCAAGGGAAATAAAGGTTTGGAATCATTCTCTGTTTATATTTGGTTCATTGTTGTAGTCGGGGTTGGTTGGGGGTATTGGTAATTAAGTGAATGTCTGGTTTTGATTGTTAGACTTTTGAGGAATTTGGTGTGTAAGTGTGAAATTGTTGATTAATGGTATTATCTGTTGGAATGTATGTTTTATCTTTTTATAGGTTGGGTATATCTTTTGGTTAGGATTTCTAAGGGGGCACTGTTGAGTGGTCAATTTTATGGTAGGCTATCATTTAATTGGTTGATGTCTGCTGTTAGTGCTGCTCCTTCACTAAGATGAGCACACTAATCATTAAGATAAAGAAAATCAAACATGGATAAAATACATTGATGTTTCCCTAAAAAATATTCCTATCCTGAGCAAAGAGGAATACTTTCAGAAACTGGTCCTAAAAACGGAGGACCTGGTAAGAAGAATGACATGGAAAGCGCACTTTTTCACTAAAGGACATGGAAATACAAGTATTAACACATTCGGATTTAAAAAACCCTCACAGAAAAACTTCTCAACTTCGAAACCATAAACAAAATAGCTTTCCACAAACACAAAAATACATTCCAGAAACATTTAGACACAATAGTCAACAACATACACAAATCTGATAAAATATTTGTTAAATCAGACAAAACATCGAACTTCTATAAGATGGACCTAAACGAATACAAGGATCTTATTAAAAAAAAAAATCTAACCAAAAAATACAGAAAAATAGACAAAGAACATAAAAACCATAGACAGAATAAACCAGGAAGATAAATTAATTACAGACAAACTGAAAATAAGTGACCGAGTCCCCAAAATAGCAACGAAAGAAGCATATGTACTGTTGAAGGACCACAAACCTTATTTTTACAGCAAATTAGCTACAAGGATAATAAACCCTACCAAATCTGAAATAGGTAGGATAAGTAAAACAATATTGGAAAGAGTCAACAAACAGATAAAAAACAAAATTAAACTAACGCAGTGGAAAGGTACGGTAGACGTAATCGAGTGGTTTGAAAAAATTGGTGGAAAAAATAAAGCCACTTTTTTGCAATTTGACATTGTGGACTTCTACCCATCAATTTCGGAGAACCTATTCAGCCTCGCCCTAGAGTTTGCCGAGTTCTACTCGGACATCACAGAGGATGAGATCAGAATTATCCGGAGCTGCAGGAAATCAGTTATAATCCACAACAACGAACAGTGGACTAAGAACTCAAAGGAGAACTTTGATTTATCAATGGGTGCACTTGATTCTGCAGAAGCTTCAGATCTAACTGGATTATTCTTACTGTACAACTTAACTGCACATAAGAAAATAGAAACGAGCAGGATAGGACTGTATAGGGACGACAGACTGATGATAATTGATAAATCTACTGGAGGTAAGGTTGATAAAACCAGAAAATTAATCCATAGAGTCTTTAAATCCTTTGGCCTTAACGTAGTAATTAACCACAATATCAAACAAGTAGACTTGTAGACATAACATTAGACCTAGTATCAAACACTTTCCAACCTTACATGAAAAACAATGCTAACCCAATATATATAAACCCCAACTCTAATCACCCACCATCCATTGTTAAGCATATCCCATCATCAGTTGAACGTCGCATTAACACACACTCATCCAACAAAGAGGTATTTGATAAGCACAAGATAATTTATAATAGAATCCTTAATGAAAGTGGGTATAAATCATCAAAAATCAGTTTTGTGGAAAAATTCAAAAGTCCAAAAAGAAATAGAAGCAGGAAAATAATATGGTATAACCCTCCATTCAACCAATCAGTTAATTTCAAGCTGGGACATAAATTTCTTAAATTAATAGAGAAGCACTTTCCCAGAAATAACCCTCTAAGCAAAATCTTTAATAAAAATACCATAAAATTAAGCTATAGCTGTTCTAATAATCTAGAAAAAATAATCAAAATGCATAACACAAAAATATTGAAAATACACAGCAAAAATAAATCCAACACTAATACAAATTCGTCCCATGACAGCAACTTCTGTAACTGTAGAAACCACAACCAATGCCCCATGGCCAATAAATGTCTGACGAAATCTTTGATATATATGTGTTCGATTTCATCCTCAGAAAATCCTAAGGATGAAAAAATATATATTGGGAATACTATGAATGTATTTAAAAAGCGCTTTTACAATCACCTCTCATCCTTCAATAACAAAGAAAAACTAAACATGACATCTCTCTCCAAACACTTTTGGAAATTAAAAAACGAAAATAAAACACCTAAGGTCAAATGGAAAATTCTCAAAAAAGCAAGAACAGCAAAATCTATAAAAGAACCATGCTTTCTTTGCCTTCAAGAAAAAATAGAGATCCTTAAATATATAAATAGTAACAAGCTCTTAAATCAGAGACACGAAACCACAGTAAACTGCAAGCACATTAGGGACTTAACCCTACAATCATGCTAAGAAATACAAAGAGTTCGATTGATATCCTCATTATAAAAGATAAAAAATGCTATAGGAAAAAAAATCGATCCAATAAATCCTTAAAGGAAGGTCTATCACTAAAGCCTACATCAATAACCTTACTTAACACAATAACCTTACTTAAATACAAAAATATTCCGTACTAGAAAAATCAAAATTAAATAAATGGCTCCCAAACTTGAAAAAGAATCAAAATTCATACATTCAAAATCAAGATTAAATATACTACTTCAGAATAATTATATCATACACAAAAATAAACTGTAAGCACACGTAAGATCTAACCCTACAATCACCCCCCAAAAATACTGGGAATTTGAATAAATATTTTTATTATTATAAAAGATAAAAAATGCTACAGAAAAATCGATGTAATAAATCCTTAAAATAAGATCTAATGCCTGCAAAAATATCTAAATAAATAAAATATATAAAAAAATTAACAGAAATAAATAAGATTCCAACCAATTTATAGAAAAAAAAAAAAAAAATTAAAAGAAAAAACCCGGCCCTCTAAACTTAAAATTAAGATTAAACATACAACTTTATACAAAAACTGATAAAACATTCTGCATTTACTTTCCAAAAAATACAAATTTAGATTTCTTGAAATAACTTGCCTAAATACAATTATACTCCAAACTTGAATAAAAGGAAAAAGAAGAAAAGAAAAAAAGAGAAAGGGGGAAAAGGAGAAGAGAAAGAAAAAGAAGGAAGAAAGAGGAGAAGAGGGGTATATGTGTGTGTGTGTGTGTGTGTGTGTGTGTGTGTGTGTGTGTGTGTATATATATATATTTTTTTTTTTAAAGAAAAAATCTAAATTGGAAAAAAAAAACACCCCACCCCTATCTATGAAAACCTAGACACAGGATCAAAATAAATACATGAATTAGGTCCACTAATAGCAGACATCAACCAATTAAATGATGACCATAAAAATGACCAATCAACAGCCCCCCTTAGAAATCCTAACCAAAAGATATACCCAACCTATAAAAAGATAAAACATACATTCCAACAGATAATACCATTAATCAACAATTTCACACTTACACACCAAATTCCTCAAAAGTCTAACAATCAAAACCAGACATTCACTTAATTACCAGTAACCCCATCCAACCCCCACTACAACAATGAACCAAATATAAACAGAGAATGATTCCAAATCTTTATTTCCCCTGAGGAAGTCTTTAAATCCAAACACTTAAACAAACATATGATTGTAGAGAAGAGGACATATATAGAAGAAGTTATGTACATGTTCTTAAACATAATTTATAATAAATATTCACTGCTCTATACACCATATATCGAGCACTGTTTTAAATTAATGTTTTGAACGGAAAAAAATTTTTCTTTTTTCTCTCCTCATTTTATACTCACTCGGATATATATATATATATATATATATATATATATATATATATATATATAAATAAACTAAAGATATTTTTGAAGGTACAGAACTAAATAGATATGAAAGTGTAAAGCTGAATATTGTTAGACATGTTAAAGATGAAGCAACAGGTTTTGCTCACGCTTTTCAGGCCCCATTGAGAGATTAACTTAAAATTATGGAATAAATGAAAGGAAGGGAAGAAAGAGAAATAAAAAAAATTAAAAATTATAATGCGAAAGAAAAGTACTAGAGGCTAATGATAGTAAGACTTAGTAAACATTCATGCTGTTTACAGAGAGAAGGTTTCCAGGACCTGATATACAAAGACTAGCATTTTCAATGAAATAAAGAGTGTGACTGGGACTTGATTGTGAACCAATCAACACTAAAATCATCAGCGCACTTTCTATTATTTATAAGCTGCTTGCGTATGGAAGAACTATAGGTATTCAGGACAGGTTCATTAGAAGCCAAGGTATGATTCCTGACCTTGGAACATGCTGTTTAATTCTCATGTCTCGATGCTGAGTGGTTCTCCCTATGTAGTTGGCACTGCAACCACAATTATATTGATAAATTACAGAATTTACTTGAAGGGGGAGAACGTCCTTGTGACTAGAACAGAAAATATGTCAGGTTTAAAACGCCACACAAAGCTCAGCCAAGAAATAACAAGCACGAACACTAGATGAAATCTGTTAGTTAGCCTTTCACAGTCAGCTCCAATCCAGGGAAGTCTCAGGGTATTTTTTTTTAACTATAACCGGTTTGACCTTTCTGAACTTAGCAAATCTTGTCTCTGCAGATAACAGAATGAACAGTATCGAGGGGGATAGCCCCACTCATAAGGTCTCCATAGTAAAATTGATTTCATCATCCAGAAAAGCCTCTGAAAAGATCATTAACACCTTATGGATTAGGGTTTTAATAAGGCTTATCTTACACTTCCTTGGACAAAAGGAATCCAAATCAAGGTTTCCCCACAAACTGAGGAAAAAAAAGTTGTTGGCATCTAATGTACCAAGACATCCAAAAAAGCCAGTTGAGAACTAGACTCTTTCTCAACTGTAAACCTCAGAGTTGGATAAAAACAATTAAGGAAAGAGAGTAACTGATCAGCCTCAACTTTGTTATTGAATAAACAGAAAGTATTGTCAACATATTGACAATATAGTTGTGAATAAAGTGTACTACAACTTATTCTCTCTTCATGAAGGCCCACAAAAATACTGGCCAGTGCTGGATCCAAAGGAGAGCCCATAGCAACCCTGTCAATCTGTCAATACATATTATCAAAACTAAAATTCAAAAGACAATGTGGCAAATTTCATCAATTCAACAAATACCAATTCAGGAGACAAGGATAAAGTAAATCAGAGCAAATATTGATTGTCTCCAACAGAGGAACACAAGTCAATAAAGAGCACACATGAAAGGAATACATGAACGTGCCTGAAGAACGGTTTCGGATATGATCAACAGAGGAAAAAGAATCCTTTATACAAAATGAACTTAGATTCTAACACTACAGAAACTACAGAAAGCCATTTTAGCAAACTTGAGTTGGGCTGATCCTATCATTGAAAGGATGGGTCTTAATGGTACTCTATCCTTATGCATTTTTGGTAACCCATATAGATGGGGTCGAATTGACCCGGACGGACGGATTTCATCAGAAATTTCCCAGGAAAGAACCACACTTTATCCACCTCAAGAGTTTCTTTTGAATTTTTGTTTCACTTGAGGTAGTGGCATCACATGTATCAACAGAGCCAAGCTTTATGAATTTAGAGGTGTCTTCCAAAATAGACAGCATCTTAGCTACATACTCTGAACAATCCATAAGAACCCCAGCACCTTTATCCAGTCTGGAGATGACTAAATCATGATTGTTCTTCAGAGATTTAATCACATGATGTTCAGCTCTCCATTTCGATTTAGCTGAAGCCACTGAAGAACTAGTAAACATGTTGTACATAATTATTCAGATGGGCTTTTAGATCACCAACCGCATCCAAAGAAGCAGGGGTGGTCTTATTAACTGGGCAAACAAAACCTCAAATTCATCAAATATCTTATCAGGCTTAGAGAGAAGAATGCAAACCCCAAACCATGAGCAAGTACAAACGGTTCAAGCTCGGTTAGTTCATGAGAGGAATCATTTACAATATTATTCCTATTTGGTTCAGTTGTGTGTCCATATCTCTTACATACCAAGAATTTTAATTTAACTTCAAGCTTAATTGATAATTTAAGTTAAAAATCAAAACGATGTAACTAGAAGAAAAATAAATTTCAGAAAAGATGTTATATAATAACATAATTTAGTTATAGAGCTAATAAGAAATAAAACTATTTCGAGAAATTTTAATTTTAGATTAATTAATTATTACAAAGGTAAATTTAAATCTATGATTGCATTAATACCAAAACAAACTGGTTAAACATGAATTAAATTAAAAATCAAAATGATAGAACTACAAGGAATATAGATTAAAAAAAATGGAAGTTATATAATTTAATTATGTGGCTAATGAGAAGAAATGAAAGAACAATGGATCCTTTGGAATTTACCTCCAAGCAGTTTTTTTATTAATTTTTTTTATTTATGACACACACACAAAGTTACTTGAATTAAGAAATATACATATGAGGTTACACACATGTATATCATTTAAGTGTTAACAAAACAGTGCTTAATGTAGTATGAACAAAGTTTATATATATATATATATATTACTTATTGCCCTATGTCAATAGTATAATGTACACAATCATGACATTACAACATAAAAAAAAAAGAATTCCATTTTGAATAAATTTCACGTTCTAATGAACACTAAGCAATTTGTCAACCGTTATATTTGAAGCAAGAAGAAAATTTACAGTAACTTTTAGCAACACAGTTTTGCGGTTATTTTTTGTTACCACAACTCACACCCCTGAAGATGATCTTGGAAGGAGATTGAAAGTACTTGGGAACATTGAGAAATAAATAATAAAATCAACTTTCAAAGTTACAGATCATTTCTTCCATCTTTCAGTGAGTCGTGAGTATGAACAGATTTTATTAAAAATAAGCAGACACAATGTTTGAAATTTATTTTAATCTGATATGCCTAAAAGAAAATTTGCTGCTTAAATACACACACACACACATGTGTGTATGTGTTCATGAGGATCACCAGGAAAATTGAAGTACCAGAACAGGTGTTATGTTCATTCTTTGACAACAATTATCAGCACTATACAGGAGATTCATCCAATTCTACTTCGTCAACTTTTTTAATTTTTTTTTTTATTTAAGTCATTATCTTTTCCCAGGACCATGGGCCTGGCAAATGGCAGACAAACTCTTTATTTAAACTCTGTTGAACATGCATAGATCATATTCAAAAATGTCACTCAATTCCCTGCAGCATGCTGTACTTCTACTGCATCTAAAAGCAGAAGATGGAACATTCATACTATATATTAAAAAAAATACTTCAGAGATGAGCCAATATATCAGCAATCTCTTCCACAACAAGAGAGAGCAACCAGCAACACACAAAATATGGATGAAGAACAAATATTAGAAACTGAATTGGAATTGGTAATGGCCAAATTGAAGAGAAACAAAGCAGCAGGAGCCGATGGTATTGTAATAGAGATGCTGATGTCCTTAGATGGCCTAGGCGTAGACAGAATCACAGAAATAATAAACAAAATCTACAACAGTGGCACTACACCAGAGCAGATCAATTTTTATAGCACTATCTAAGAAGCCAGGTGCAAAGGAATGTGGAATCCATCAAAGTTTTACAGGCCATATAACAAAACTCATCATCCAGATTCTGATGAATAAAGTGTGCAGGAAAGATTTGACTTCTTGGTTTGAGTTTGGTTTGGTTGTTTGACCAGCATATCAACCCTTTTGGGTCATTTAATGCTGAAAATCAGATTTTTATTCAATAATATCTTAGTAAGTTTTAAAACTTATGAAAAATAAAAACTGGTTGTATAGTTCATCTATACTTGAAGTTGTCTGGGTTAAATTTTGGTGTATAACTTACTTTTTCTCAAGTAGGTCAAAATGGTTCTGGGTTTGAGTGGTACATTGTGTTTGTAGATAATTTTTTGTGTGCTCCATATATTTCTTGTGAATTTTGGTGAAATTAAGAAAATGAGCTGTTTTGTTTTTCTGTGTTTGTGAAAGTAGTAACATTTTTATTTGTTGCTTCAAACTTGTCAGAAGTTTGATGAAAAGATTTCATGTGGTCAGTCAAATTGTTTTTAATGTTGAAATGCTGTTTCATGAAAATTTTCCTGTGTTTTAATTGTTAAAAGTATTAAGGCGACAGTTTCATGTAAAATACTTTGTGTATGTTTTACCCCATTCTTAACCTCTTTGTTTATAGGTAAAAATGTTGGGTTACAGTTATGGTTATGCCTTTTTAGAATGATCATTATAATTATGTGCCTACACATAGCAAAGTTTTTTTTCTTCAAGGACCAGTAATTTCTTCTGGATTCATGAATTTTCTTTGGCTTGTTTTTAGATTTTTCCATGAAAGAATGAATGACAGTCTTGCTGTTTGAACAAGTCTGCTAGCAGTAGAATGAAAAACAATGCTCCAGTGGTGATAGCAGAAGAAGTAGAGGAAGAAACAAGTTGGGGAACTAACCCCTCACCCCCGGGGGCATGACTGACTGAGAAAAAGGAATGGTTAAAATAGCAGCAGATAGAGATGAACAGACCCTCACTTGCCTGCTGACCAAGCAGGCCAAAAAGATTAAGTACAGTACTAGTGGATATTTACTTTTTGTCTTCTTCAGAAACACTTGTTGAATTATTTTTTAAGAAACAGAGTTGATATGGAGTTCCCATTATTTGCCCTTCTCTCCCACTTGAGAGAGATGTGACACAAGGTCTTTTTTAATGTGGGGAACACCCAGGTACTAGTCAAAACATTACCTATCCACAGCGGTGGATAGGTTCAGTTCAAAACCCGGTCTAAACTGGTCTTATTCATCTAAACTGGTCTTATTTGGTCTTAATTTGGTGACCCCCAGCCTGAAGGCTGGGGAGAGATTCTTTCTTGTAGGTACCTCCATTCATTTTTGATACCTAAGTTTTAAAGTGACCTTTTAAGAATAAAAAGGTCTTACTAGAAGCTTTCATTTTAGCTTTAATTGAAAGTTAATTAAATTTATTATTTCCAGTAAGTAAAATACTCTGGTGTATTTCAAATAGAAATTATATTGATTAGAATCTCAACATTTTTTAGAGTGTTTAAGAGTTATTTTTTGCAACCATTTTGACAGATTTTTAAGTTTATAAACAAAAGTTAATACTCGGTTTTAAAAATCCTGCAAAAATAAAATATACACCTGCAACATGTTATTGGAATATTAGCAAATTTAAAGTTAAATTAATCTGATTTGGAACAAGTATCATTTAGAAATTTAGAATAGAAGTATTGCTTAATCATGGAGCTCTGACTTTTTCTGACCTTTGAAGTAAGGGATGACAACCAGATGTGATGACAAGCTAAGTATGGATGACCAGAACTGACATAAATTTATGAAACTTAAGTGAACGTTTTGTTAGGAGGAGAACAACCCTTGAAACATGTGATCTTTTAATAATACATCTCTTAGAACATCCCGTAGTTTAAGAAGAATGGACAACATAAACATTTTTTTTTAATTATTTTAAAAATCTTATTGCAAAATGATTTGTATTAACCTTTTTAATTTTTGATTAGTGAATATAGTCTTTACTTAATAATCAAATACATAAGTAGTATAGGATAAAAAATTTAAAAAAAAAGGAAGGAAGGAAGGAAACTCTTCCATAGGTTGAAAAAAAAAAAAAAGCCTTAAAATTTCATCCCATCATTGTATGTGTGTGTGTGTGTGTGTGTGCATAGATAGATTAAGTTCTGGATTTACTGCCTGACTGCACCTTGTCCCTCTTTTCATTACAAATACTGAATATATGATATTCAAAGAAAAATAGTTTCATGACCTCCCTGTTCCTTTTTCAGAACTAATGTTTCTGCCATTTTTATTGAAACTATTTACTGTCATTCTACAGCCATTAGTAATCAGCACAGTTCAGAAATAAAGAATATTTTCATAAAACTTTTTTCTAAGTATGTCTACCAGTAAAACAATCACAATAAGCTATAAAAAGGCAACACTTAATGCATATCAAATGTATCTATATTTTTTTTCATCAATTGCTTTAAAATGAATTGGGGGGGGGGGCACAATGAAAGGACAAAAAAAATTAGACAGCTATCTAATGTTCCTTCCTTTGCCTAAATGATGACCACAGCATAGAGCTGACAAGATAGTGGAGTCATTGCATGTATATCCGAGCTGTTGATATGTGGTAGTAGAGATTACACCACCTGGTCTGCCAAAATGACTGTTAGGTCATACTGTTTAGTCCTCCAAAGGAACAAGCATATATATTGTTCTTTTTTTCTCTTTCTCTTATTTTAATCTGACATGCAATAAGTAGCAAAAACTGTGGCAGATAGCTATAAAGAGCCCAGTTTTGAACAAAGTCCGGAAGTCATTCTGCTGCTTATCTGTGAAGCTCACCTTTTATTCAGTTTTTGGATCATGTATAAAATTAGCAATAGTTTTAAAAGATCTATAATCATATATGTGCCTTTATTAAATTGCAACTGGGCAGGTGTTTCCCATTTCACCACACTCCCCTCTGATCATGTGATCACAAAAAGTACAGCTGGTTGCAGGTTACTCCTGGTACTCCTCCTTGGATGTGGGTGGAAGCTACAGCTTAGTTATCAAGGTGGTCATGACACATTCTTGTATCAGCCCCATGACAGCTGGTGACAGGGATACTGCTTGGTAAATTTGGTTCATCTGCAGATAATTTGCCAGTAGATGAATCTTCATTGCATTCTGGTAAAGTTGATCCTATCTAGACCAGCCTCACATTTTCCTTGAGCTGCTCATTTCCTGATGGTTATGACAGATGCAGTCCACTTTGAATCTTGTCATGCATCTGCATTTCGAGACCTTGACCCAGACAAGATCTCCCACCTTGTACATTCTTTGTGCATTCTGTGGTTCAGGTAGGAGAACAGCATCAATCCCTCTAACTGACATGGCATTTGCATATTGTGTCTGCCAAGGAAGACCAAATACTGTCCTTGGATGTCACATTGTGCCAGTACACCACTTCCTGGCTGCAATGAGTTTTATGGTTCAATAGCATCTCCACAATTTTATTTTCTGCTGAGAGATACATTGTGGTATATGGCTGAAGCTTCAATTTTTCAGGAAATTTCTAAAGCTCCTGCAAGTGAAGGTAGCTTTGTCAGTTAAAATTTTATTCAGTGGACATAGTTTATAAAAAACAGCTTCTGAATGATGAATCACACTGTCAGAGTCCTGGCATCAAATGGCCCACTATATCATTAATCGGAAGGGTCCATAGTTCATGAGGTTTAAGAAGTATCTACCACTGTCATGGACAATATCCAATCCCAACCAGTTCTAATTGATGGTCACATTCAGTCCTCTGCCTCCTTCAGATCTATTGATTAGTATCCCATACAATATTTTATTACAGATGTAGATGCCTTGGATGTAGATAGACTAATTCATTGTACAATGTAGAGTTAGTTATTCCAGGATGTTTGCCATGCTGGTGAATATCTTGCTTAGAGCAGCAACACAAACCTTAGATGATATCTCTTCCTCTCTAATGCATAGCCTTGAACCATCTTTACAGCACTCTTGTCAGCTCTGTTCTGGCTAATGTCACATCATTTGACAGCTCGTATTTCTCAATCAGCTGTGAGAAGGTTTAAATCTCTCTCTTTACTAACCATTTTCTTGCTGACTTGTTGCACACATTTGCCTTGTCAGTCAAGCTGTTCTTAAGGCAATGTACACAAAGAGTCAGTTTTCAGGTGGAGCACTTTCACTTGCCATTGAAGAGACAGATTGATGCCTTTTATTACCACATTAAGCTCAGCTAAATTAATTTGCTGGGAGCCATTTCCTGGATGAAACCAGTATGCATCCTCCATCACCGTTTTTAATCTTGATGTCGCCTGGAGAAGTCACCCGACATGTGGCAGTCCAGACATAAATGCACAGATCATCTGTTCTACAACAAGCAAATCGAGATCAGATTTACTTTTCTGGACAAAGTCACTGTGGTACAAATTGGTTGTATGCAATGAACAAGTCCAGAACACAGGCAACTGTGAAGGCCTATGTCATATACTAAAAAAAAAAATCCCTTTCTCTTAGTCTCTCTCTCTCTCTGTCTAATTGCTGGCATATGATGAGAATGCTATCTCCCAGGTGTAGTGACAGTAAATGTTCTTTCTCTTGCAAAGGTCACATATCTTTGTGTTGAATCAATTTATTTGTTAGTTCCAAACTGGAATTCTTTGATCGTCATATTTTGTCTATGACAAAATGGAAAAAATTTAATCTAAAATAACTTGTGGTAGATAGCCACAAAGAGACCATTCTTGAACTAGTACAACAGTCTTTATAACAGTGACTAGGTTTAGCTTGTATCTAAGTATACCTGCCTGCTTCAGTGGTTAGCTAATCCCTGTTGCAGACACCTGCTCAGGTACAACTGTGTTTGTTCAACATCCATAGAGCCATCTTGTGGTTTTTGTATTGCAACTATGTTGAATGAACCTCTATTACAGTTTCTGGGAGAGAGTGTACAATCTGTCATAATCAGTTTGAACAAGGCCAGCAAGCTTAAACTTTTAGTCACAACTTGATTTTATACTAGCACAACCATCAATGGTTACTGGGCAGTTTCATCTACCAAATTGCACTTCCAAGGTTCCGATCAAACCATGGTGTGGTTTTCAGGCATTTGTCAATGTTACCATATGTGATAGTTACCCCAGGCCATTATCATGCTCATCTTCTTGATAACTGGACAAGATCTTGTGGTTGTAATAATGCTAATATAACCACTCAGCCATGCACCAGTGACTATAAATGCTGACAAAAATACATTTTTGTAGCAATCAAAAGAAATATTGGGCTTATTGTCTCAAGAGCATTAGTAACGTTATTAAAATTTAGGTCAAATAGTACAAAACATTTATTGACTACCAACAAGAGAAACATGAAACAGACTTCCAATTTTTTTTTTTTTTTTAATATAAAGGAAAATTTTTTTCCTTGCTTATTGAATTCTGACACATGCCGGATCAACATGGTTAGTAACCATAAAGAGTCATAAGAAAGAAAATGTCTCAGAAAGAAAAGGCTAGTATAAGCTTCAGCTTAGGGCTCCTCAAGCTGGTTATAAAATTTATTTTTTCTTTTACTATGATTGTGCTGAAATATGTGCTAATTTGATTTGCAATAAATAATAAAATAGTGGTACTTTGTAAAGAATATTTTTATTTGACAAAAAAAAAAAAAAAAAAGAAAAAAGAAACGCTATTCAGTTTATTTAATGAATTTGCAATAAGTTTACATCAATCTATATAAATGTTAAAATATATCACGAGTAAAAAATATTCAAGACAGGTGTGGGCAAGTTATTGGCTCATCTGAGGGGGCTATAATCCAACCCTGGGTATTGTTTGTTTGGTGTGGCTTTAGAGACAGTAAATTCAGAATAGTTAAAACTTTAATCTTAATTTAAAGTAAGTCAGTTTTTTCTATCAATATTTCATGGATTAAAAAAAAAAAAAATATATATATATGTGTGTGTGTGTGTGTGTGTGTGTGTAAGCTGACTTCATTTATAATGCAAACTAAATTTTTGGCAACAATTCTAATCACTCCAGAGAAGAAAAAAGAAAACAGTGTGTATAGTGCACCTTCCTATTTTTTGCATAAAAAAACTGATCATAAAAACTTAGTATATTCTGTGCATTAAATTAATTTATAAGCTAAAATATTAGTGTTTTAGCTTAGATATTAAAATACTGATTTCTAAAACTGCTAAGTCCTCTTTGTTTGGAAGATTGGTACAAGCCAATTTTACACACTCCAGATCATTTTTTTCTTGTAATAGACAAGAAAAGCCTAGTCAATATCTGACCTATTGGTAATATTTAACTGTATTCACTGTATTTCACTGTATAGATAATACTAATATTACAACTTAAATTTCCAGTAATATGAAAATTAATAAATTTATTTTTTCTTTTTTAGTCCTTCATCAAAGATGTAACCTAGAATTTTTCTGCTCAGGTGGGCATGTTTTCCCTTAGTTCACAAAAATAATAGATGTATCAGTTTCAAAACTACCTAAACTGAGAAAACTACTTGGCAGACAGACGCACACACCCTCAGGGAGAAAGGGATGTCATCTCCTTTATACAAGGAGGCAGAGAATACACTTAACCCTCAAAGAGACCAATCAACAGCTAGCAAGTGGTAAACCAGTCACTTACTGGCTCAGCCAGTATTCAAACAAAAGGAAATGCTTGATAAACATGGTCTCATGACACCACAAACTGAAATGATACACATCTACCCCACCCACAACCAGTTGCTTCAAATCCTCCAATCTTTCTGGTTTCATTACCCAAATTAAGGTAAACACCAAATTAGGTAGTTGTTTGTAAACCCTTCAACCTTCCTCAGCAGGTTTTAACAAAACACCCAAATACACACAATATTCTCTAATAGGTTAAATGGTAAATTCCCTGACCTTGACAGAAAAAAAATTCTAGTACAAGTAAGCAAGATAAGAAAACTGTTTAAGTCTATCAATTTGGTGAAGAAAATATGGAAAAATTATTCCATATAAAAAAATTAAATTAAATAATAGTGGGCCATTAGACACACAAAGTTATCTTACTCCTTGTGAAATTGGACAGAAAAAAAAAATTATAATGGATCTAATTGGAATGGAAAGAATGGTATAAAGACTTGCTGAAAATGTTCTTTTAATTAAAAATCAAGCTGGATAGAGAAAGAAATGTTTTAGCAATTGATAAAGTTAAAAAAAATCCTTGTAAAATGATACAGTTCATAGGTTAATGTTCTGATGACCTGTCAGGAGTTGAGGTGATTTAGAATAGTAGCAAAGAATGTAGTTAATGAGCAACGTCAGAGGAATTTTGGTATCAATAAAAGAAATCTTGACCTGCATTTCTTTAAAGTTAATTTCAGAAGAACAAATTGGCAGTTTTTAGTTGTCCAAAAATTTTGGTTGGCTGTGTACTGATACAGCTTTAGTGCTTGAAGATCTTCAAGAGTTTTTGGCCATGTGTAGTTTCTGGGTTTAATACTCTTTGTTCTCAACTGAAAATGTTAATTATATGGTTGTTCCAACTGTTTGTGCAACTATCCACTGACAAAGCTTGAGCGAATAAGGATTTTACTAACCCAGTTTTAAATTAAAATTCTTGAGGGTTTGAGATTCCGTTCTGATTGTTAGAAAATAATCCAAAAGAAGAATTTCTCTTAATCTTTTTTTTCTGAACGTTCTACTTTTATTGCCCTGAGCCAGGCAGTTGCTATAAGCAGAGCTGAAAATCAAGGCTTAACAAGCTTTCCGATGTCATCAATTTCCAACTAGGTATTTATGCAGATTACAAAACTATTTACCTGCCTTAGTAGAAAGTATGAGAAACAGTTGATTTTTGTTTAACAGCATATTAACCTCTGTGGATTATTTAATGCCAAAAAGGTGGGGTTTTAAGGTAGTTTTTTTTAATGTTTGGTGATAGTGAGAAGGTTGATTTAGTCATATTTTAACAAAAATTTTTTGTTTTTATTTTTTTTTATTTTACAAAACCAAAAATGTATTCTAGCTTTGTATTCAAAAATGTTTTGCTGAAAATTTTTTCCTTCAAAAATGTATATTTTTCTATAAAAGTCTATTTTTTATGTATATATTTTTATAAAAGTGTATTTCCATACTTTCATAGTGTTTTAACCTCAGTTTGGGGATAAACTATTTGCCCATAGCTGGAACCCTAACAGGTACTACCACTCCGAGTCAGGGTGGACCTGAGAACAACAGCAATTAAGAGGTTGTGCCATAATCCTCACAACCTCCCAATCAGAGGCCTTGCTGCCGGATGCTGTTTACCGTCATGCCCAAGACCCTGAGAGAGAGAGGAAGATATCTCAACAAGAGAACTAACATAACGCAACATATTTTCATCAGACAAACCATTTCAAAAATAAAGAACTTAATATACAAAAAAACACCAACTACAGTGTGTTTGAAATAAAACTCACTCATCTGTTTGATGCAAAGACTAAGTGGTTACAGAAAGCAAAAACTCAACCCTTTAGCATTCAGCAATTCATATGAAGTATACTCAGTCAGTTAAGTACCATACGTAATACACGCTTGGTCGATCATGTCTCAAAAGAGACATGACTGACTAGGCAGAAGATTATCCCGCAGTAGGTTGCCATTGCTTTCTGTGGTAGACTGGTTGCCAGCCAAGGCTATAGAACCCAATCTGTCCTGTTATTTAACCCATAACTGGAGGGAAGAGCCGGATTAATACCTTTCCCAAGGGTATTTGCACGTAAGTGAATGCAAGGAATTCAGCTGGAATTCGAACTTGGCTCCCTGATTCCAAGTCGATATCCACTGCACCACAACGCACATGAAGTATACTACTTTATAAAAAAAGATATGCAGAAAATCATTTATCTGGTTCAGTTGTTTTCCTCTGCCCCTCTTGCCTCCAATCTATCCTGTGAGTATTGAATTTTCCAATGCCTCTTTCCTTATTGTGCCCTAGAAATTTCAAGTGCCTCTTTCTGATAAGTACAAGTGTCCTATTTGTTTCCATTTTTTCTAAAACTGTCATTGCTCATATGTTTGGCCCATGATATTATCAGCATCTTTCTGTAGAACCATATTTGTCACTTCAATTCTCTTTATCTGTGAGGAGATTGTCTAGCATTTATTGCCATATAGGAGAACTAGTATTGTAAATAAAAAATCTATCTAAATCTAATCTAAACTTATTTATAAATGGAACTTTTGTGTGTGTGTGTGTGTGTGTGTTTTACCTATAGACTCCAAAACGGCTGAACCGATTTTCTTGAAAATTTACAGTTGTATTATAAGCGTCTGCAAGTGTTCTTAGCTAGGTTTTGTGTTGAGGTACCCCCTGATAAATATCGAAAATCGATAATTGAAAAAAATTGGGTTATAGAAGGAGTGGTCCGATTTTAATCAAATTTGATCCACTCATAGACAAAGACATAAGAAACAATATTCAGAAGTTTCAAGGATGCAGTTCTTACAATAGTGCAGAAAATCGATACTGCTAGTCTTTAATAAGTCATTCTTTTCTTAAGTTCTTATGATTTTAAGACTAATTTGAATTTAAAAATTGTTGTTTGAAAGTATCCAAAGCTGCACCAAAATTTACATTCTTTAAAAGAGCTGACATAAAAATCAATTAACAAATACTTCAACTAGTCAAAATCTGAAAGTCTTGTTTCTATTGAATAGTTGACAATTATATCCTGGACTCATTTAAACAACCATTTCTTCAGTACAACTGACTCAATCCAAAAAACTGTTCTCTCCTCTTACACAAGTTTCAATACAAAAACAAAATGTTATTCATCACTGACACTATATCAGATTTTATACAAGTCAATGCTTAAAAATTTTCAGGATATAGTTATACTTATGTCAATGAGAATGCTGTGTTGAAAGTGGGTGCCACATTTGCTCATAGTTGATCAAAAACAACAATGCATTGACTATTCAGAGTGCTGTTTGCAACTGTTTCAATGCAACAAGGAATTTTTGTGTAAATATGTGACAATGGATGAAACATGGATCCACCACAGCCTAGTGGACAGCAGCAGGTGAAAGCCATCTAAAGCGACTAAAGATGCAATCAACAGCAGGCAAGGTTTTGGCCTCTGTATTTTGGGATGCACAAGGTATTTTGTTCATTCATTACCTTGAGAAAGGAAGAACCACTAATAGCAAATATTATATAGCATTACTGGTGCATTAGAAGAAATCACAAAAATGGCCACAAATGAAGAAAAAAAAGTGATCTTTCACCAAGAAAACACATCATGTCACAAATTGATTTCGACGATGGCAAAACTGGATGAATTGCACTTTGAATTACTTCTGCATCCACCCTATTCTCCAGATCTGATCCCCAGCGACTACTGGTCATTTGCAGACCTCAAAAGAATGTTCTAAAGAAAGAGATTTTGCTCCAATGAAGAAGTGATATCGGAAACTGAGGCATATTTTGAGGCCAAAGACAAATTACTCTACAAAAAAAAAAAAAAAAAAAAAAAAAAGCATCGAATTGTTAGAAAAGCATTGAAATTAGTGTATCACCCTAGAAGGAGACTATGTTGATGAATAAAGTAGAATTTTGCCCAAAATTGTTTTATTAGTTAGGCCCAGGATTTATTGAGTGATATGTTAAGGATAGATGTTAAAAGCCGAAATACAATCTATTGCTGATAGAAATTGATCCTGAAATTTTTTTATCAACATTGGTTGATCAAAACCAAAATGTTCCAAGTATTTAAAACCAGAGGATTCTTCATATAATCAGAATAGAATATGCTCATTTTGGGACCTAACTCTCAAAGGATTTTACTGAGCAATGGAACCCCTTGTTAATGTGAGCCCTCAATCACCTGTTTGACTGGTTTACTGCCTGTCAACTACTTTGCATTCTTTTGAGGAACCATTTCTCTAGGCAATTTTCAATAGCTTGCCTCAGTTGCTACTTGGGCATTTTTTAGGGTCACACTTTTCACTGCTTAATTGCTGCCTTTGAAAGTGTGCACCTATGTATCTGTGTAGTCAACTTTAACAACGGGGAAATGCTTTGCATTCCTCTAGTTTATGAGTGGCATCGATGTTATCTTGTGCGGAAACAACCATCTTCTTAATATACCAAGTTAACAAACCTGACTGATTGATAGTGGAAAGAATTTTCGGCAGGCAGCCAAATCTATTGCTGTCTCCCATTGTATGTTTCAAGTGCCATCATCTGTTTTAAGCTTTCAATATAGTGAAACAAAATGATTTTAGCTAATAAAAAAATTATAACTATCTACACCATAAAGTAAATAATATGATTAATAAAATTACTTTTTATAAGTCATCTACAGAACATTTTCAAACTGCATTAATTAGAATTAAAATATTTAATAATTTGCAAATTTGAATTATTCATAATAGAAAATTATTTTTATTAATACTAGAAATGAATAGTCAAAAATTAATACAGAAAACAAATTTAAAGTCAAAATTACATATAATCAATTTATTTCTTTTAACTTAGGGTATCCAGTACTGAATCAACTAAAATTTACATTGATCAATGAAAATAAAACCAATATCATATGAATCTTTTTTTTTTAGATTAAGCCTTATTTCTTCTTGACTTCGAAACCAAATATGTACATTTAGTCCAGACTCTGAATGGCCACTCCTAAAACAATTTAAGCTTACACTTATGAACAGTTATATGCACAAATTCAATATTTTCTTTTGGTGCAAGTTGGGAAAATTAAGAGTTCTAATGCACATTGTTTTTCCAATTTCCTCTTAGGTACAGAAAGTAAAGTTTATTTCCTGCAATATTTTCCTCTCTGAAAATAGTACAGGTAAGAAGTGATAAAAACTAAAAGCAAATAAATACAGTTTTTATGGATTTTCTTAATGGCCTAATTGTGAAAGTCATTGTTTACTTAACCAAAAATGGGTTCATTTATTTTTCTAACTCATAAGTACATCAACATTTCATATCAGCTGCAGCCTGCTAAATAAGGTTTAAAAAGTAGACCTACCTTTGCCTTCATTTAACCATGATTTAAAATCTTGTTTTTAATACTAACTTAAAACAAATTTCCAAATATCATGAGAGCACTGAAATAAACGTTTACTAGAAGTCTTAAAGAAAGGCTTTTAAAAATTATAAAAGAAAAAAATGTTCTTATAATATACAAAAAGGTTTCAGCTAATGTTTGCTTTATAATGACATTCCAACTATTCATGAGGACCATCGCGATTGTCACAAATATCAAACAAGGAAATGTAGATATAACGATTGAGTATTTGCTCTTTTAAAATTATTCTAAAAATTGATGTCAACATTTCAACAAGCAGAGAAAGATTATTCTACAGAAAAAAAGTAATAATTTGATTTGCATTTTGATATTTCAAAATCTTATTAGATAACAAAGCTAAAATCAGAATAGATTTTGTTCTATTAAGTAAATTTTAAGTGTCAACTGTACAACAAACTGAACTATATACAAAACTGTGTACTACTATTTCAATTCATTTTACTGAAATTAAACTTTATATAACTTGTTAGAAAGTTAAATATTTGTTTGAATAATATATAAAATATTGGCATTAAATATTTGGTTAGTAGCTTAGAAACTTGGGAATTGTTCAAAGTAATATTTCAATACTAAAAATCAATAGTTGAAAATGAACTCTGCAAATGCTTATAAGTTTTTATTTTTTTAATAGTGAAAGAAGCATTCATTTCAATAGAGATAGGTGTTGATTTTAATTTGATAAGAATGTACATTTATTGTATATAAAATATAGTATTGGCACAAGGCCGAAGAGGAAACGGAGTGAGACTAGTCAACACTTTCTATCCTAGACCTAACTAATCAGATTCATGACCCATTCATTTATTGTAAGTTATTCATTCAGCACATCCATCATTACTCAATCCTTCATAAACCACAGTACCATATATTCACAATGAACCTATAAAATAAAACCTATGACAAAAATTTCTTCATGTATAAATGTCTTACTATTTTTTCATAAAATTATGTGAAATGAGGGGGGAGGAGATGAACCCCAAAACAACAGAACATTAAAAAAAATTTAAAAAAATTAATAGAACCTGTCCACCCCACAAAAATAAGAGTGGCTGCTGTATTTTGTCTTTAGACAGAATCAAGAAGCTGACACATGAACGAAGAGTGAAGAATAAAGTAAATAACAGTGAGAAAAACTGATTCAGTTGAGATGAAAAAAAGAGGCTAGAAAACAAACTGGAGAGGTTGGGAATCTCAACATGGATTATAACAAAAGAGAATGCCGAGAACAGGACAGAAACAATGTCATTAACTTCAACTAGGTAAACAAAGAGTTAATCTTACTCAGCGGAGGGTTCAACAAGAAACCACCCTATTATGATCAAGGAAACTTTTTTTTTTTTTTAATCATATCACCCCAAGCAATGCAGTGACGCCACTGATGCGCATGGGCTACTTAAGAGTAAAATGATTGGAAAAGAGAAAGCCGAGAACCACATCCTAAACCGGAAACAAGGGATGAGCCTCTTCACCTGTTCAAAAGACGTGGGTGGAGTGTGAAACTGGACAAAAAAAATCAAGTCTGGCCCCATTCTCACAAAACTTATATGTCCCGGAAAGGGTATATATATATATATATATATATATATATATTATTCAAAGTAGCTAAGTGGCTTTGGCAATGTAAGCTGGTAGGACAATCTAGCACATAGTTGTAACGGACTGGTACTCATCGTAGTCGTATGCAGTATGCTTAGGCTTATGCAATGGGCATAGTAAATAGGTGTTCCCATAGGCGTAATCCTAAGTGTCCCCGTCTTAGTCTGTATTTATGGCTGACACCAGCCAATCATATTACTGTGAGGGAGAACCCAGGTGTATGCATATTCATTACATCACAAACCAAGCTCACTACTTTTATCCATCTTTTACTGAAATCTGTCAATAAATGCTTTCTATCAATTCTGATCATGTGGAGCTGATGCCTAAAAATCAAATCAGAACCTGATCAGAATCGTGTTTGTATCATAAGATTATCTGTTGTAATATCCAAATCACCATTTATCATACTCCAAGAATATAGAAGTCAACACATTATTGCACACATATACGAGATCAATAGAGAATCTATACGAGCCATCAAAGACAAATTTGGATTGCCACTTCAATCAATTCTTTAGCTGGAACCCAGGCCCGAACCACACTCCAAGAATGTGAATGGGTTCGTCAGTCCAACTAAACAGCCTCAGAAGAGTTACCTCTTTCCAGGCATCTAACCACAAGCCAGAAAATTTTTTGCAGTTATTCTTGACCCCACCCCGTGATGGTTTTGCAAAGAAGAGGTCCCCCATACCAAAATGTAAAGTAGGGGCAACAGTGGACAACCCTGATGAACCAACCAAGACAGCATAAAAGCATGTGACCACTTTATATTCACCTGTACTACAGCAGTGAGAAAGCAATACAGTAGATTGATCCACTTGCAGAAGTTGGGTTTAAATCTGGCAGCCTGCAGAACAGCAGCCAGGTACTGATAGTCATCTCTATCAAATGTTTTGGACTGATCCAAATTGATCAGCACTGCTGGCTCATTGTCTTCTTCACCTAGGATACTGGGGAGCAGATGCAGGTTGTTCTGATTGCTTGGCTCTTCAGAGTACAAGTCTACTCATGTATTAACAATCTCAGCAACTGACAGAAAATGCTGTCAGAATCTTGGCCAAAATCTTTAACATAGTGTTTAGCAAAGTTATGGGCCTGTAATTATCTAAATCCTGCCTACTATACTTGATCTTTTTCTGCAGTGTGATCACACCCCTGGAGACCCAATTGCCAGAACCAATTTTTGAATATGACAGCCAAACCTGCACAAAATGTTTGGCAGCTTTAAGTACAATTCATAGAACAGACCAAGTTCTGGAGACTTGCCACTGCCAACTCTCTTCAATGCTAAGTAGACTTTGCCCTATGTGATCTCACCCTCACAGCTAGCCACTTCAATCAGCAAAAGCTGAGGCACTTCATTAAAGAGACCAGGCCTCTTAGTAAACTGGCTTTTGAAGTGCCACTGAAATACCCCAGAGTATGCCCATTCAGGACATCAATCTTCCAAATGTATTGATTGGAACTTTGATGGATCTCTTCCTTGTATAATTCTATACCCATATTCACAGCTTCATTAGGCATCTTGTTTAATCCATATCTAACTACCTAACTCTTGTAGCAATCACTAGCCACATACTCCAGTCTGCCTAGATAAGCCTATAACTATCCCCTACCAGTCAGTCAGTTAAGTGCCATACATGACACACGCTTTGGGCGATCATCTCTCGAAAGAGACATGACTGACTGGGCAGAAGATTATCCCGCAGTAGGTTGCCATTACTTTCTGTGGCAGACTGGTTGCCAACCAAGGCTATAGAACCCAATCTATCTTGTTATTTAACCCATAACTGGAGGGAAGTGACAGATTAATACCTTTCCCAAGGGTATTTGCATGTAAGTGAATGCAAGGAATTCAACTGGAATTTGAACTTGGCTCCCCGATTTGTCATTCCTAGCCAATATCCACTGCACCACAATGCACATCCTATCCCCTACCAGGACAGGCTATAATGCTATCCCTAAGTCTCCTCCACAACTTATTCTCAATAATTACCCCACTACTCTAGTTAGCTGTTGCTGGAAGTCTCACCTGTCCAGTAAAGACAGATTGAACTTTCAGTGTCTAGCCATTCTCAGCCTAGCATTTAACAACATCTGGGCACAGACAAGTCTATGGTTTGAATAGCCAAACCAGTAGGAAAAAAAAAAAAGAATACTGTTTGCTTGTTTAAACTTGCTTTTGAGAGTTGATACCAATTCTTAGTTTGTGAACTTTTTGCCTTATTAATTTGCCTTTCATATATTGTTAGCTTGATATTATGTAGATTTTTCTCCTGTTTCTTTTTCTTGCAAACTTAATTCTGTTTGTTGGAAAATTTTTTATGGCTTCTGCTCCAATGAACTTAGGTCACTGGTGCACCCCTCCACAAGAATTTACTCGAGCAACCAGACTGCCAACAAGGTCCCACCCTTTTACAGTTAAACCTGCCAAATGCAGCCAACAATTCTTCTCCAGCAGCTTCTTTTCTCACACTTTCCATCCTGTCAGAACACTTCCCAGGTATTTAAATTTGTTTCAGTTTAGTTTCTTGGACATGTAGTTGGTATTTTGAGGGTCTTTTTGCAGATGACCATACATTCAGTTTTCTTGAAGTTTATGCTCAGTCCTTCTCGATTTCTTTTGCTACATTCTGTAGGAGGCCCTGAATTTTCTTTTACATATCTGCTATCAGCATATCTTACATTGTTGAGATTGTGGCCACTAATGACAAATCCTGGTAAGGATTTAATTTCTCTAAGAATTATTTCACTGTATAAATTGAATAGATCCAGTGAGAAAACACATCCTTGTCTTACGCCCCTTTCTATTTTTGTATACCTGCTGAATTCACTTTCTATCTGTACACAAGCAGTTTGCTGCCAATATAGATTCTTGATTATCCTAATGTCTTTTCCAAAATACCGAGGTTGTCGAGTATCTGTCAAATCTTTGTGACGTACTTTGTCAAATGCCTTTGTCCAGCCTATAAAGCATAGATAATGGTCCTTCAGCATTCATACTGTTCTTTTAGATAGCATTCTGGTATCTTTAACAAAGTCACACTGTTCTTGTCCCATCTCTTGGCCAAGTCTGCTGCATGCTCTGTTCATCAGAATTTAGATAATGTGTTTTGTTATGTGGCTCATTAAGCTGATTGTTTGGTAGAGTTCACATTCCTTTGCACCTAGTTTTTTAGATAGTGCTATAAAAATTGATCTGCTTAGGTCCTCTGGGATATTGCTGCTGTTATAGATTTTTTTTTTGTGACATCTAAGGATGTCAGCATCTCTATTACAATCCTGTCAGGCCCTGCTGAATTGTTTCTGTTCAATTTGGCCATTGCTGATTCCACTTCAGTTTTTAATATTTCTAGTTAACTTTTGAAGTGTATATATGGAGTTTTTTGTCTGGAGAATCTGAATCCATTTTCTGTGACTCACTTGTTTACTTTATTAAAACACCATTGGAGTTGCTGTTCAATTGTTAGGATGTTTTTTGATCTGTAACAGAACGTCATCTACATATAGTGAACACAACGCCAGGGTTTGTTCTGTTAGGAAGTTATTGATAAGAATTGGGAATCTTCCTTTAAGACCCATTTCACTTAGTTCTTTCATGATACCATATCTCTATAAGGTATCATAAATTGTTTCTAAGTCAGAAAAAAACTGTCAAGCGTTTTTTAGTGAAAGAATTTCTGGTAAAAGACTCCAGTTGAACCAGGTGATCGATTGTGCTTTTGTTCATTCTGCAGTCAGACTAGGAATTCATAATTTTATTAGTTTCAAGAAACCAAGTAAGCCTATTATTAACAATTCTTTCAAACATTTCATAAGTGCAATTGGACAATAGTTTGATGGATTTTTTTAAAGTACTTTCCAGGTTTGGGGGTTTGGAATTATGGCAGCTTGTTTCTAGAAATTGGGAATATTATCACTGATTCATATATTGTGGAAAATTTTGTATAGGTAATTCAAGGAAATATTTAGTAAGTTTTTAGAACTTTATAGTGAATTTCATCTTGGCCAACTGTAGGGTTATATTTTTTTTTAGAATCTAATAATTCTGATAAAGTAAGAACCTGGTTGTAATTTTCTTTATTGTTAGAATAGAAATTAATTTTTTTTTCTTCACTTATTTTGATATTCTGAAATAGTTTACTAGTATCAGATAAAGAGTTTTGTGCTAATAAATTTGCAATATCCACTGTGTTAGTTGCTTTGACAGATTTCTCAATGGAGTATTTTTATTCTTCCTAGTGATTTTACAAATCATATTCCATACTGTTTTGGTTTTGGGTGTTAGAATTAATATTGGATACAAAGTTTTTTCCATACGGATTGCTTGGATTCTTTAATTATTTTGTGTGCTTTTGCTCTATCTAGATATTCAGATTTTCTTGGGTTGGATGTAATTCAAAATATGTCGAGCTGCATGAAGCAATCTGATCATTTTTTTTTCTTTTTAACACTCATTGTTAAACAAAGGTCTGTCATGTTTGACAGGTTTAGATTTTGATATGTATTGTTCTACCTAACCGTTTTTGCAGAAATGAGTGATATGTTTTGCATTGTCTACATTAACTTCTGGTGTAAGTTTTAGGGCATATGCATTTCAAAATTCCTTCCAGCAGATTTTCTCATGTTTCCAATATGGTATTCTTTTATCTAGCAAAGATCCAAAGTTTCCAACAGCTGGGAAGTGATCACTACCACATGTATCACAATGTACTTTCCAGCTATAGTCTATGCATGCTGCAAGATCATTTAAGGTTAAATCTATTGCTATATATATATATATATATATATATATATATATATATATATACACACACCACCATGTGATGGTGGTGGGGAGATAGGTATACGACTTGTATATTGTTTCTGTTAATAAAATATTCCATTAATCTTTTGGTCAGTATTTTTGCAACTCCATATGATGTTATGGCTATTAAAATTTCCCATTAAAAGAAATGATTCTGGAATCTGCTTCAATAGTTTATCTAATTCAGTTCCATCTCTAGGATTATTAGAGAGAAATGTAAACCAAGCATATGGTGATGGTTTTATGTAGTGAGGCTTTTATGGCCATTGTCTGTAGTGTTATATTCAGGTTGATTTTGCACTGAGAAAAATTATTTTTTACTAATATAAAAAGTACCACCTGAAGCTATGTTTCCACTATTAATAAAATTGTGTGCTGTGTAATTTTTAATATTTATATTTTGTCTTTTAAAAAAGTTTCCTGAAGGCAGATGATTGCAGGACATAAATCTGAACTAAGCAAAAACAATTAGTTTTGATTTGCTTTTACCAATCTTGTGTCCCATTGAATAATTTTTACTAGCCATGATCTATATTGAGGTTTTTGATTTTTTGTTGGGTTATCTCAAGTTTTCATTTATTCTAGGTTGTTTTTAGGCAGGTTTTTTTTTCCTCGCATGAGTCCCTTTTTGATTGGGGTGTCTGTTTTCTAGGCTGTTTTTAGGTGATTTATTTTTCCTTGCAAGAGTTCCTTTTTGATTGGGTTGTCTGTTTTCTAGGTTGATTTTAGGGGATTTCTTTTCAGAGTTTTCTTTTTGACTAATTTGTATGTTTTCTTGCATTTTATATTTGATTTTTTTGTTTGAAGATCTTTGGGCTATTGGTGCGGGAATCTCTAGACAGAGATGCGCAACAAGTTGATTCTTTCGGTTTTTTAATTTCTAAGTTTAACCAGTTAAAATTTTCAATATTTTGATTGAGTATATCAGGGTTTTTTTTAATTGGATATGGTGTAAATTGTTGCTTTTATCATCCTGTTGATATCAGTTTCATTATTTCAATTTCTTAAACTTTTGGATTAATGTTAATTCACATAAATCATTTCTCATTGCTGTGTTGTTGGGTTTTGGTTGCATTTGCATAATTTATTATATTTTGTCTAGTGTTTTCAGCAAATTTGATCACAATTATTTCTTTTCTTTTTACCAAGCTTTATATAAATGTGAGTATGCAAAATGGTTTCCAATACAATTTATGCCTTTTATGGCAATTTTGCACTAAGTTTCTTTTATTAAAAAAAATGTGATCCATGAATTTTATAATTCCCTTTCTCAGTTTTAGACAGAATTTAAACCGTCCCTGTTCAATTACAGATAAAAAAAACTTTAAAAAAATGTCCCCATGAAATAATATCCCACTTAAATGTCTTATTTAAAATTTAAAAGCAATAAAATTGTGTCAGATAAACTCACAATCTGAAATTGTTATTTCCAGAATTTCCTCAATATAGTTTGTTACCCAGGACTTAATTTCACTTTTTCTGTTAACAAACCTGTCAAACTGACATTCGTATCAAGACAACAGAGTTTGGCTTGACATATACATAGCAAGCCACAAAGTAGAAGCCCACATCTTACAAAAATAATGCACGTAATTTCCTTTTAGCACCTGATTTTCTGAGTCATCAAAATAATCATTAATTTTATCTTGAACAAGGGAGATTACTCGTGAACGCTTTAAATACTTAGTTTCCTGCTTTTACTGTTGTTTAAAAAAAATTGTAACATAAGTATTTTTTTTTAACCTATGTCAGTAACATCAAATAACATTTCTGGTTGTTAGATTATTTTTATTATTTATTTCCATTTAATAACGAAAGACATTTTATTTTGCCCAAAAAAAGTAATTTGGTAAAAGTAAAAAAAAAGTCCTTTTCAGCAAGTGATTGATTTTTTAAAAATATTCAAGTCAAAGATATTTTTGTTTAAATCTTAAAAAAAAATTTCGAAGTTTTTCAGAACTTAAATCACACTGCAGAGACTTAATTTAAAAATGGAAGTCATGGTATTTTTCATTGTTACCAGTTTTCCATGTGAAGAAAAACGATGCCTATAGATTATTTTCCACGCTGCTACTTGCACGGACTGAAAAAGCGATGGCGATAAGTAGTAAGAAATAGAGACTAAAATCTATTCTGAACAGAATAGTTTAACTATTTCTTGCCCAGAAAACACATGAGTGGGTTTCAGAAGGGATTTTTTGGGAAGTGAGTCAGGCGGAGAACTTTTAAACCTGTAACTGACTGAATAAACCAATAATTTGATTTGAGTTAAGTATTATCAAATTAATTCTTACAAAAAAACACTCAAGTACAATGTGGTTATTGAAACATTATTTTTTAAGCAGACAATAATAATGACTGCTCTTAGAGGGGTACCGTAAAAAAAAATTATCTACTAACTTTCCTTTGAGTTATTTGTTGGGAAATTTAATTTTAATTAAATATCTTCATTCTTTTTTTTTTTTTTTTTTTTAAATTAAGCAAATATCACATGTATTTTTTTTAAGCGTTATCAAGTTGAAACACGTTATTGTTCAGAGTCTTTTACTCTTAATTTGTCTAAATTAAATATTTATCAGCGAGAACAGCAAGCAAAAGTATAAAGAAAAACAAAACACAACTTTTAAGTACAATTATTGTACTACAATAAAATAATTCTCCACTTTAAAAGTCTGGTAATAATAGTATTAGAAATCTCCTTATAAGAAAACTTAAAACATTTATTCATTGACTGATCTGTCAGTAATTAATAAATTGGTACATCTGAAGTATTTAAGGATGTAATGACGAGGAAAAACACGTTTTTAACTTAAAAAGATAAATTTATTTATTTGAAGTTTCAGGACAAGTAATCAAACATTAAAAAAGCTTAACAGTTTCAATGAATTGTCAAGAGAAAATGTTCATAAAAAAAAAAAAAAAAAAAAAAAAAAATCATCCGACACGAAGTAATATTCCAAAAAATGCTTAAAACAAATTGAGATAGTTTGTTTCTCACATAAAAGTTATAAGGTTGTATTCAACATTAATAAAAATATATATTTTAAGGTAGTTAGGAGTTGAATAGAGTTTTTTGAAATTCCCCTGATCTCAGAAGCTAATAATAACTTTCGCTTTTCTTCAGCCTAAAGCCAATCCCTTTTTCTAATGGTCAAAATAAAATTTCGCACATGCTTATAAATTCGTAAACACTGTAGAAAAGAGTTATTTTTATTTCGTATTCAACACACATCCATGATTTAATTAAAATTAGTTTAAAAGTGCATGCTAAAAGTTTATTATAAAAATAATGTAATAATTTTTTTAAACAAGCATTTTAAACTAAAAATTGAATCTGATCAGTACACTGATAAATGACTGCTTAAGAACAAGGTGCTGCAAACAATTGTGATGGTACCAAATTTAATATGTATAGTTTTAGGACACAAATTCAGAAATGAAACACCTGCAAAACATACTCCTTGATATATCATGAAACCCAAACTTGAAAATAAAAATTGATATTTTAAAAGATTAAACATTTGAAAGTTCTTTTGAAGTTTTTGGAAATAAACTATTTTAAGTCAATCAGTCAGTTAAGTGCCATATGTGATACACATTTGGCCGATCATGTCAAAAGAGACATGCTCATTGGGCAGAAGATTTTCCTGCAGTAGGTTGCCATCACTTTCTGCGGTAGACTGATTGCCAACCAAGGCTATATAACCCAATCTGCCCTGCTATTTAATCGATAACTGGAGGGAGAAGCAACAAATTCATACCTTTCCCAAGGGTATTTGCACGTATATGAATGCAATGAATTCAACTGAAATTTGAACTTGGCTCTCCGATTTCTCACTCAAATATTCAAAACAAAACAAAAAAAGACTTAATAAACCTTTCGAAAAAGTATACATAGCATAAAACCTATTCTGTAGCTCAAGTAGGTGGCTCCCCCAGCTATGACACCAGTGGTTATCTTTTTAGTGCAATTAAGAACCAATATTTCAAATGTAGATAACCCATCTAAGATAATGTGCAGTACCTTGCCTACTTTAAAGATTCAAATGACACTTCCAGTCCAACCTACAATTTGTCACTATAAAAGTTTGTTATATAATTAGTTAGAGTTCTAACATCTACTTTGAAAACCACAATGCACAAACATTCTTTTTAAGTAGGATGTAAGTGGGTGATACATAGATTATTTACTGTTCAAAATTTTAAAATTATTTTTAATAAGTTAATTTTAAACTTTATATATTTTCAACTTTAAAACTATTCTACATATTTGTAACTTTCTTTCCTTTAACAGAAACACAAATGTGGGTGCATGAAATTTTAACCTTCCAGATAAATATGTAATTGTGGCTGCAAAAGTTCTTTGAAGAATAGTCAATGCATATTGATATTCCATCAGTAAATCTTTCAAATTTAATTGTATTAAAGCTAGTTTGTGTTGGAGTAGTGCAAACAAAATCAGAAAAGCTTTATATATATATATATATATATATATATATATATATATATAAATAAACAAAAAAAAAATAACAGGATTCATACATTATACAAACTGTATGAGTCAGGTTGTTTTCCCCCCACTTATTAAACAAGCTAGTTGCTTAGTCTTAAGTTGTTCATTGTTTCTGAAGGAATGTTGTAGGATAGGACATTTAGTTTTATTTTTATACGAATCAAGAAAGGATTGTTTTTGTATGGTTAAACTGGTAAGGCAACTAAGAATTGCATGGAAGAAAAGTTTAATCCTCCCCTCAAGTTACTTGTTCTTCAAAGATTTTTTACCAAGTTTATTTTCAACTGTAAACATGCTATGAGAAATACATTTATACAGTCAACAGCAAATTCTACACAAGAAATTGATAAATTTTGCTGGTCAAATATAGTATTCAGTTCAAAATTCTAACCACCTGAAGAAGGTTAAAGCACACAATGGCCTAAATGTTGTAAATATGACAAGATGAAGACAATAGTCTAAACCATATAAACATCCCTTTATCTTTGATTTTAGATAAAGCATCCCTCTAGTCACTCTGATGTTAAATCTCTTAGCCCTGAAGATCTAAATGTTTGCAGTCCTTTAAAATGTACTTTTTTAATATATGACTGAATTAATGCCTGGAAGTCACATAAATGAACCCAGATTTCATACGTAATCTTCAAAATGATATGTTGAATGGGATACCACTCATCAGTGTACTTCAACATTTTTGTCACATTAACTTACTGGTGATAATCACAAAGACATTAATATAGTGTGAAATATGATTTATGGAGAAAGATTATACTGTAAGGTATGGTAAGAGTGCATTGAGGTTGGGTGAAAAATGTAATCGCTTGCTTTCCTAGCAACTACAGGAGTAATAGGCAGAGAGGGAAAGAGATGGAAGGTAACAAAAATAACACTGCCTCAGAAACACAGCAACTTGAGGAATAAAAACACCCACGGACCAACTTTACAAGACACCATGTCTTGCTGACTACTGATTTTCTCCCTACTTTTATTGGTGTGAGACATCTTACAAAGACCTAGTTCTTGGCCAGTTGTAGAGAGGCCTGTATCTAGACATGCCAAGCTGTCCTGCTGCTAATGGGAAAAACTCGGATGAAACTGATATTGGCGAACATGTCTGTATGTGATCCGAGGTCTGTTTTGTGTCTGCACTGATGCACATTCAGCACATGTCTATAATTTCAGAAATTGAAGCTGTAAGTAGAGGACATTAGTGATTCACACCTGGCACTTTTTCTAATTGTATTTCATTAGCAGTATAAATAGACTTCCTGGAGTTAAAATGGTTTACACTGAAAAAGCTTGTGAAAATAGATGCCAGGGATAGTAAAAAGACAAACATTGCTAAGGACGACAAAGGATAGAAAGGTCTGGAAAGCCATGTCATCGTTTCACTCAATACAAGGCCCAAGACCTACTCAAGGTAGAGCATTACTGAATGAGATGATTATTTGCATGGATGGGATGTAAGAGAAGGAACTAAGTTCAGATCATGAGAATATGTAGAATAGATAATAGTTGGCTGTCATCTTTAAGAGATTAAGAATATGGTAATCAGGGAAGCAACCTCTCTGGAGTCTGCTCCTCAATACAGCAATTCATGTGGAAAAGTTGTCCGAACAGTTTCCTTCTTACAAATGGAATAAAAAAAAAAAAAAAAAAAAAATGATTTAACAGTGTATATAGCATGATGGGTCCTAACTGTAAAGGTCTGAACTGGAGAAACTAAAGTATTTTCTCCATAGGAATAAATATTATATAGATTAATCTACTCCTGGGCCACCAGATGATCATGTATTCAAAATTTTGTCAAAGTTTTGAATATAATATTAAGCTCAAATTTCCTAAAAAGATAAGTATCAAGAAGGCTTGAGCAATGTTTCCCCAGGTATTGTCATTAAACCCATTATACAGTATAGTATCACTGTTAGTCATGGCTCCAAAGAAAACTAATGAAAAGAAAAAAAGGCATAGTACAATAACATCACTCAATAAATCTAACTAATAAAACAAAGTTCGACTTTATTCATCAGAAGTCTTCTTCTAGGGCAATACACCGATTCCAATGTTTCTCTAACAATTTAATACCTTTTTTGTAGAATGATTTGTGTTTGGCTTCAAAATACGCCTCAGTTTCCGATATCACTTTTTCATTGGAGCCAAATCTATTTCCCTGGAGCATTCTTTTGAGGCCTGCAAAGAGCCAGTAGTTGCTGGGGGACAGATCTGGAGAATAGGGTGAATGCAGAAGCAATTCAAAGTATAACTCATGTAGTTTTTACCATCATTGCAATTGAATTGTGACGCAGTGCGTAATCTTGGCGAAAGATCATTTTTTCCTTCAATTATGGCCGTTTTTTGGCAATTTCTTCCTTCTAATGTACCAATAATGCTGTATAATACTTGCTATTGATGGTACTTCCTTTCTCAAGGTAATCAATGAACAAAATACCTTGTGCATTCTAAAAGAGGGCAAAACCTTGCCTGCTGATGTGTGTCTGGTTGCTTTGGACAGCTTTCACTTGCTGTTGTCCACTCAGCTGACTTGACTTCAAGTGGTGGATCCATGTTTTATCCATTGTCACATATTTATGCAAAAACTCCTTGTTACATTGAAACAGTTGAAAGCAATGCTCTGAATCATCGACACGTTATTGTTTGTAATTGACTGTAAGCAAATGTGGCACCCACTTTGAACACCTTTCTCATTGACATGTTTGTGCAAAATGGTGAATATGCAACCTTCTGATATGTTCAACTCCTCTGCTATCTCACACAACTTCAATTTATGATTTGGCCAAAATGTGTTTGTGGATTTTTTTGGTGTTTTCCAGGACAACTGCCAATTTTAGGAAACCTGAACATTCAGCATCATTTGTGTGTGTACGATCACATACCACCTCTTAACCATTGTTCCCGACAGAGTAGAGTCTGAACAACTCTTAACAAGCCATTGCTTTGTTTGAACAGTATTCCTCCCACCTCAGAAAGCAATGCTTTATCAACGCACAAAATTAAGAATGTTCCATTGTTTTGAAAATTTGCAACAGTAACTTCACTTAAATAACTAATTTGTAAACTAATAATTCGATTAGGCCCAAATTTTGTCATGTGCCATTTGAAGGTTAGTACTTCATAAAAAAAATCATATGGATTTTGTATTAGTGGTGCCATCTATGTCAGGCTTGGGTCTTATTGAGTGATGATAAAATTGGAAAAGAAAAGGACAGTACAACACACAAATATATACAAAAAGGCAGTCGACTCAGAACTGTTTCTGTTCGGGTTAACTTGGGTTGGCAATGTTCAAGAACCAAAATTTTGTTAGAGGCATTTTTATCTCAAATTTTCTATTCGAAAACTGATTTGTTCAAGATGTGAGATGTTCAAGAATAGCGGTTGCTCTGTAATTTGTTTGAACATTTGCCATGGAAACTGGCTTGCTATTTTTCATCTGTCAGATAAAAAGCTGTAGGGTTGAAAATGATTCATTGCTCACAAGGTGATGTAAACACTTGAATTCTGTCAAGGCTGAACAATGAGGATTAGGTCTATGGCAACAATAGTTCTTTTTTGTGTGATTTGATTCTTGTAACGATAGAACAATGCAGAAGTTGGTACTTTCTACTTTTATTGATGAATCTAGAGTTTTATATGGGAGCTTTGAGATTTAAGGGTAAAATGTCTATTTAGAGGTCCCAATAGACATTCCAAGTCCTTGTTTAGAGTGCATCTGCACATCATGAACATGTCCCAACATTTGACATATAGAAGAATAATTTCCATGGTACATTTTTCTATTAAAATTATTTTTATCCTGCAGCAACATTTCTTTATTGGATAACTACAATTTTTAATGTTTATAAAATTAATACTTAGAAGAATTTGAGTATAATGGTAGAAAATCCAGTGAAGAAGGAATTGAGTATAACTTGAACCCACAAGCAGAAGAGTAACAATAGATTGATTTGTGGCTCTAAATATTTAATTGCTAAAAGTAAATTGTTTGAAAGAATTGTGCACAAAAAAATGTAGTCATGGAAACAATTATTACTAACTGTAAAAAAGAAAAATAAGTAAATAAAATGGTCATATTTGCAGATGGATACATGCTTCAGCCTTTGATCTACTTAACATTTGGACTGAGATCAAAGTGCTGAATATGCTTTATTTATTTCAACAAGAACCTGATAGAGGAAAATGGAATTGGTGATCTTGTCTTTGGGCAGTTTATAGACAAGTAATGAGGTATCTAATCCTGGGGGACTCCAAATCTGCAACAAGAGCATCTCTTTCCTTTTTGTGTGGTCAGGGCACACTGACATTTGCTTGAATGCTCACTGCTGGCCTTAGTTCATCAAAAGCAGAACATGATATATATATATATATATATATATATATATCTCACACCCTGATTGAGCACTCTGGAAGAGTGGGAGGCTTTGAAAACAGTAGCTACTCCGACACATACGTATCACTCATTCAATAATGGATTAGAGCACTCTAGCCATTGGGCATGTGTAATGATACACTCGCTAAAAGGTCTGCCTTCTTCTACCGGACGCTCGTGGCCTAGGGGTAGAATCGTTGATTTGGTGGGGTTTCAATCCTGGGTTAGGAAGTGATCGGAGTCTAACCGTACTGATGAGCTGTGATACAGCGAAACAGATCTGTCTGCGGATGACTATAGTATATATATATATATATATACACACACACACACATACATATAAACAGATATACATTATCCTACGTCTATGGCACAATTCAGACTTTCATGCGTTATGCAAACATCAGGTGCACATTTTAAACAGTTTAAAAGATTTGAATTTAAGTTCACTAGATGTTCATGGGAATTAAATCTTATAAAGTTACTGCTTTTTAATAAGATTAAAAATTTAAATATTTTATGGTTACATGTGGATAAAAATTAAAAAAATAAAATGCAGGAAGAAATCAAGAAGTGTATGTCATGTGTCTTGATAATTTAAATATTCAAATATTACATGTACATAAAAATACAGAGAAAATTAAAATTTTCTATAGACAAATGATACAGCTCTGTTCATACACTGAGCATTGTTTTATTAACACCTGAATAATAATAATACTCTCACCGGCGTGATGTGGCTTCCCTGTGCCTCTTCTACAAGTACTTTCATGGCTTCTGCTCCGATGAACTTAGATCACTGGTGCTGCCTAAGCACAAATTTACACTAAATACTAGATTAGCAACTAGGTCCCACCCTTTTACAGTTAAACAGATAAGATGTAACCGTAATTTCTACTCCAACAGCTTCTTTTCTTGCGATTCGCACCTGTGGAATTCCCTTCCATAAGTCTGCCCCCCCCCCCCGGCAGCTACAATCTCCAGGTGTTTAAATGTAGGGTCAATAGACACCTCCTATCACACTAACTTCCAATTATTCTCAGAACACTCATCTACCCAATCCTCATTCTCATCCTTACCTGCCTATCACCCACCCTCTGACATTTCCTATATTTAACCATCCTTTCTCCACTATGTAGCCCCCTGCGCAGTAGTGGCAGTGAAATGCCTTGCTTTGGGTGAAATGTTTATAAAAAAAAAAAAAAAAAATGTACACCCTCTTCATATGTA
>JBBBDQ010000266.1:2155000-2260000 GCA_037127315.1 Ascarosepion bandense
AACAGTGAATTCAAGTGCAGCAGTGAGAGAGGTGCCATCCTTTGGTGTGATACTCATACTGTGAAAAGCTCTTTTCACCGTGTAATGAAAATGAAGTTAGGCTCCCAGTTATCTAAAAATCTTGAAAGAACTTACTGTGATATGCAGTGTCATTGTTGATTAGGATTTCTGACAGTGGAGTCCTGATTCCAGTCACACTTAAGTTGCCTTCTGACCAATAACTTAAAGCTGGGTCAATCAACTGACATTCCTTACATATTCTGACCACTGCCTGCCACCTTTTGTGTTCTAGAGTGAACGTGTTTCACAAAATGCAAAGTCCACCTGATGTCAGGATGTTCCTTACAGATCTTACTTGGTCCAGAGAGATTTTGTCCACAATCAAAGGATATATAGATTGTGCTGGCTTGAGCTTCTTCTTGATCACATAATATCATTGTAGTACTTTTGAGCTTATCTGCTTGATTCTGATTTGATGTCATGGTGCTCAATAACTTGTACTCTTGGATGAACTTTTTAAGAATACTTAGCAGCCTCTGGATCAGCATCCTACTTACCACCCTAGTATGTATTCTGACTTTACCACTGAGCATGTCGAATATCTACTGGTGCCCACATACAAAGTCCGTGAAGAGATGCAGTCCTATTGTGCTCCACTGTAATGATAAACTGATGCCCTTCAAGATAGCATCCAATTCTGCTATATGGATATATTCCACATCAATTACAGACAACAGCCAACACATGACCTCTACAATGCTTCCATCAACTTGCGATGAAAACCCTGTGGTGAGAGAATTTACATTAACACACACAAGTTTTTCTGTACACCACTTGTCATGTGCAGGGTCACTATGGCCATTATGTCCTCAATCACATTAAAGAAAACAACATTCACTTCATCATCCTAACCAGATGTGATCAACACAGTTCTTCATTTAACAAATGATGCAGCAACATGGCATTAACTGCAAACTAGCTTTCCACACGACAAGAGACACAGAATTGTGTCATGACCTCAGGAACTGATGGAATGTCATTTTCATGCATCCATTTAAGAGAGTTGACATGCAAGCCTAAAACACAAATGCTGTCCTGTGACCGCTTTGGATCTTTACAAGTCAGACAAATGCTCTTTCATGTAGTTTGCAGAACTCATTTTCTCATCAATGCAGATGTCTATATATTACAACGTTGCCAACTAGCCCATTTTTTTGACAGCATGGCATCCACAATGATTTTCATTATTGCTGGTACAACACTCAACCCAAACCTTATTCCTGTCAGGTAATATCTGCTCCTTGAAGATCAGTTTGTAAGGGCCAAAAGGATTTGTGAATATGCACTTGTAGACAGACCTGCCATAGGTCAAGGATGATGAGATCAAACCTTTTTTTTTTGGCACTACTCCCTCAGTTTCTGTGCACACCTGTTAGTATTGACTGACAGGTGTGCATCTAAGCACTGAATTTGCTTGAAATCTAATACTGCTTGCACTTTAATTTTTCTGCACCACTGCCATCAATGAGATTAGACCTTTCAAAGGACCAAATTCCTTTTCAAGATAAAGTTGCAACCAACCATTATCCAGTCACTGTCACATCTGCAGTTTGCAGTCATATTCTGCCTTGACATTTTTTCATACTGGGTACACGTGCATCCAATTCTGCAAATCCTCTGGCGTTTGACCACTTTTGCAATGAGAACCAAATCTTCTTTTAATTGATTTAACACAGAAATTGGGTTCTATTTTAATGGCTGTGCAATGAGCCATTCTGTGCTTGGTAAACCATCCATTGCCAAACTTTGTTATTTGGAGTCTGCCCAACTTTTTAATAGTGTGACAGGTCAAAACCCAATGGCTCCATGACCAAAACCTCACTATCAAGGGGAGCTGTATTGTTCACATCAAGCTTTATGTTTGTAACTCTGCTGCATTTCAGGGTGTTACTGTTTATGTTAACTATATCCACTGACTTCTACCGCCAGCATTGACAGGCTGACTTACTTTGAATGACTGAACAGCCAGTGTCTACTCATGCCACTCACTTGATTCTATTCATATAGATGAATAAAACAGTACCTCATTCACAATTTGCTTGGGGTTGAAAAGAGACAAGCATTTGTCCACATCCTCTTTTCCTGAACACACTGAATCAATGTGGCCTAACTGATGACATTGGAAGCAACGTGTCACTTCTCGTTGAACCAGGCAGTCCTTGAGAAAGTGGTTGCATTAATAACATCGCATGCCCTCCCAACTTGTGAGATGCTAGCCATGACCATTTCCTCAGTCAATGACCCTTCATTATAACCCAGACTAATTCCAACAGTCAACTTGTAGCCATGTTTTTCATCTTGAAAGACATGCATAGTAGTTGCTTGATGTATGCATGCTGACATTCCTGCTATAAAGCATATGCAAGTCCTGTTATCTTCAAATTGGCTTGAAAAATGTCAACAGACTCATCCAAGTGCAGCTACTATTTGAGAAACTACTCATAGGCTAGGAAATAGCATTATGCAAAGGCAATCCACAAGGCCCGTTTTATCTGTTTAACATCTACTTTTTGGTCTGTAGACAGCAAATGCCACACCATTTAATCTCAAGAGAAAAAACAACATTTAATCTGAGTTCACACAGATTGCGAACAAGTTCTGCCTTTTCTCAGGTATTAACATCAAACATCCTATCATAATTCTGAAATAGCTTTTAGCAGAATTTTGAGGATAAAATTCAATCCAGTAGTCACGCTTCAAGAAATCATCCTTCATGCAGTATAGCTACTCTTAGAACCCAGGTGCCAGCCACTTTCTTCGCCTGTTTATATCTAGGTCGAGAAATCAGTGATTGATTATGATGTGACCAAAAACTTGCAGGATATAAACTGAAGGTTACACGAACACTTTCTGGGTCTTCTGATATAAGATGCATGTGACACATAATTTGGTTTGATGAGGTAAGTCACCATTTTTTTTTTTTTTGCTGCAGTGTTTTAACAGAGAACAGAAAATTTGACACTAAAATTCAAAGGCACATTACGATAGTCAAAGGTGCCTTCCAAAAGCTAAGCAAAATATGAAGAGGTAGAAAAATTGTTAGAAATAAAGAAAAAAGTACTGAAATGTTATGCAACATCTTCTATATGCCCTGTCCTTTCAGGACATAGGCGATCATAGCTTTCCATGTTTCCCTATCCCTGGTGGCTCTTAGCATGCCTTCTCCTGTTACACTATACAACCTTTGTTCCATCATCCACTTGGTTAGGTCCTTCAAATATGTTATTTTTTTTTCCCCTCTATTTGGTCTGTTAGTATCAAGTTTTTTAAGCCCTCTTTTCTCATTGCATGTCCCAGGAACTTCAGCTGTCTCTTCCTGATGCTTAGTATTAATTTCCTTTTTGTTTCCATCATTTCCAAGACCTCATTGCTCGCATGCTTGATCCATGATATTCGCAGCATCCCTCTGTAGAACCACATTTTAGTTGCTTCAAGTTTTTCCTTCATTTTTGATGATATTGTCCAGCATTCACTGCCATATCGAAGAACTGACATTACATAGCAATCCAGTACTCTTTGTTTCTAGCGAAATTGTCCCATTTCTTAATACTTTACTCAACTTCTGGAATGCTTCCTTCACCATGCCAATTTGCCTTCGGATCTCTGTGTCACACTTTCCGTTATAACACTTCCCAGGTATTTAAATTTTTGTAAATGCTTGATTTTAGTATCCCCAACCTGTATTTGGCATATTGGGCTGCCCTTTTTACTGATCAGTTCTCTTATATGACAGTGAATCCTGGACAATCTCCTCACACATGAAGAAACTAAGCAACAGAAATGCAGTTCTACAGAAGAATGTTGAGAAGATGGGAGAAATGAAAAGTTTTAGAGAAAAAAAAAAAAAAAGAAAAAAAAAGAAAAATGACAAAAATTTATCAGGAAGAAATAATTGAAATATCTAGGGCACAGGAAAGAGGGTTTGGAACATTTGATACTCACAGTACATATTGAAAGCTAGAGGGATAGAGGAACCTACTGACAACATAACCTACCTAGCAAGCTTGAGTATATGGATAAAACAATGTTTAAGCAAAAAAAAGACAAAATTTATTAAGAGCTACACAGGGCAGGAAACTGAAGAGCCATGATCACTAACACCTTGAAGTAACAGAGTACACAGAAGACTTTATGATTTGTAATAATTTCAGGAATGTATCAAATTAAATATTTGAAATTACTATGTATTGAATATTACTGGTTTGGTGCTTCTGTATTTAAAAATTCTTGATAAAATATGAAGAATTTGCAATGTTACTAGTTTTGATATAGCATCTTGGTTTCAGTCACTCTCCCACACCTAATATAGCGCTTCCTTCTTTGGTACCTAGACTTGATGAATTAAGTGTGCCACTATTTTGGCAGCAAGAGGGCATCTCGATATGCTGTAATGGCTAGCAAGTTTGTCTTGCAAGAACCAGTAACAACTGAATAGTGAGAGCGAGTTCAGTCCTCACTAGGTGTCCCATACTTCTGGCCTTGTGCCACATCTACACAGCGCTTAGAAAATAATCTATCTTGGCAGAAAGGTATCGTTTAACAGCTGAAACAGCTAAATATAACTAAATTCTTGCCTGTGAAATTTTTGTCTTGTTTTCCAGTTAACTTTGAAAATTTAGATCCCTTTCTTCTTAAAGTTTTCTTTCTCTCATATTTCTCCTCACACTCAGTAACCTCTTGTGCCTTAGTGGCTTTATTGGCTTACTTAGGGACTTATATATCACCAACAACCTACACAACTCTATCCAATTTTGTTTAAGTATTGCAACTGTCAAAAAAAAAAAAAAAAAAAAGAGAAAAGAGACCTGCCCACTGAATGGCCAATGTATGTCTAAAAGTATTGTTTATAGAGCTCGAATTCATTTGGATGATAATGTTAAATTTTACTTTGGAAGCACTTCTAACAGGTAGAAGATATGATCTAACAACCACATGATGTCTTTAAATAACAGTAAATACAGCTAAAGTACTGTTTTATCCATACATTATTAGAAATTAAAAAACAAGAACCCAATTATTACCTGGAATATTGTAGCCAAATCCAAACCTTATAATGGAAAAGGAGGTAAACGTAATCTATGCCTTTTAGAAGAATTGCCATCTTAAACCATATCAATAATCTTAATTTGCTTAATAAATAGGGATTTAATAACCACATGCTGTCATAGAGAAAAAAATTCTTAAATTCTTAAAATGATTTAGATTTAAAATGTCATGTGTTTACCCACTTTCTTTCACCCCACAATATTACTTATAACAATTATGAATTAAACCTCTTTATTTTTGCTCCTTACATTGTTTAATTTTTATGTTTCATGCCTCTGATTTCTTCTCCCTGTATTTTATTATTTGTAATATTTATTTTAAATTCTGTCTACATGTAATTTTTAATCTTGTTATTAAAAAAAAACAATTTAACTTTATAAGATTTAATTTCCATGAATATTGAGTGAACTTAGATTCAAATCTATTCAACTGTCAGTTTGAAATATGCACCTGGTGATTACATAATGCATGGAACTCATGAGCCATGCCAAAGATGTAGGATTAAGTTTTCTCATGCAAAATGTGGGCCATGAAATTAATTGTTATTGTATGAAGAAAAACATATATAATTATTAATAAAAATGGTTTTAAGTTGTTAAATATGTTAAACATTTTATTTTTAATTTGGAGCATGTGAAAAATTGTTTGTCCCTTTGTTTTGTTTGCTGATGTCCAAAACATCATCTTTCATTTAAGTGGATTAGCAGAAAATGCCTTCATTCAATTGTCAAGTCAAAACAAGGCCAGCAACATTCAGCAGTAGTATCATGCAACAGTATGCAAGCAATAGTCAACAATACATCTCTACTTTGAATAAAAGAATATTTGCTTTATTACAATTTAACGACACTCAGCATTTGAGAAAAAAAAAAAATGTTGTGTACTGCAATCATGTGCGTAGTGGTGCAGTGGATATTGGCTCGGAACGAGAAATCGGGGTGCGGTGATCGAATTCCAGTTGAATTCATTGCATTCACTTATGCGCAAATACCATTGGGAAAGGTATTAATCCGGCTCTTCCTTCCAGTTATGGGTTAAATAACAGGACAGATTGAGTTCTATAGCCTTGGCTGGCAACCAGTCTACCGCAGAAAGCAATGGCAAACTACTGCGGGATAATCTTCTGCTCAGTCAGTCATGTCTCTTTCAAGACATGATCGCCCAAGCGTGTTTCACGTATGGCACTTAACTGACTGTAATGTGTCGATTTTTGTAGAAAATGAGTGCAGTTAAGTAAATTAAATATTTAGAATAGATTTTTAAAAGTTTTAAAAAATGTAAAAAATTCTAAAACCTAGGTAGAGTGAGAGAGAGAGAGAGAAAGAGAGAGAGAGAATTCAATCATTGAGATAGTAAGTAGTCAAAGCCAACCAAAAAATATAAAATGCTTTACTTCAATATTTTAAATTAAAAGTAATATAATTTGTAATTTGTTTCTAATCAATCAGCTCAAAAATAAAGTATCAAAAACAAAAAAAGTACATTTAAAGACAAAGACGTTGACAGATTTTCATTTTTGTAACTTAAAATCAGTAAGCGATTTCAAAAATAAAACATTGTTTTATGTTTTAAAAACAATTGAATCATCCCAATCATTTTCAATTGAAATTCGTTTTGAGAAGAAAAAAAAAAAAAAAAAAAAAGTATTTTTAAAATTTTTTTGTTTATTGAAAATTAATTTAATGAATTTAATTTATGTATAGTTTTTAAAATTAAAACAAAGATTCAAGAAAGATTTTTTTCATTTTTAAAAAACTTTTGGTATCACTATTTTTGATTTACCTAACTGGAAAAATAAGAACAATTACGAACAATGTTATTGTTAACAATTCATTCATTTTATTAGCTTTCTCCGTATTTTTCTTTTTTTCATATGTAAAGAAAAATGTTTATTTACATACAAAATAATTTGTTTTCTTAAATTAGAATAAAAAAAAGAAACAAAAAAAATTAACATTTTATGAACAACAGAAACTACTTTCTATGCTAAAAATAAATTTATCCTTTCTTTGTTCAAAACATTTACAAATGATTTTTTAAAAATTATTTAATCGGGCGCACCTTAATTTTCCCATGTCCAGAAAAGTCGACAAATGTTGGATGCATCAGTGTAACTTGCCTCCATTTTGGGTTTTTGGATATATGCTCTAAATTTTTCGATTAAAAGGGGAAAATTATCCATCGAGTGGGATAGTTTCGTGTTTTTAATGAGTGCTACTGGTCCTAGCAACAACAACGAGAAAAAAATCCTCAACATGCAGTTAAACCACCTGACGGATTTTCGGTCCCCCTCCCGTCCCTATTCAAAGAACGAATGAATGATAACTGGAGCAAAAATTGAGTAAAAATATTTTATTTACAACTGAAGAGGCTAAATTTAAATATACATCGCATCACATTCCGATCACAGTATTCAATCACAAACGAATTTTAAAAGAAAAATTTACTTTTACATTTAAAAAAATAAATGCAGAAAATTTTGTTCAAGTTTCTCAGCTCAGATTCTTTCACCGTCTGTAACCCCCTGTGTCTTAGTGGCTGTATCGCCTTGCTTGGGGTGAAATGATTTTCAAAATCTTCAAAGCTCAAAAATTATACCCAAAGTTATTAAGTATTCTCTAAGTAATTAGTGATATTAAAAAATTTTAGAAACTATTTTTAATGAAGAGTTGAAATCACTCACATGTTTATTTTTACAAAAATAAATCATTTTTTCAAAGTCATTTAAAATAAAGCCATTTTAATGTAAAATTGAGAAATAAAAGTTCATACATTTTTCAATTTTCGTAGGAAAGTCTGACAGAAAAGCACCTGTTTTACATGTGAATTTTTATACTCATGTCTACTTTTCTTAATGCAGGTTTCATTGATAGACAAGTTTTGTCTATTAATTTTGTGTAGGGTCCGTTCATACCGTAGTTAACTGTATAGTTAACGTAGTTTTCTTAATTTAATTACAATTTGAAATATTTCTGATAAATTTCGTTGCAACAAATTTTACCTAAAAAAAATTCGAAACACTTTTCTTAGTTTAAGATTCTAAGGATGAGAAAGTTCAGGTGTCATTTTCTTTAAAACGTACCCACCACCAATGCATAAAAGGAAACTGTTGTTGTTGGTAGAGGATCCTAGGAACTGAAAAAGTCTAAGAAACATCAGTTTTTAGAAAGGGTTCATGAACTTCATAATTAGGAGTGTATATGCTAACAGATTTTTTTTTTTTACACATTTTCATTAAAATACAAAAAGAAACTCACACATTGACACTTAAACAGAGGATTTAAACACCAAAAATGTATTATTGATAGTTTTTGTTACGTTTTTAATCGCAAATAGAAAACTTAAAGTGTGAACAAATAAATGTTTTCAACAAATATTCCTTTTTTCGAAAGTTTTTTAGCTTTCACACTACTACAGTTAAACACTTGAACACTGACTGAGTACTGTAACACTAAAAAGCAAGTTCGAAATAGTTGACATGGTCACAAATTACAACAAATAAATGTCATGCTGTTGAGTGTTGATTATCAGATTTATTGACACTAACATTTACTTGTAATTAGTTTGGGATTTTCATTTGTAATAATAAAAAAAAATCATCTATCACCTAAACAAGAGTGAGTCAGATCGACATAATAAATAAATATAAAAAAGAAAAAGACAACCAAAAAACCTTCAATTTGGAGGGAATTTGTCACAGGGAAATCCTGGTTAGTTAAAGAGAAAATATACTTAGAAACATAATTTATTTATTAGGGGCTATTAAACGTAAATAGCCCCTAATATTTATTAGAGTTTAAAAATTTCAAATCGTTTGCTAGCTGGTGTATAAAATAAAAGTTTAATTAGAAAAAGTCAACTGAACACTGTCACGCAGACACTTGTTCTTGTTTCAAGCATTTCCCTTTTGGTCAGCATGTAAGTAAATTGCTTTACTTTGCAAAACAAGATTTTTCACGTGTTTTACGAACAATTTTTTTATAGCTTTCGTGTTTTTAATATTTTTTGTACATCCAAGAAAAAACTTAAAATATTTAAGTTTATTTTTTAACAACTATTTATTTTTTTTATAAGTGTAAGCAAGTGTTGTTTGAAAACATTACCGATGGCGCACTTCACTTTAAAATATTTTGTGTGAAATCTAGAAAAACAAACAAACAAACTTTAACCCCCCCCCCCCCCAATAAAAACCTTTAAATTAAAAAAAAAATGATGTCAAATGTTTCGGTATTTTACTTACCTTAAAATTTAAATCGAGCCTATCACTCAGTGTAGGTTGTAAAAATCCGAGTTAAAAGGTGAAAAGCCGGTTTCAGGTCTAAGAGTCTATTGTTTTAAAATTTTGCTAGCAACTGAATTTTTTTTAGTAAGCAAAAATAAACGTTAAAACTAGTATTTATTTTTACTATTTGAAAAAAAATATTTTTCAAATATTTTTCAAGTTTTAGAAAGAGAATTAAGAGTCTTAAGAGTAAAAAAAACGAAAAATAGTTTAAGAACTTTTCGATGAATAGAGAAAGCTGAAAGAATCAATTAAAAAGTTAAAAATTGACACAATTTTTAAGTTTTTAAAATCTTGAGTGAAAATAAAAATAACAGATGATACAGTACTATCGTTTAAAAATTAGTTAGGAATAGAGAATAATAAAAAAATACCAGCTGGGATCCACAAAACTCTATCTACATACTACGAAAAAGCTAAAAAAATGTATGCGCGAATATCAATGTGGCAAACTTATAAAGTCTAGGAAAGGGCGAGGGCGAATTTGACCGTCGACCTCTGACCTCTGACCGTATCCACATACATTGGCAACGACAACATGGCGGCAAAACTAAAGTTTAATTTCTTATAACAACTCGCACGTACACGTTATTTGCAACGCTTTTGTTATTTCTGTTGTTTCAGTTTTCCTCAAGTTAAATGCTTGCTTTACAAGGATAGACTATAAAAATATTTGATGACCATGGCACAGCGTAAGTATAACTATTTTACGAGGTTCGTATTAAAAAAAACCTATAAAGTGCATCGAAATTCGAAATGTGGCTATATAGAGCTTCTGTAATTTCTGATTTAAAATGTGTTATTTGTTACTATCATACTTCTTTTTTGTTGTAGTTTTTGTAGTTTTAATCACTAATATGTTTTGTAAACTGTTTTATATGGTAAAAATAGCAATATTGAATTCACTTAAAGATATATATTTTTGTTTACATTTTACATGTTGAGACTTGTCCGTTTTTTGTTGTTTTTTAAGCGCATTTTAAACGTTTTTTTTTCCTGTATAAAAACCTTTTAGCAATTTTAGAAAATTAAGGTTATAGGTTTTATTACTGTAATTTTAATAATTTGGAATTTTTTATTTACAAAACATTCTATCAGAACTAAGTCCTGGATGAATGAATGAAATATCGAACAGCCAGAAGAGAGTAGTTAGTAGTTTAGTAACATTTTTGTGTATTTTGTTAGTTAACCATTTATTCGAATTATTATATAGCAACTAATTTCAGCTACCAATAATAATAAGTTTTTTTTAAGTTATTTCTTAATCATCATTTTTGTTATTATGATAAAACTACTGAAAATGGTAACTCCTATCGTCTTACTGTTACTGTTAGACCAAGTGTTATATCGGAAAATAAACTACAAACAAACCATTACCTTGTTTTATAATAGAGAAGTAGAGATTTCTCAAATTAGTTCCTCTCATAATTGAAGGAATTTATTCTGTACTAAACTTCAAACTAATAAAAAAACAAAAAAAAAAAAAACACAAACAAATGCATGGTAAAGGATAACACGAAGAAAAAGATGTTGAAAACTAAAAGTTCTGAATACTTTGTTCTTTTTTTTTTTTAGTTTTACTTTTGAAATACAAAATTTAGTAAAATAATATTATAGATTAAATAAATGACAGCGATATTTATATTTGATTTGTTTTTGAAAATAACATAAACAAAAGGAAAAATCCTATTCTTTTTTTCTCCTTCAAATTTTATTCTTGACCCGACAGGTTTGTAATTTTTATTTTAATTACAATTAATTTTTTAAAATAAAAAAATATACCACCACATTGTCCTAGCATAGGACAAAAATGTGAATCTTCCTTATTTGTTTTTTTAAGTTGCGAAAAATTGATTGTTTGAATAACAATTTCTCGAAATCGCTAATTTCACTCTAAACAAGGCAATAAAGCCACCAAGACACAAGATGAGTTACTGAGTATGAAAGAATAATGAGAGAAAAAAAGGAGCATTTAAATCAATGTTGGCTGTAGTAAAAGAAGTTGAAAGAGAGTTCCATTCCAAGTATGTGAGAAGTGCGAGAGAAGAAACCTTTAACATATAACTTAAATGAAATCTATCCATAAATTGTAAAATGATATGCTGCCAATCTTGTACTGCACTTAAATTCATAAAACCTTGGTACCATAGAACAAAACTCATCAGAACAATTACCATTGTTATATATTAGTCATCCACATACAAGCCTGTTTCGCTGTATCACAGCTCATCAGTGTGGCTAGACGCATCCACTTGCTTCTGGCTGGGATCGAAACTTGACCGATTTGGTATTAGACGGAGTCGCTACCCCCTAAGCCATCGACGCATGTAATCAAAGAAGGGAAATTTTAACGTGTTATAAGCAGTGTATACGCACGTCAGTCACCGAGAGAACTCAGTTCATTTCTGAAGAGTCACGCTTATATAGTAGAAGTGGAAACTGTTTTTAAAATTTTCTTCTCCAGAGAGCTCAATTGTAATGAGAGTATATCCCATGTTTTAGTCATGACTTGGAGTTTATGCAATCAATGAATTTGATGTGTACCTGATGATTGCATAATGCATGAAACTCAGTGATGCCTAAACTGTGGGATAATATGTATATTTATATTTTTGCTCTCTTAATAAATATTGAGCACTGTTCTATTCACACCTGATTAATATTTATATATTGATGTGTATCTACGAATATACACATATGTTTACTTCTTTACCTACCTACCTACCTACCTACCTACCTACCTATATATATATATATATATATATATAAAAGTGTGAGAAGCTGTGAATGTTTTAAAGTGTAGATTTATTGTTGCTATTATTATCAATATTACTTGCTTTTTGTATGATATATCAAGTGTCCATAATAGTAAAGTTGACTATCTTCAGGTGAATAAATTTGTGACTTCACACATCGAAATCCATTTGTTTTTCTGATGGCCAAGGTATCGTTTGTAAATAGATAAGTAGTGAGCAGGTCAGAGTGGTTATATGTGTGTGTGCGTGCGTTGGTTTTTTTTTTTTTCACATGTGCACGTTAAGTTTCTCCTGTAAATTTCTAAAAACATTTTTCACTGATTTGTGAAATTTGATTTTTGTCTTTATACTTAAAAATTTGTTTTCAGTAATTTTGATTCAATACTACCCTATAGGTCATCTATTTTTTTTTTTCGTGTTTGAATTTTGTGTGCCTGTGTGTGTACACATGATACAGGGAGAAATATTTATAAAAAAATGCAAGACTTCCCTAAATAAAACAACATAAAAAAACCTAAGACACAGACACACGAAATTCAAACACAAGGAGAAAAAAGAAAACATACATACACACACACACACACACACACACATGCTAAATTCAGATACTATCCCAAAAACTACAAAAAGAACTAGATAACCTGTAGAATTGAATCAAAATTGCTGGAAACAATTTTGAAGTATAAAGATGAAATCAAATTTCAAAAGTCAGTGAAAAAGTTTTTTTTAGAGTCAACAAAGGTGACAGAAGAAACTTAGTGTGCAGTACAAAAAAAAATCAACACACACACACACACACACACACACACATGACCTCTCTGACCTGCCCACCACTTGACTTATCTATTTATACATGATACCTTAGCCATCAGAAAAACAAATGGATCTCGATATGTGAAGTCACAAATTTATTTGCCTGATAAATAACAATAAATCTACACTTTAAACAAAATGTTCACAGCTTCTTGCACTTTTTTTTCTCTACCAATTTCTCTTGTTGGAACAACCACTATTTTTGTTTTTAATATATATATATATATATATATATATATATATATATATATATATATAAACATAGGGAAGTTACATTATGATGGTGAGAAAGTGACTGAAGCTGAGATGCTAGGTTTGATCAATAAAATTGCAGATTCTTCTTTGTATTTTATCAAAAATCTCTAAGTACATAATAGAAGCACCATGTCTGATGTGGTAGCAATATTCAATGCATAGACCTGCGTTTCTCAATCAAGGTTTCCTGGAACCCTAATGTTCCATGAGAACAACACAATCTGTAAGAGATATAATTTTGTCAACTGTTTCTTCACTACTTATACTACAGGGAAATCAACTTACCTGAAAGTATCTTCACTCGTTAAAGGCTGTGAACACAACACCTGATGCCAAAGATATTATGGCAAAGAATTCAGATTTTTTCAAAAGAGAAATTAGATAGATTAAGGAAAAACGAAAAATTGACCTAAAAACAAAACCTATAATTTGCAAAGCTTGTCAATTTATTATGTCTTGTGTGAAAAGTGGACAAAACTTTTTGCATTATTGAAGCTGTGTAAAATTCAGATTAGTTAATATTGAAGAGTGAATACAGGAAGTCATGTTTTTCATACCACAAGAGTTCCTGATTAAATTAGTTGACATGATTCTTGGGTGGCTCAAGAAGATGGTGGTAAAATCTGGAGTCCATATCAAATTTTAAATAAAACCTCATGCTAAACAGTTTCCTCATATATTCATTACTGTAAAAATTATCGTTAATCAATAAATTCTAAGTATTTTAAAATAAGGAGTTACTTTTCAATCGCCCTGTATATAGGATATATAGGCATTAAAAAAATATTTGAAATTTAGGCTTGGAGACTAAAATTTTTAACCAGCTCAAAGACATCTTCCAAAAAGAGATATATCACAAAATGGTGAAGTGATTGGTCCTAAAATATTGAATTTGCTATAGTATAGACTTGGGATTATTCTGAATGGACCAATACTTTTCCTTAGGTTCAAAATTTTGCCCTCTTTGCTTAGGATTAGAGTGTAGTTACTGTTATTTTTTGTGTTCCCATACTCTAGTAATACTGTTCACATAATGCATAGTTGCGGGGTTGATTCACAAACCAAAATTTTGTTCCTGCTCAGGTTGTTTGAGCCAAACAAGTGAAAGGAAAAAATTTTCAACTGAATTCATCATATTTATTATTGTAAGTTCATTAAAATGAGCTAAATGTGGATAGGTAACATTTGTTTGAAGGGAGAAGGGAGGTATCAGATGGTAGAACTCACAACCAATCAGAAACAAGTTTTAAATGGATTTTACCAGGCTTACCCTGGCATAGTGAAGATGAAAGCTTGCACCTAAAATTATGTATGGTAGCCTGAAATTGATAATAATAATGAAAAAAAAATGTAAATAACTGTTATACTCTGCCAATGATGCAGCTGTTTACTAATGTCCACAGTGGAATTGCAGCATCTGGATCTTGTGGACCATTCAGACTATAATGATCAAAATCTGCATGTTATTAGGCATACGCATGAGGTAGGTCAACATTGACACATGTGCTATCATTTCCATTACCGTTATTAACAAGTTAAGATGTTGTTTTGCTACCTATAGTCTTCTGTACATTCACATCAGTGATAACAGTTCAGGTTTCACCAATTCCAGGTATATGAAACTTGATGGTATTAGACAAAAAATTTGTCAGCCTGCATCATCAGACATCAAATGATCTCATTGAACATTCAGCTAGACTAGTTAAGAATGATTGCATTTGCCTTTATGGTTGATCAACCTGTTTCAAGTTATTTAATACCAGAAACTATTTTTGGATTGTAAGATTGTTATTTAAATAATAATGATTTACTGTCTTTTGCTACATAAATACTTAATTCAAGATCAAACTTTAGACAAACACACATGGATTTTAGTCTCAATTGAGAGGAGACAACTTCTGTCTTAGCTTTTGATAATTGTTAGATAAGAAAAGGCTTTATTCACACATGTAATGAGTAGCGGTACCTAAGTGAAAGTGCATACACTGGCACCAAACAGACATCACTAAATATATTCTCAATGATTGTTATATTTTTTAATAACATAACAGGTTAGATGGGATGATGTATATATTACAATATTATAACAACCAAGATATACTGTGTGTGTTTAGTAATATGACATATCTAAACTTATTTATAAATGGAACTTTGTGTATGTGTGTCCGTTACTTATAGACTCCGAAACGACTGAACCGATTTTCTTGAAAATTTACACAGTTGTACTAAAGCATCTGCGAGTGTTCTTACCTAGGTTTTGTGTTGAGGTACCCCCGATAAATATCGAAAATTGATAAACGACAAAGGAGTGGTTATAGAAGGAGTGGTCCGATTTTAATAAAATTTGATACACTCAGAGACAAAGACATAAGAAATGATATTCAGAAGTTTCAAGGTTGCAGTTCTTACAATAGTGCAGAAAATCAATATATATATATAAAAGGCAAGTTGTTAGTGTGTGTGTCTGTTTATCTGTTTGTATGTCCTTTATACAAATCCACAATTTTTATCTGATTCTCACCAAACTTCACACAAATATTCTTAGGCTGAGTTTGAGCTCCAGGACCATGGATTAGTTTTAAAGCTTTCATTACACCTGAGCAATGCCGGGCTATGCTGCTAGTATGAAATTAAATAAAAAGTCAAAAATTCCTTTCTGCTTAATCTCTAAGAGAATAGCCAAATACATCACAGAGATACCAATAGATAATGGCTGCTATGTTGGCACAAGAACTGCCATTTTGCTGATCAGCTGCACTACATTTGATAAATTTTGGGGTTAACCTGACAAACCAAAGCTAACACCTGTATCACAGAAGCTATTAATCTACCGTGGAGAAAGTAGCACATCATATGGTACTTGTGAGCCATTTGGAAACTATGATAGTGCAGAATTTAACCTACTATTGGTGGTCATTTGAGGTGCTAGCTCTATACTTCAGAGAAATCATGCAACTCACTTCTTTCCAATCTTATCTATATGCTTCTGTGCCAAACAAATGGGTCATCTTTTTAAGAATATTATTGTTCACCCAATACAAGTCCCAAGAACCACTCAAGGTAGAGGTTTACTGAATGAGGTTGTTGTAAGAGCATAAAGGGAGGCAGCAAGAAGTGCTTAGTATTACGATAAGTAGGATAGATAACAGCTGACTCTAGACTTGAAGACGTCAAGATTGTAATGATTGGGAAGCATCCTCTTGGGCATTTGTTTTACAAAGTAAAGTTCTGAGGAGGAAGCTGTCTGAACGGAACTTTTCCCTTACCAATGAAATACAAACAAAATGTGGATGAGTTGTCCCTGTGTAAATGGTATGGCGGATCCTAACAGTGAAGGTTTGAACTGATCCATTTTGTGACAAAAATTACCAGATTCAACAATAAAGAGTAATAGCACATAGAAGAAGAATGATTACAAAATGTTTGAGTTTAAATATGATTTCCTTTTCATTGCTACGTTCTATTTATCAGTCATTTTAAGTTTTATTTATTCTTATTTGCACTATTCACATTTTTTTGGACTGTTGTCTTCATCTTTATTGCCATATCCACAATGTTTCAGCTATGGTACATTCCAGCCTTCTTCAGGTGAATTTTGAACTGAACCCTTTATTTTGTCCACCAGGATAGATTGTTCTAGTTTTATCTGCCATGCCTCTTCAGGTGTCTCAGTATGTTATCTCCGTTTAACTCAGCTCTACAAGTTTTTGTTTACCTCTATTGTAGTTAGGTATTAAGCTCACAGTTCTTTTGGTCAAGTCACTAAATCCAACCAAAACTTTTATCCACTGGCCCTTGAGGACATCAGTATATGAAGTTTTGAGACTTATAAATCTAATGTCTCAGTAAGCATATTTTTTTTTTTTTTTTATCAGAGCTTATATTACAATTTTTGTTATCGTTATTCTCTGGCACTTCATATTACTAGTTTCCATACTGTAATCATTTCTATTTAGGAGATTTTTGTAGTCAAGCATATGTGCTGATCCTTTAAGTTTTTGCATTTTCCACTGATGTTCTCTATCTATTATTTCAACCTTATTCCACTGGGTGTGGTGATTTCCCTTTTCCCTTCTGATGTTATATGGACCACAGATCTTTGGTATTTTTTTTTTTTTTTTGATAATCCTTCATGTGTTTTCTGAGTGTTATCATTTTGCACCTTTCTTTCCCAGTTTGTCGGAGCTGCTGTCCCAGAGTAATTGTTATATTTTAGGGTACTGATAAGCAGTACCCTAAAATATAACATTTCTTGCTCATATGTCTCTGGGTTGCCACTGATGACTTTTGTTCGATGTTGTAAGTAGTGAATGATCCCTTTTGTTACACTCTGAGTGGTGGGAGTTGAAATGTTGTGAATGTGGCAACAAAGATGAGGACAATAGTCCAAACAATGTAAATAGTATGAATAATTATGATACCTTATCACAGAAATATAGACAAATTATTTATTCTTTCATTTCATTAATGCCAACAGGGTCATATTCTTTCTCCCAATCTCCAGGCTGGAAATAACCAGTGTCACATCAGTTGTGTTATGTTCAAATAGGGATTCTTTATTATCCACAAATTTGTTGCTGTAAACTATTGCGGATGTGCGTTGTGGTGCAGTGGATATCGGCTTGGAACGAGAAATCGGGGAGCTGAGTTTGAATTCCAATTGAATTCATTGGATTCACTTACGCACAAATACCCTTGGGAAAGGTATTAATCCATCTCTTCCCTCCAGTTATGGATTAAATAACAGGACAGATTGGGTTCTATAGCCTTGGCTGGCAACCAGTCTACCACAGAAAGCAATGGCAACCTACTGCGGGGTAATCTTTTGCCCAGTCAGTCATGTCTCTTTTGAGACATGATCTCCCAAGCATGTTTCATGTATGGCATTTAACTGACTGAAACTATTTTGGTAGAGTAACTGATTTAATATTTTTAATGGAAATCTTCAAAAGGAAAAAGTTTTGATCTCTGAAAGGAAACAATGTCAATGGACAGCAAATAAAAAATAAACATGGAGCAGATTATCACAGTAAATCCTAATCCTAATCCTAATCCATCCACTTTATCTCAAAAATACAAAACCACCAAAGTATATGCATTAAATCATCTTATTTTACTAAATGAATTCATATTTTATTTATTTATTTTTTTTTTATAAGCGTTTCACCCCGAGCAAGGCATTTCACTGCCACTACTGTGCAGGGGGCTACATAGAGTGGAGAAAAGATGGTTAAATATAGGAAATGTCAGAAGGTGGGTGATAGGCGGGTAAGGATACCAAGAATGAGGGTTGGGAGAATAATTGGAAGTTAGTGTGATAGGAGGTGTCTATTGACCCTACATTTAAACACCTGGAGATTGTAGCTGTCGGGAAAGCAGACATGTGGAAGGGAATTCCACAGGCGGGAAGCACGAGAAAAGAAGCTGTTGGAGTAGAAATTACGGTTACATCTTATCTGTTTAACTGTAAAATGGTGGGACCTAGTTGCTAATCTAGTATCTTGTGTAAATTTGTGCTTAGGCGGCACCAATGATCTAAGTTCATTGGAGCAGAAGCCATGAAAGTACTTGTAGAAGAGACACAGGGAAGCCACATCATGCCGGTGAGAGAGTGGTTGCAGCCGGTCTGCCAAGTCAGTACCAACTACATTACAGATTCTCCTTTGTATTTTGTCAAGAAGCCCAAGGAGAGTAGCAGGGGCACCCGACCAGATGTGGCAGCAGTATTTGGTTGTATTTAACATATCTTATGTCATTCTGATTTTTAATCCATGTTATTTAACAAAATTTCTTTGTTGACAAATGCTTTAAAAAAATTAGATTATCATCTGGTCCTTAAATAAATATAAAGAGTTGCATGATAAATAATCATACATGATACAGGGTGTGATGGATAAATTGTCGTCTAAATTACACTAAAGTAGAAATAATACTGACATCTAACTCTAACCTGTATTTACCAAAATTACACAAAAATATCTTGAAATACTAAAGAATAAATTCATTTAATAATATCACCATTGGCTCAGCCACAACCTCCAGACAATTTCTGAATCTCTTAAACTCTTCTGGACAATCTTTACTTTCAGTTCATCTTTGGTGTTACAAAGAGTTTTGTTGGTCTCTTGCTCAACTGTGCAACTGGGGGTTGCAGTCAGGGGTGATATGGTTGCAGAAATTGTTTGACAGCCATGGCTGGGTTCTCCTGTTTGTGTTGTATGGTGTAGAGCTCTGTTGCCAGATATAATCTTTCAGCAGTCACTTTCATGATCCAGAGTGGCACTACCTCCTCAAGGCACCTGATGTAAGCCTCTGTGTTGAGTCTGAAGCCCTGTGTGTAGATGAATGGAGGCATAATTTTGCAATCACTAGTGGTCTCTCCAGCTTTTTCTGAATCCTCTGCACTGTCCTCAGATCGACACCCAAAAACTCTGAAAATGTTAGTATTGAAGCATCTTGTTTGAATGCTAACAGCATGCCATTTCCAAATTTCTGGTGTAATGAATTGCATCATAGGGCTTTTTTTTTTCTTACATGCAGTGGCCACCTGACCCTACTATACTGTACAGTTGACGAAATAAAAAACGAGCTATATGCATGCACAAAATAAATTATATAAAATGACGTTAATTCAACCATCACACCCTATACATTTGAAATACAATATGGCATCAATCTACTCATTGCACCCTGTACATTAAAAATATAAAATGGCAACAATTTATCCATCGCACCCTTTATATTTTATTTTTTGGGGCTTTTATTTTACAGTCTGGCAGCATCCTTTTGTGAATTTGTTCAAGCAATTTAGCATTTCAACATGGATGAAAAGTACCAAAGAAGGTGAAGTTGTCTCTGTAATGGTGAGTGCTGATTCCAATATCTAAACTTATTTATAAATGGAACTTTGTGTGTGTCTGTATCCGTTACCTATAGACTCCAAAACGGCTGAACCAATTTTCTTCAAAATTTACACAGTTGTACTATAAGCATCTGCGAGTGTTCTTACCTAGGTTTTGTGTCGAGGTACCCCCGATAAATATCGAAAATTGATAAATGACAAAGGAGTGGTTATAGAAGGAGTGGTCCGATTTTAATCAAATTTGATACGCTCATAAACAAAGACATAAGAAATGATATTCAGAAGTTTCAAGGTTGCAGTTCTTACAATAGTGCAGAAAATTTGATATTGATACCAGGAAACCAAAATTTGATTTACATCCATTCATTTTTCTTTCAGTCTACTGTTTTGCTTTAACTTGAAACAACTATTGCTTTTTAGTCTTTCGTGCCAACATCCAAAGAGTCTGAGCTCCAGGACCATGGATTAGTTTTAAAGCTTTCATTACACCCGAGCAATGCCGGGCTATACTGCTAGTTTTATATTAATTAAGTCTTATGCTTTTTTAAATTTATCATAATTCTCCACTTTTCAGGATCTTCATTAATCTTGATGCGAAAAATAAACAGATTGGAATTGGAAAATAAACTGAGCTGTAGGTGGTATAATGGTTAACAGTACTGAAAATAGAATTAGCAAGCTTGATTCAAACTCTGACTGAAACATTAATCAAGCCTTTATCCCTCCACCTGTGGGTTAAATAACAGGATAGACTTGATTCTGTAGCCTTGGGTGTGCAACAAGTCTACAAGAAGGATAACAAGTGTATTAATATAGAAAAGATTATTCCTCTATTAGTTTTGTTTATTTTTTTCATTTTGTGTATTTCTCTTGGGCGATCATGTCTTGAAAGATGCAATGAATTCAACTAGAATTTGAACTTAGCTCTCTGATTTCTCGTTCTGAGTCGATATCTGCTGCACCACAACCAGCATAGGATTTTATTCAGCCTTTTGGTCATGAAGTGGTTGTAGGTAGTGCAGAAGGAGGAATGTTTTCATGTCTGCATTTGTGAATAACCTCTAATCTTTCATTTATGAGGTTATTTTGTTCTTGGAAAGTGATTATAACTATTTTCTCTTAGGCAAATGTTACATCAATTTGTAATGTTCTAAGTTGGTGCCATTTTTTTTTTTTTTTTTTTCTAAATTACTTTAGTGTCATTCTGTGTCAAATCAACAATGGTCTGACCATCACTGACCAAGTTTTTTTTTAAAAGTTGGTACACTTATAGAACTTTGATACAAATTGAATGGTATCTATTTTACATCTCTAGATCAGAAGTTTCCTGAGATATGACCTTTGTCAAAAAGGTGAATTTTGGAAAATAGCCTCAAAGTTTAAATATTATCTAAGTTTTTTAGTTACAAAACTAAATTATATACCATTTTAAAGTACTTGGATAGATCTAAAATGTGATTTATTTATTTTTTTTGTTTAAAGGTCAAGATAATTTGACCATGACCTTGTTCTTTGACCTTTTAATTTCTCAGAAAGCATATCTTTAGTTTTGTTCAAAATTTGATGACAAATTTGTCTGCTTTATGGCAAGATAAGTGCAAAATGTTGTGGTAGGTTTTTGACTGTGGCTTGAGTTACCAGGCTTTTACTGTGTTGAGCTAAATTTAAAATGGTGAATTTTTGTATTTGCCTCTATATGCAAACATTTTCATATCTACCAATATGATCAAGTTGTATATCTTTAGAAAGTTCTTTGAATGCTGATTAATATTCACATAAGAATTGTGATATAGTTGAACTTGTGTTATTTGGGGTTAAATGATGACCAATTTGATGGAAAGTAAGCAACTTTAATTTTGGTTTGGTTTATATATATATGTTATACAACAAATAGATTTTTATATAAAAAAGTGATGTAATGAAAATAATTATTTAAAAAGGTGTTATGATAACATAAAATGTGAAAATATGCAACAAATTATGTTAATGGTTAACAAACTCTTGTTGATATTTTATGTGGGACACTAAAAGCATAAAACAATAAAATTTACAGTAAAATTAAGTTTTGATCTGAAAAAGTAATACATTGAAACGAATATTTAGAAAAGATTCTTAACCTTTACAAAGAGATTAACAAGCAAACTTATTTTTCTGCTTGTTGGAATACATGTTTAAATAGAAAATATAAATTTGGATATGCAAACTATTTACTTTTTCACTCAAGTTTTTTGTGATGATCAGCCTTGATTGTACCTTTTATTTAAGGTTATTTCAAGAAGTTCACTTGCCTAAAATATTTGAAGCTTTTTCCATCTCAATTTGTGAAAATTTATAAGTTCTCTCAGTGAGAGTTATTGGATCAACTAAACTAAAAACATCAGAATAATTTAAAATTAACATATCAGGATGTAATGAATAACAGAAAGATCGGAAGGGCCTTTTGGTTGTAAAAATGTTAATTTTACCTCTTCATTATTGGATATTTGTATGTAGTTCTTAAGTTCCTATAATTGTTGAGGCATTTTTGAATTTCTTTAAGTTTTCTGTGTCATTTGTCTATTTGTTAAAGAAATACAATATATATATGCCTGAAACATTTTTTCTGTCTTGGAGTCATTATTTGTTCATTGTAAGGTTGCTGCATGATTGCTTTTGCTGCTAATCTCTTAATACAGTTTTTGTACTGTTGTCACAAGACAAGGTGCATAGTTTGATTTACACTTTACGTATAATGCAAAACTGGATCCTTACTTTGTATCAATACATATCGTTGTGAATCTTCATCACCAATTTGTTGTGGAGTTGTGGCATAACATCGCCGCAAAGTTGTAGTGACCAGTTTGTCTGGAAATAAGACACATAAAAAGAAGGTAGGTTCAAAATAGTGTACTAGTATAATAAGAAACAAGATATTCAAAGGAAGTTTTAATAAGTAATATAGAAATAAGTAAGTCTGAAGGTATTATTATGCAGCTTATTGCCTGACTAGTAGCTGTCGTCAACTGCTTTGTTAACTGCTCTCCATTACTGCTTTGTCAATTGCTTCTAACTGCTCTCATTAACTGCTGTTAATTTGTCTTTGTTAATTTCCCTTTGGAAGTCACGCAGGTAATTACATATAACAAGAGGAAGAATCCATTCCTTGTAGGAGGGCACTATAACACATATGATGTCTGATATTCAATATACAGTGTAAATTTGCTGCTAAACTGATCCCTAAATTTGTTTATGTCTATTTTGAAAGTGTATAATTTTAACATACAGAAGTCTAACAAGAAAAAGGTTAAGTTTTATTTTTTTCTCACTGCAATTATTAACTTAGTGTTTTGGAAAAATACAATTTCACTTTCTAGTTTTAGACAAGAAGAAGACGTAACTTTATCTTTTGGATTCCATATTTTGAAATTGTTGTGAATTAGCAGACAGAAAAGATCCAATACTTTTATTAAAAATGGACACAAAATAAGGATCCATATATAATGATATATACTTGAATTATTGATCCTGCTCATATATCCAAATATTAAAAGTTAAATTTTGGATGAAATGAAGAACATATTCTTTCAAAACACTTTATTTTCTTAAAAAAAAAAATGTATTAGTTCCTTGAATGGATTCGAAACCATTGTTTTTTTTTTTTTTCTTTTTTAATCTCAGTTTCATAGCAATTTTTAGAAATAGGGTGTTTCTCTGAGACTAGATAACTCTGGTTGTCAGGGAGAGAGGATGAAAAATAAAACCATCAAATTTGGAATATCATTATATTGAGTTGTCTTTATGATAAATATATGGAGAATAAAATGTCACTTTTGTGTGATACAGGAAATTTAATTTTAGTTTCTTTGAATTATGTCTAATATGATGTGAAACGTACTTTCTATTAACTATTCATTTTATTTTTTCTAGGACCGTAATTTAAAAGGCATGGTCTATCGAATCACAGGTCCTGTACCAGCTGCCAACTTTATCCATCTTCCAAAATCCAACAGCCAGTCACTTTCCTTGACGGGCCGTTACCTCTACCTGCTGCTCAAGCCTATTCCTGGAAAATATTTTGTTGTTCATATTGACACTACCACTGTTGATGGCATTGTTATACGTATCTCATTTTCCAACATTTTCAAGGAATTCAAGGCAACCTCTACTTGGTTACAGTTTCCTTACATCTGCAATCCAGCCAAAGGATCTGTGTGTGCCATTACCACAGCAGGTTCAGTTGGTAAGAACTTAAAAATAATCTGCTCAAATCATTACTATTTATTTTTTTTGTGAGGGGAGAGGGGCCATAAAGTGAGAAAGTGGCTGGAGTCAAGTTGCCAAGTCGGTACCCATCACATTACAGATTCTCCTTTGGAGCCTGTCGAGATTGTCAGTTTCACATCTTTTCATTTGTACCCACTTCTTAAAACAATGTCCATTTTTATTTATGATTGTCATTATAATATTCTGTTAAAGTTCTTAAGCACAACTATTTAATGATGTGATGTGGAAATTTCTGCAGATATTTTATTGTTGTTGAACTTGCCCCATACTTATTCAATCATTAATTTATGAATTAAGTTTCATCAGAAAATTAAAATAGGAAAACTGAAATTTTCATGGGTATTTCTAGTATTATTATTATAATGACATCAAATGTAAGAAGTGGCTTAATGGTTAACAGTATAGAAAATGGAATTGGTGTAGTGGGTTCAAATTTCAGCTGAGGTTACTTATGTTCACATTGCATAACTGCCTTTGGAAAGATTTGAATCCATTTTTTCTTGCATTCTCTCTCACTGACAGATATATTTTGACTAAAAGGTTTCAATAGTATCATGTTATGATGGTTGACTGAAAAATACTCACTCATAACAGCTTAACATATCCAAGTAGTGGCAGCAGTGAAAATCTGTTACTCACATTGCCAATCTTGACAGGATTTTATATAAGATAAGAATAACATTGTTGGAGATGAATTTTAGCAAAATTCCAATGTTTTTTTGCACTGTATGAAAGTTTTAGATTATATTGAGACAGTACAGAAATAATGAATAGATTCCAAGAACTAATCTGATTGATGGTGTATAAAATCCACCTACTCTATTTACATTTAATATGGAGTTATATATTTTGGATACTGTGTATATATATGTGCGCTCTCTCTCACACACACACACACACACACACACACACAAAGTGTGATGGATAAATTGTCCAAATTATGCGAAAATGAAATTAAAACTGACATCTTGTTTTAAGATATACTTACCAAAATTACACAAAAATATCTTGAAATACTGAAGAGTAAATTATTCAATAAAATTCTCATTGGCTTCAACCATGGCCTCCAGATGACTTCAGAATCTCCTGCAATTCTTCTGAATGGTCTCCTTGTTTAAGTTGGTGAATGTTATATATATATATATATATATATATATATATATATATATATATATAAAGCTAAGCACAAAGAGGTTTTCAAGTTAACTGAGCAGGTTCATGCCAACTTCAAAGTTTTGTGAGGGCACAGTTATAATGTTCTCACTCATCAGAACTAGTTTGCCCTGACAAGTGGAACATCATATTCCTGTTCTCACAAAACTTTGAGTTGGTCAGAACCTGTTCAGTTAAAGTGAGAAACTCTTTGTGCTTATCAACACTCTATCTCCACTCTGATATTGAGCACTTTACAACAAAAAAACCTGCTTGGTAAAATACATTTTATCAGTAAAACCACTAAAAAAAAAAACAATCCCTTGGTGCTAAATATTATCACAACTCAGTGCTCATATATATATATATATATATATATATATATATATATATATATATATATATAGAAAACTCAACACGTCATTTAAATTGGTTATAAATTGTAATTCATTTCAATGAGCTTAATTAGCTCATTTCATCAGACCATACAATATTCCTTCCATTTGGTACAAAAGATTTTGCTGGAATAAGCATTTTCTTTAACTGAAGAGAAAGATAAAAAAATAAAAAAATAAGAAGGAAAAGAGTCAGGATAGAGACATTGTCAGATCAGCTGGAGGTATTCAGACCAGTCGTGAAAATGCTGACCGCTAAGTCATTAACCGTTTATTTCTAATTCTATAGATACGTGTGTATGTGTAACCCCATAAATTAATCCACCCATGTACACTAACTTATATCTGTATACACATCTGTGCACATTCCCACAAATATATATATATATATATATATATATATATATAAGTATGCTAATAATTCTCATACGTACTCCCCAAATACGCATATATTTTCATACTTACATACATCCTTACATCCATATGTATATATACTTGTAAATATGTTCTTCATACATACATTCATGTATTTATATCCACATAGAATTATTGTGTTCACACACTCGCAATTTTATAAGGAGCGGATCCATACATACATGTATAAACATCCATATATATATATATATATATATAATTATACAAGCAACTTTTTATACCCCTATACATAAAGACAATATACACCTGTGTACACTTATCATCTACTTTTAACTCCCAAACAAGGTGGTATATTTTCTTTTCATATGTCTTAATATTACACACACATATATACCGGCATACATCATTCGGATTTTGATGCTAACCTGGACACATATGGGTACAATGATCAGTACATGAAGGTATAATTAGTTCAAGAATGCACAATTGACTGCATCCAAGGTTAACACAACCCACATATAATCAGATGTTCTCACATGATGGAAAAACATATACATAATTAGGTTCATTCTTATACATGAAATACACTAGGTCCATTCTTATACATGAAATACACTTATACTTAGGTGCCCCCTATACACACAATAATACATACAATAATATATATAAACATGCACAAAGTTCTATAGAAGCATGCACGAATTTAGGTGCACTCATATATATGAGAAACATATCTAACCTTACACTTAGGTGCACCATTATACACGTGAAATATTTATATCGAAGTCATTATAGTGAAATCATTTCCAATTACATAGTTCATGATAGGATATTTCTTTTAAAACTTCGTACACCAATAATATATAGTCATTGTGTACTTAGATTAGCATGTCAACCCATTGTATGGTAGATCTTTATCCTCACTTCTTCGGTCTGTAAAACCCTCCAACAAATGATCCACGTGAAAGAGCTGGCAAGTGTGTCGGAACAGCTTGATTTTAAGATTTTATGTGTTAGACAGTTTAAATTTATTTTTATGGCGGCATTTGAAAATTATTTCATTTCTCTGATTTAATAATTGGCTAGATTTTCTGAATTTGATAATTCTAATCTTTTCGTCTAAGCATAAATTGCATCTGCTTCTAAAGCTATTAGGGGTTTGAGATTTCCCTATAATCTTCCATTCAATCTGAGGGGAAAGATTTCTGTCTTTTAATTCCCAGAAATGTTTAGAGAGAGCGGTTTGATGTTTTAGGTGGGGTTTAGAAAATGATTGAGTGTGATTATATAGGCGTTGTTTCCATGGTCTGGCAGAAATTCCTATATATGTTTTTTCCGGCTATTGTCTACGCTAAGATAGATGGTTGCTTGGTATATCACTTCTTCAGACTTACATATGCCTCCAACTGGGCATTTATTTTTTTACTCTACAGTTACAGAGGGCTGTACTATCTGTCTTTTTATTGTTATAAAATTTCTTTAGTATATTATTATTATGTGAATTGATGATGCTATTAATATTGCTAGTGCAGGAATAACTAATTTTTAATGTCTTTCTATTGCAGATTTTCCTTAGTCGGTTGTTCTGCTTATAGTGCTTATCAACTAATTTCAGAAAGTATTGCCCGATATTAATATTAGATAGTTTACAGAAAGCAGGGTTAAACCAAAGCACTCTTCTTTTTCTATTTCTAGGTTCTTTAGTTCCAGTACTTTTGGTGGGGTTCTAAGTGATGTAATTCCTGTTTGAAGCCACTTTTTTTAACTGTGATGTTGTAATGTGTCTTATTTTCATTAAAGATTTTACTATTTGATGATAGTTTGTTAATTCTAGTATTTACGATTGTAGGGATTTGTTTAATTATTTGTTGGGGGTGGTTGGAGTAAACATTTATGTAGGTTGGGGTTTCATTATGTTTTTGGTAGGGTTTAAATGTGTTGTGCAACAAATTTAAAGTAATATCTAATATATATATATATATATATATATATATATATATATATATATAGTGTATCGTGGCAGCAAATAATTTTGTAAACATATACTGTTAAATATAAGACACAATTAATGTCTATTATGTTTAATCATGAGTCGTTCTAAAAATCGTATTTTGGCTTTAATTTCAGTTGAAAATAAAGACAAAAATTCTGCAAGATTTGGATAATTTTTTTATTAAGTTAGATCTAAGCTTTCAGCTCACATGAGTCATCTTCAGAGAAGTTATTAAGATGGTAACACAATAGCATCCACCATCAGCAATGCTTTTATTTTGTGTTGACGTAAAATAAAATATATATATATATATATATATAGATAGATAGATAGATAGTAATATATATATATATATATAGTAATATCTATATATATATATATATAGTAATATCTAATATATATATATATATATAGTAATATCTAATATATATATATATATATAGTAATATCTAATATATATATATATATATATAGTAATATCTAATATATATATATAGTAATATCTAATATATATATATATATATATAGTAATATCTAATATATATATATATATAGTAATATCTAATATATATATATATATAGTAATATCTAATAATATATATATATATATATAGTAATATCTAATATATATATAGTAATATCTAATATATATATATGTATATATATATATATAGCAAGTTTCTCTCTTTGAAGATTTGCACATGTCATTTTGGTTTTAAGCAACATGAATATTGATTTTGTGAATTTGTGTTTTTAATATTGAACTTCAGTTTGTAAATGTTCTAAATTTAATAAATTATCTAATAATGATTTTACTTTTCATTCTCATACTTTTTTTTTTTTTTGTCAGATATTAGTGGTCCTGCCCCTCAGTCTGTTCGCTGGACAGTACTTTGTTTTGACTTGCAACAGATCTTGGCATTATTTGCCAACAAAAAGTATCTATGTCTGAAGAGCATTCGCCTTTGTGCAAATTTGTGCCTTAAAAACCTTTTCACCAGTGACTTGCTGTTTGAACCAGGTAAAAATTAGAGTAAATAAAAATAAATTCATGCTTGCCTCATTGATTCTGGTACAAATTTCTTTCAAATAATGATTTTTATTTTTTTATCTTTCAATTTTTGAGTCATCATCATTATTATTATTATTATTATTATTATTATTATGCAAAGATTCTTTTATACTTGCATCCTCATTTTTTTTTCTTTTCTTTTTTAAGTCACAATCTTCAACTACTTTACTATTGGGCCTTCTGCTGGCTCTTGGCATACCAGATATAATGCATTTGAAGAACAAGAGTAAAGCATCTGGAACATTGTGATATAAGCAACTAATATGCAAGAACAAAAGAATCATTGATCTTATTCTTTTGATACTTTCTTATCCAGTTTAATTCTTCTTTTTGTTTCACTGCTAAGAATATATCAATTGTATACCTTGCAATTATGTAAGACTCCACTCTCTAAAGGGTTCACCTACTGGATTGTTATTTGCAGACTTGGGTATAAATCAAACCTATGTGACGCATTCTGTTAATTCATTAATATATATTTAACATTAAATTACCTAATAAATATGTACTTAAATGACCTAATTTGCTGTTATGACACTTTTTTTTTCTTTGTTCTCCTCAGCACTTTTGTTATTCTTATTACTCTAACAGGCCTTTTGGGATGACTTTTCCTTTGTCCTTCACTTCCCTTTTGGTTTTGGTTTGTCCTCATGAACCATTTCAATTTTCTTTTGTTTCCTCACTGCAACCCTTTGTGCTCTCTTTACCTTTAGCCTATTTTACTCTTTCTGCTTTTCTCTCACCAACCCTATTGGTTTTCTTTTGCTTTGCTCTCCCCCTGCCCTTTGGTTTTCTTTTACTTTGCCCTCCCCCTCCCTTTGGCCCTTTTCCCCCTTTGTCCCTTTGGTTTTCTTTTGCTTTGCCCTCCCCCTGCCCTTTGGTTTTCTTTTGCTTTGCCCTCCCCCTGCCCTTTGGTTTTCTTTTGCTTTGCCCCTCCCCCTGCCCTTTGGTTTTCTTTTGCTTTGCCCCCTCCCTGCCCTTTGGTTTTCTTTTGCTTTGCCCCCTCCCTGCCCTTTGGTTTTCTTTTGCTTTGCCCCCTCCCTGGTCTTTGGTTTTCTTTTGCTTTGCCTCCTCCCTGGTCTTTGGTTTTCTTTTGCTTTGCCTCCTCCCTGGTCTTTGGTTTTCTTTTGCTTTGCCTCCTCCCTGGTCTTTGGTTTTCTTTTGCTTTGCCTCCTCCCTGGTCTTTGGTTTTCTTTTGCTTTGCCTCCTCCCTGGTCTTTGATTTTCTTTTGCTTTGCCTCCTCCCTGGTCTTTGGTTTTCTTTTGCTTTGCCCCCTCCCTGGTCTTTGGTTTTCTTTTGCTTTGCCCTCCCCCTGCCATTCTTTTGTTTTTTTTTTATGCTTTTTGCTGCGCTTTTCATTTCCTCTCCCCACTACTTTTGATTTGACCTCTCCACCTTTTTTTACCCTTCTACAGCTTTTTGATCTTCAGCCACTTAACAAAGAGTCTGTGAATCATTTTCAGTTTAATATGTCTTACATGTAGCATAAGCTTAATTTACCTCTTCAATCTGCTCTGTGATGAGTGCTGAAGATATTTCAACCTGGCCAAGATGAGATTCCAGTATATATTTGGTCATATTGAAGTGCACCAGGATGAGAACTTCTCATCATTTCCTCACATTATTTGTATTTACCTTATCTGTTTCAGTTATGGATATTACTGTTTATTTTCTGTAGGAGTTTCTGTTGCTGATGGTAAGAAAATGGGCCTCCATTTGGTGGGGCTAACTCCAATGCCTCGTGAAATGGCCTTCCCTTTACAGAAAGGCAGTGACTGGCATGATCACTATGATCTCATCAGGTAAGATTTATGTGTATTTATATAGTGTTTTATGGATGCATTGGTGATTGGTTAGAATATTTGCTTTCTAACCATGGTTGATTTGTCAGGACTGTGATTCCGGTGTGCAGCACCTTTTGGAAAGTGTCTGTAAAATATATTCTATTCTATTATTGTAGATGCTCTGTTTTTATTAAACAGTATATTTATTTATTTTCATTTACCAGTTTGAATATTCCAGAAATCTTTTTACAGAAGAATATGTTCTCTTGGTTGGATTTCAACCTGCATCTCCCTTGGTAGAAGCAAATTGTTAGATCAGACATGCTATAGACTGACTCGACCGCAAAGCATGTTGACAGTCAAGGAAATTGAATAATGCTTTGTAAATCTAAATCTGATAGCATCTAATTTCACTGATATCGATGCATTAGTATGCGCTGATAGATTTACTTGAAACATTCATGTCTGTTCAGTTTCATATCCGAATGTAAACAAAGCAATTTTCAAAGAAGAGATGGGCTTTTATTTATTCTTCCGACAGTTTATTACTTAGACATTATTTTTAGTGGATATCAATATTTGAGTGGACTCTCCATTTATTTATTATATGTTAACAAAGAGGAGAGTACTGGATTGTTACCTGATGTTGGTTCTTCAATATGGCAGTGAATGTTGGACAATATTTTTGAAGATGAAGGAAAAACTTGAAGCAGCTGAAATGTGGTTCTACAGAAGGATGCTGTGGATATCAACCGAGCATGTGAGCAATGACAAGGTTTTGGAAAGGATGGAGACAAAAAGGAAATTCATACTGAGCATCAGGAAGAGACAACTGGGACATGCAATGAGGAAGGAGAGCTTGGAGAACCTGTTACTAACAGGCCAGATAGAGGGGAAAAAGAGACAGGAAAGCAGTGGATAACTACTTTGAAGGACCTGATCAGGTGGATGATGGAACGAGGGTTGCATGGTGCAACAGGAGAAAGCGTGCTAAGAGCCACCAAGGACAGGGAGATGTGGAAAGCCATGATTGCCTACATCCTGAAAGGACATGGCACAGAAAAGAAAAAGAATCAGGTGGATGATGGAATGAGGGTTGCATGGTGCAACAGGAGAAAGCGTGCTAAGAGCCACCAAGGACAGGGAGATGTGGAAAGCCATGATTGCCTACATCCTGAAAGGACATGGCACAGAAAAGAAAAAGAATCAGGTGGATGATGGAATGAGGGTTGCATGATGTAACAGAAGAAGGTGTGGTAAGAGCCACCAGGGATAGGGAGACGTGGAAAGCCATGATCGCCTACATCCTGAAGGGACAGGACACATAGAAGAAGAATATTTATTTTCATCTACCAGGCGAGAATATTTGATAAATCTTTTTAGAGAAAAATATAAAGAGTCTACTTAGATATGGGCAGCCACTAAAAATAACATTTAAAGTGATAAAATCAGTCAGACGAATAAACAAAAACCCATCACTTTAGAAACATATATTACTATAAAAGTAAAAGTGACCTATATGCATTGAAGTGTATGTATAAGTTGTGATACTTAAAATGAAAACTTGTTACTTTATATATCATGAGATACTCTCTTTTACTCTTCAAATAAGAATGTTACAAAAGTGTTGACCGATGTTCAGTAGACCCATAGCCAAGTATTGCAGTTGCTCAGAAGTTGGGCTACTCTACTAAATGCAAATATTGTGCTTAATAACTTTATTAATAATAGAATATTAAACAAACCTCATTATCATATTTTAATAGCACATATAATAAATTTATCAAAAACATAAATAACTATGAAGTGTAAACAATACTGAAAGATAAACTTAAAAGTAAGCTCTTATCTTGCTATACATACTTTCTTAATATACATAATACGCACACCAAAGGATCCTAATCTTTATTACCTGAAATGCAAAATTTCCCTAGAAAGGAATGCTAAAAGAAACCTTTACTACTAATAGGTTCTTTTCATTCATTAATAATAGCAACAATAGTAATGATGGCATATTATTTATTGCACTTTGGTGCTTGGTTTGTACCAATTTATCTCAACTAATTTGCTTTGTGTATTCGTATCAGTATTCACCAATATCAATCTACTAGTATGTGCTGATAAATTTATTTTACTTTCAAGGTAAATAAATGTGACTATATGTAATTTTCTTTTTTTACTTGCTTTTTGTATTTTCCACTTTGTCATAATTTTTACTTCTAAAATTGTTCTTGATATATACAAATTTATATATTGTTTTCTCATACACACCCAAAAATTTGTGTATTTAGGCAGCAAATTTTCTTTTAGACATCAGATTAAATAAAATGCAAACATTGTGTCTGCTTATTTTTAATAAAATATGTTCATACTCACGGATAAACTTTTGTGTATTATAATTGAAAGATGTCAGACATGAGCTGTAATGTTGACAGATGTTATTATCATTCATTTCTCAATGTACCCAAGTACTTTCAATCTCTTTCCGAAATCATCTTTAGGGGTGTGATTTATGGTAACAAAAAATAACCACAAAACTGTGTTGCTAAAAAGTACTGAAATTGTTTTTTCTGCTTCAAATATAACAGTTGACAAATTACTAGCATTCATTAGAACGTGAAAATTATCCAAAATAGAATTTTTTTATATCTTGTAATGTCATGGTCATGCACATATTAAAGCATGAAATACTGTGTTTTTTTTTTTTTTTTTTTTTTTTTACACAAAAATTTTAGAACATTATTACAGTATTCATAGCTGATTCTATTATATATGTGTTGGATTTACAACAACTACATTAACTAAATGTCTTCCATTACACTTCTGACCATTTGTCCATTTTTAGACATCTACAATAACATTCCTGTCTAAATTCACAATATTAAAAAAAATAATGATCAATAACACAACTATTCTACACCAAGAAAACAATAAAAGCAAACTACAGATTCTCAAGGCAATATTCATTAAAACACTTATGCTGTCAGTTAATAGAATCAGCTATGAATACTATAGTATTGTTCTAAAATGCTTTTTAAAAGAACAGTTTTTCATGCTTTAACACGTGCATGACCATGACATTACAACATACCAAAAAAATTCCATTTTGGATAATTTTCACATTCTAATAAATGCTAGCAATTTGTCAACCGTTATATTTGAAGCAGAAAAAATTTACAGTAATTTTTGCGGTTATTACACAGTTTTGTCGTTATTTTTTGTTACCTGAAGATAATCTTTGAAAGAGATTTAAAGTACTTGGGTACATTGAGAAATGAATAACATCTGTCAACGTTACAGCTCATTTTTGACATCTTTCTATTATAATACACGAAAGATTATCCGTGAGTATGAACGGATTTTAATAAAATTAAGCAGACACAATGTTTGCAATTCATTTAATCTGATATATGTATATATAGTTTTAGTGAGTACAAGTATTTGAGTTGCTATTTCCTTACACATTGAACATGTCGGATAAAAAATCAATTTTATACACTCACACATGCATACATACAAAGACGGACCGACAGATTTTATATTTTTAATTTTGCGCATGTGCATTGATTATTCTTTATTTTGTCAACTACACAGTATAGTAGGGTCTGTTGGGCACAGTCAGTGAGAAAAAGTGCACCATGACACAATTCATTGCTCCAAAAATTTGGAAATGGCATGCTGTACTGCTTAGCAATCATGTCAGAAGATCCAATACAGACATTTTAGTTTTTCGGTGTCAACCTGAGGGCAGTGTAAAGGATTTGAAAAGAGTTGGATGATATATTCAGTCAACATCATGGTGTTTAAAGTGATCACTAGTGATACCGATGTTATGCCTCAATTCATCTTTCCACAGGGCTGCAGACTCTACACTAAGGCCTATTCAAGTTGCCTGGGTCAAGAGGGTGGCTGCTGGAAGACTGTCTGGCAAGCAGGAGAACCCAATCATGGCTGTCAGACAATTTTTGCAACCTCATCACCCCTTACATCTAGCCACCTAACTCCCTAGACTGCATCCTCTTTACTTATGTGTGGGCAAGAGACCAACAAAACTCCTTGTAACACCAAAGATGAACTGAAAGCAATGATTATGGCAGCATTCACTCACTTAAACAAGGAGATCACCTAAAAAAGTTGCAGGAGATTCTGAAGTCATCTGGAGGCTGTAGTTGAAGCCAATAGTGATTTTTATTGAATAAATTTACTCTTTAATATTTTAAAATATTTTTGTTAATTTTGGTAAATATATCTGTTAAAATGAGATGGCAGTTTCATTTTCCTTTTTGTGTAATTTAGACAACACTTTATCCATTGCACCCTCTGTGTGAGTGTGTGCGTGTAAAATGGGCCAAGAAGGAAAGTAATTGAAGTACCTTGTCAGTTGTCTTTAATTTAACTTGTATGAAAAAAGAAATTGCTGCCCAAATACACTATATATTGCATTTATATGCATTGAATTGTATGTTTTTTTCTAGGAAACTACTGTAAAATTACTTTCAATATATATATATATATATATATATATATATATATATATATATATTTTAATGTAAAATATTCTTGCAAAATACAAGTACATCTTATAAGTTTGTAAATACTTATATTTATGCTCAAGATTCACTTGATTTTATGTTTTTAAGTTGCATTACCTGGATATCATTTTAATTTTTGTATTTTTTGTATTAACACACGTACATGCGTGTATATATATATATATATATATATATATATATATACACGCATATATATAGTGCTATGCAAAAGTAAGTTAACCATTAAGATAATATTTTAAAAATTTCTTTTTTTCCAGATAATCAAGAAATCTTAAACGATATACTCATTATGAAAAACCTTTTTATTAAATGAATTTCAAAAATTTGTATAAAGCTGGAATAAAAATATTCATGTATGTATGATTAATAATCCAGTCTAAGTTTTTTAATATTGTGTTTGTAGGTTCCCAGCACAACAAAGTAATTCTTCTAATGTGATTAAATACAACACTCCACAAGGTAAATATTATTTAATAATTAATACTTCAGTTCCAAATTTTGTTTGGATAATGATACTACTTTGTGTTTTTGTTGTTACTATGTTTTAGTCAAATGGTCATAAATATATCAACAGAATGGGTTGATTTTAGCAGCACTAGATATGCAAACAAAATTATGTTACCCCTAATATACTTTGGTAATTCCAGAGAGAGTTCCTAGCTTCTTTATTTTATTTTATTTTTTTTAATCATATCACCCCAAGCAAGGCGGTTACGCCACTGATGTGCAGGGTGCTGCGTAAGAGTGAAAAGATTGTAAAAGAGAAAACTGGAAACCACATCCTAAGCAGGGAACAAGGGATGAGCCTCTTCACCTGTTCAATAGATGTGGGTGGAGTGTGAACCGGGAGATAGTTTAGTCTATCTACTCCAATTGAAAGAAAAAAAAAAAAAAATAGGGTGGTGAACTGTAACTTAAATTCCAACAACCAGAGAAGTTTTTGCCAATTTCAAAAACAAAACTAAAAGTTCAATTAAGCTTGGGAAGTCTAAAATTAAGAGAAAAGAAATGACTTTTGAGAATATTTTAAAAGAAAGTTGCAAACCATCCCAGACACGTTATTGCCAGTAAGCTAAAAGTGATTTTTAACTTTGTGGTCAGTCCACGTGATACGGAGTGAGGGTCGGTTGTCAACTGTAGCCAGTATCAGGAGTTGAGGAACTAAAATCAACAGTCTGTTAACAGATAATCTAAAGGCCGGTACGCAAAAAAAACAAAAACAAAAGCAGACACAAGTAATCTAACAGTCCCCTACGAAAATAGAGCGAGAAACAAGTAATCTGACAACCAGAGAAATTTATGCCAAATAAAAAACAAAAAAAAAGTTTAATTGGTCACGGAGAGTTGGAAAGTTTTAAAATTAAGCAAAGAAAAGCAGGTGATAGTAGGTACAATCTATTCCAATTCCTAAAGAAAGGCAAATTAAAAAAAATTTACTAAGTTTTAACTTAGTACAAGTCGAAATCAAACTTAAGAACCAAAATACTTTACAATAGTTACTTAGAACATTTCAAAATTTAAAACAAATAAATAAATACAAAGGACAGACATTCAAACCAACTTACAAGGCAGATAAACTGAAGGTTGTGTGAACATTTCAAAGACCACGCTAAAATATGAATTCAACATTCAGATTTGTGGGCAAGTTAAACATTATTGAAATGACTTAAGCACCTGACTGGAAAGACAATATACACTGTTTCAATTAAATAAACTCAATTAAAAACATCTGTCATTTTTTATTTTATACAACAAAAATAAAATAAATATTTTTAATAATAATAAAAATGATCGAATGTATTTGTGTGTCTAGGAATCAATACTGTATAGTGACTCACTTTTGTACTTTAAGTGATTACTAGACTAGACCATGTGTTATTCTCTGTGAAGAATATATATATATATATATATATAAAAACACAATTTAATGTTTTTTAATAATGGGACCTAAGCTGCCTTTCAGCCAATGCTTTTTCAGAGACCAATCGTTGGCAAAATCTTAAATAAAGTTGACTGCATGGAAAAGAATTCTTAGGGATAATGTTGGAACACGTCTAAAATTTATAATTAGTGTGAATACGTAAAATTTAGAAAATAAATAAATTTACCATTAAAATAAATGTGTAAATAAAGAAAATGTGTAAATGAACCATCAGAGCATTAAAAAAAATGATTGATCACATATCTCCAAATAATTGCAAATGTTGCAAAAAATTGTCTTTTTGTTTACATAGATGGTTGCAGCAATTTAAGGCAGATGCCTTCCAAAACCAACAAGTGGTGCTTGGACCTGCCCATGTGCAGAATAGAAAATGAGTCCATCGTAAAATGTGATGAGCATGACTCATTTTCCAAGAGGTGTTGTCCAATTGCTGAATTGTGTGCTGATTGTGACACACAAGTGTGATTACGTAAATGTAATCTAATATATTTAAGAACCTGTTGGCCTATTCTTGTTTCCAATTTAAGACTCGTCCACCCTATATACTCAGCTTCACATTGACATCTAAACTTATAGATAAGTAAACTTTTATTATGATAGGGCAAACACTCTTTAGAAAATGATGGAAAAATATTTCCCACATAAATTGTAATAATGCATAGTCTGATAATTGTTTTAAGTGTAAAACTGACAGTCACCATACAGTGTTGATTTCTGTGTCCACATAGCTTTGCTTTACAATATCTGTTGTTTTGAGCACTTTTATTTAAAAAAAAAAAAAAAAAAAAAAAGCAAATGCTGGAGAACTCGGAATTGTAAAACTGTTGGTTCTCTTCATCTGGGATAGATATATATATATATATATATATATATATAATTCATGTAAAATCCTTTGGACAATAAAGATGAAAGCTGATGATGGTTTGTCTAAAATAGGCCTACATTTCCAATTTACCATGAACTAGTGTGTCTGCCTTAATTTTTCTTATATGCAACTCGGGGCTTATAGGAAGTAATGGTCATGGGAAAGCAATTTTACATTTTTTTTTATTTTTGTTTTTTTTTGTTAAATTTGTGTGTTTTTGTCTAATGTTTTAGATTATTTAACTTTGAGTTTATTTCATTTTTATTTGATTACATTTTATCTTTTCATGTTTGCTTTTTTTGGGTTCTAAAGTTTTTTCGCTTATTGCTGTGGTGCAGTTGTTGGAATCTTTTTAATGTCTGCTTTTGGAAATGAGTTCTGATCTTTTGTTTGAGTTTTTGTTCTCGGAAGGTGATTTTTTTTTTTTTTTTTTTTCTTGGAAAAGATTACATTCTTTTATGATGTTGACGTAAGTCGATGCTATTTTCTTATTTTCCATGTTATTTTTGGTATGTATTTTGCTATTTTTGTTGTTTAATGATCTTTTGTGTCAGTTGCTTCTTTATTTCCTGGGATATCTTGTTATTTTTTTTCCTTGCATCTCTTTGAATCTTACAATAGTTTGTTATATTATTGTTATGTGGAAAGAAAGTATGGTTGAACATGGATCCCCAGGCAACAAACGTAACTGTTAAATGAAGTGTGCCACGGGGATCATGTGACTATATTTAGCATTAAAGCACTTAGGCAGAAGTCTGAGTGTGTTCTATGTTTTCATCATTCCAGTGTTGTATGTCATTGAAGAGATTTTCTGAGTGTATTATTTGAGAGCATTCTGGTGTATAATTTGAAGGATACATTTAGTATTTTGATTTATGCAAAGATACCAAAATATTATAACTCGTTAATAGTGAGTTACCAAAAGTTCCTTTCAAAATAATCTTGCAAATACTTATGATATAAAAATTGTTGTAGGAAGTTACTATTTAGTAGGAATATGGACTTTGTTCTACAGATTCATATAGATATTTTAGGTTTTTGTTTGTGATGTACTGATCATCTTTTTTTAATTTTTTTTTTGTAATTTTTAGCATATTTTCAATGCAATTATAAATAATAACGAAAAAAAATACAAAAATAAACAAACTCAAGATCAAGGCTATAAATAATATAAAACATTAGACTTGATATAAAAACTGAGCAAAATCAGTTTCTCATTCCCTTCACTTCCCATATCTCCCTGCTCTGGCATATATAGAACCCCACACAAATAGTAGTAACACATAGTCTAATGATTGTTTAAAGTGCAAAACTGACAGTCACCATACAGTGTTGATTTCTGTGTCTGCATAGTTTATATTTACAAATACTTTATGTCTGATATTGATCACACTCTTTCCCATAAATATAGTGAATTTTAAACAAATAAGCTGTGCCCAGTAGTTGAGGGCAAATTATAAAAGATAACAAAAGTGTGTTAGGTAGACACATCTTGGAGTGATATGATCATTAAAATTACTCAGCCAACTACTCCTGTACACAAGTGTAGCCAGTCTCTCAACATAGTGTTTGACCACTATGCCATCACCTCATATAGTGCATTGACTCTTACACTCTGTGGAGCACCTTTTGTTGCTCAGTGATCTCAAAACCATCAGTAAATACCTCTTTGGAGGTCCATGCAGCACCACTTGTTGTTACTCCTAGTCATCTTGACACTGCTGACTATCCTATCTCTGAGTCACTATGGTTGGTAGCTTCTCTTTTCATTTCCTGTGTCAGATTGGAAGCTACTGATATATTTCAAAGGGAAATGAGAACTTTGCTATCTGCTATTTAACATTAAGTTAGATATTCTCTTATGGCTTACTAAAGATGCATTTTCAAATACCTTGTGCACACTCTGCATATATGTGTTTGTGTAATATATGCATAGACACACTTAACTATTGACTCTACGACTTATTATAAGCTGTACTGAAAGATCGCATTAGTATTTATCTGCAGAAACATTAAATTGAATAGAATTGTTACTGGTAACAAGACTTCATTTTGACTAAGGAATATAGTATAACAAAATATCTGGTTTTAGCAGGCATGAGAAGATCAGTATTAATAATGAAAACATGAGACAAATATTAATATGTAATAGTTCTTAAAAGCCTTTCTGATTTTTAAGTCTGTGGTAAACATCAGTACAGAAAGAGGCCCTGAGTCACATGCAGGGATGTCTATTGACATTAGTTAGTCACATCTGGGTTTCTCTGTTAGCAGCAGAACTGTTGGACATATCCAGATACAGGCCTCTGTGCAACTTGTCCAGACCTAGGTCTTTACCAACTCTCTCATGTCAATAAAAGCAACAAGAAAAGCAGCAGTTTGCTTTTGGTGAGACTCACTTTACCATTGTCAAAGATTCAGTTTTCAAAATATCCAGATAAGGCATGGCATATAGAATTAGAACAATCTACTCCCATGGACTAAATAAAGGATTTGGTTTAAAATCCTAACATATATCACCTGAAGAAGGCCAGAGTGTACAATGGCTGAAATGTTGTGAATAGTCTGAATAGTGTAAATAATTTGGTTTATGTAATTAATAAATTAATAAATAAAAACAGTTATTTTACACAGCAACTATTTCTTTTTAATCTGTGTACTTGGTAATGAACTTAATTCAGTGGTGAATATTAATTGCATAAATTGAGTATTATACAGTGAAAATTTCAGATTGAAACTAAAACAAAAAATAACTGTCAAACTGCGGAGTTATTGATGCACTTTTGTGTAGAATACATAACATGCACTCATATTCATACATAAGTTGGTAATAAACTTTATGTAAGGATATATACACCCGAATTTTAGAAAGTCCTTGTTATACATGATTAGTAATAAAAGCCAGTTCCATATCTATATCAACAGGGATGAAATAACTGTGATGAATGTTTGATTTACTTATCTGAAGTAAGGTGAGTATGAAGCACTGTGCACTCTAGATGCTGGTGGCCATTTTCAATGCCAAAAAGAATGCATGTGTGGATAGAATCTTTATGCTATTGCCCATTGAATGCACAAGAGTTCAACGGATATTGAAGAATTTACTTGTAGGAGCAATCCGTAGGCTACCCACAGGCGTTCTGAAAAAAAATAATTCATGATTCCATTTATACTTTGGTATACTTTTTATCAACTGATATTTATGGTTGACTGTGCATTCCAAAACTTTTTTTTTTCTCAGCTGAATTAATTTATTTTCTTTCCTCTGTAATCATCGCATTTTTAAGTATCCCATTTTTAAGTATCCCATTTTTTAAGTATCTCTTTATTATTGTTATATATCGTAATTATTTTATTACAATGGTTTATTTCATTACACAAAAATGTTCATGTTTGATTATACTATTGGTCACCAGAATTATTTTTTTATCCATAAAAATAATTTTAGTGACCAGTTCAACATAACAATGGGTACATTAGACTCTGCAGAGTCTTCCGATCTCATTGGTTTATTTGCTCTATGCAACCTCACCACACACTATGAAATTCAAAAGTCTAAACCTAAAAGTAACAATCAACATTAATTTAAAAGTACTAAACTTCCTCGGTGTAACACTAGACTTAGTAAATGATACTGGTCATGCATACATAAAACCTCATGAATATCCATTATACATCCACCCAAAGTCTAATCACTCCCCCAGTATAATCAAACATGTACCCTCCTCCATAGAATATAGAATTAGTAAAAAGTCTTTTAGTGAAGAAGTATTTTATAAACATAAAGATTTTTTATAATTATGCCCTAAGGAATAGTGGCTATAAAAACTATGATATTATATTAAATACATGAAAAATATGATTAAAAATAGAAAAATCATTTGGTATATCCTCCTTTTAACCAAATGGTTAGCACCAAGTTAGGGCTGAAGTTCCTCAATTTAATTAAGAAACATTTCCCTAATAATAACACTCTAAGTAAATTTTTTTAATAAATATATCCTTAAACTAAGTTATAGTTGTACAAATAATCTGGCAAAAATTAAAAATCATAATAATAAAATCTTAAATCAGCACATTAGCCAAAGTAACAATAACTATCCAAATAATGAAAATAACAATAATACAAATTTATATAATTGTCAAAATCCTAACAATTTCCCACTGGAAAATAGGTGTCTAACAAATTGTATTGTGTACTAATGTAATATAACATGAAATGAAAACTCAACTATTAAAAACATTTATATTGGATCTCTTAAGAATTTTTTTAAACAGCGTTGGTATTTGCATTTAACTTTCTACAAAAACAATACATATAGTATATATTTAGCATATAATTTATAAATTTCATCAATAATTATAGCAACATAATTTTCTTGTTTGTTATTTCTTGTATTTTTATTGTAGCTAACTTTTCAGCATCTAAGGACCACGTTGTTCCATCAAATGGATCCATCAAGGAAAATTCTCCAAAATGTGGAGTGAATGTTAGCCAGTGTGTAAAAGACAGAGTTTCTTGGGTGAAGAAGTTGGTAAGAAAATATTTGAATTTGGTATACTTTTTTATCAACTGAATGTTGGAGACATTTGAAAGAAGAAATTATAAAGAAAAAATTATAGCTTTTGATAGCCAGGTGTTATTATCACCAATGTTGTCTACACTTATGGATTCTATATATGGTTTGTGATTTATATTTTTTCTTTGCCAGAGCAATTTCTAATTTTTTAAAATTTATAAATAAATTAACTTTAAAATAATCAGTATCTTAATAGATTTGAAATAACCAGTTCATTAAGCAGTTGAAGACAAAATTATTGACCCTGTCCTTTGCCAGTGAATTCTTTTAAAAAATTTTTGTTGGTGCTTTTCTAACAAAACAAGCATTTCTAAATACACTAGCCTTCTACAGGAAAAGCAATTTTTTATTTGCACATGCTAATAATTACTTTATTTTTTTGACTTTGAAAGTTTGAGATTTTAAAAATTTTATTTTGATTCTAAAATCTTTCTCAAATTTTTTGTTTTTCTTTGTCGTTATTTTTTGTGCTTAAATTATTTTAATAAAATTTTTCATTATTTCATTAACTTTTTTTTCCTATTTTTTAGTATCATTGCATTTTAATTTTTACACTACTGGACTTCATTGTATAAATTAATCTCTTCACAATAAAATTGATGTTAACCAACTAATGTTAGTAAACTTTTTAACTTACAAATTTATCTTATTAACATGTTTCTTTTTTGAATGTTAATACCCATTTTGATATTTTTTTTATCTTTTTACTACCATATTTTTTATAAATTTTTATATTGTGTATGCGTGTGTTGGTGTATCAGTGTAAATTGATTTAGTCAAATGTTTGTGTGTGCAGGCTGGTCATCAGGAGAGAGACCTCCAAACCAATTTTGTCCGTCACCATCGGGCAGCTCACGATCTGCCTGGAAAGAACGCGCATGCTAGTGAGGTACATGTTCTCACCCACACTCCTGAAAAACTGAAAGACAATCACAGCAACTGGAACCATAACAACATTAATAAAAAAACACAGGTAACCTTGCTTTAAAAAAAAAAAATTGAAGTTTCTCTGAAGAAATCTTCAGTTTACAAATTATAAAGATTTGAATTTATTAATTGCTTCACACATTTAAAACCTGGATCCTTAATTCTCATTTAGGATTTTCTCTTGGTTATTAAAGTTTCATAAAATTGAGAATTTACATCTCAATGTTAGTTTAAAATGTGCAGATAGTGTAATGGCTGTCAGCACAGAAAATAAAATCAGTGTATGTTCAATTTAATTTTTCTAGAAAGGCATGAATCCATCTATTCTCTATTTTAAATAATAGATTAAACTAGACATTTTAGCCTTGGAAATGTAACTAGCATAAGAGGACAACTCTTAATTAAAAATCATAGAGAAATCAACAGGAAACCATTCTATGATCTTCCTCAAGATGTTATGGCAATTCAGATATTAGGAGTTATGACTGCCCATGTCTTGAAGGAACGTTTTTGAAAAGAAACAAAAAAACGTTAGGTTGTATTTTAAATGTAAATTTTTAAATATTCGTTTTCAGCTGGTTTTATGTAACTTTGGGATTATAGACAAATAATTTTATTAGCTTAAAAATGTTTTTTAATGATTTTAACCTTTTGAGAAATCAAACTTACATTTGCATGTTTATCTGTATCAAGCAGTCTCTTGTTTTTAGGAATGGTTTCAGTTGAGCATATTTGGAAATTATGGGCTGGAACCTTCTAAGTGGATGTATATTGTGGTGTAATGGATATTTGCTTGGAATGGGAAATTGGAGAGCCAAGTTCAAATTCCAGTCAAATTTGTTTCATCCACTTAAACATCCTCGGGAAAGGTCTTAACCCATTTCTTCTCCCTCCAGCTATGGCAGGACAGAGTGGGTTCTATAGCCTTGGTTGGCAACCAGTCTACCACAGAAAGAAATGGCAACCTACTCTAGAAAACTTTTCTGCCTAGTCTCAAAAGAGACATAATCACCCAAGTGTGTACCATGTATGACAACTGACTGAAAAAAAGAGTGAGGGCAACATTTTGCTCAATCTTCAGTTTTTAAAAAGATAGTACTGGTAACTTATGCACACAACTAGTATTAAATATGAGAATCATAAGGCATTTCAACAGACACTATAAACAATTTTATTAAATTAGTTTTTATCCTTTTGTTTTAATCTATGAGTATTTTTAGGAGAGAATAGTCTTTTTTTTTTCTTTTTTTTCTTTTTTTTAATGTTTTCATTGTACAAGTGAATAAAGTTTATGTTCAGAGTTAAAAGCATTTAAAGGCTTTTATCATCAAAGATGAAGGAAAAAACTTGAAGCAACTGAAATGTGGTTCTACAGAAGGATGCTGCAGATATCATGGATTGAGTATGTGAGCAATGATAGGTTTTAGTAAGGATGGAAATGAAAAGGGAATTAATATCGATCATCAGGAAAAGACAGCAGAAGTTCCTGGGACATGTGATGAGGAAGGAAGGCTTGGAGAATCTGATACTCACAGGTCAGATAGAGGATAAGAAAGGGGAAAGCAGCAGATATCATATTTGAAGGGCTTGAGCAGGGTTTGTGTGGGATAATGGGAGAAAGCGTTTTAAGAGCTACCAGGGATAGGGAGATGTGGAAGGCCATGATCACCTACATCCTGAAGGGACATAGCACATAGAAGAAAAATGTTGATATTTAACCTGAAACTGGCAAAAAAAAAAAAAAAACTGAAGTAAATGAAAGAAAGATTGGAGTTGTATGAAGATAGAAACAATTACCTACTAATTCTTATCTACTGACTGACATTTTAAAACTAACTTCACTTATTGACTAACTTTTTTATTGTAATAGGTAATTTTGATGAATGTAGCTTGATTTTTATCAAATTTTATAATATAGTAGTTTTTTTGGGGGAAAAAAATCCTATGAAAAATAATTCAAACAAATATTTGAAGTGACAACAATTTATCATCATGCAAATAGATGCGGTTCACACTCCACCCACATCTATTGAACAGGTGAAGAGGCTCATCCCTTGTTTCCTGTTTAGGATGCGGTTCCCGGTTTTCTCTTTTCCAATCTTTTCACTCTTTTCCTTTATTATTTTATTTTATTTATTTATTTATTTTTTTTTTTCAATTGGAGTAGATAGACTAAACTATCGCCCGGTTCACACTCCACCCACATCTATTGAACAGGTGAAGAGGCTCATCCCTTGTTTCCTGATTAGGATGCGGTTCCCGGTTTTCTCTTTTCCAATCTTTTCACTCTTTTCTTTTATTATTTTATTTTATTTATTTATTTTTTTTTTTCAATTGGAGTAGATAGACTAAACTATCGCCCGGTTCACACTCCACCCACATCTATTGAACAGGTGAAGAGGCTCATCCCTTGTTTCCTGTTTAGGATGCGGTTTCCGGCTTTCTCTTTTCCGTTCTTTTTACCCTTACGTAGCCCCTTGCGCATCAGTGGCATTACCGCCTTGCTCGGGGTGATATGATTAAAAAAAAAAAAAAAAAAAAAAAAAAATGGCACAATTTTGTGCTTTGTGTGCCAAATAATAGCCAATAACATGTAAATTATCAATGAAAATGAGACATGCTTTTTTATAATCAAAACTATATTGCTACAAAAGATCCTCAGAAAAGAAAACTAAATGAAAATGATAAAAAAGAAATATTTCTCTGAAATTTGGTACATATTTTTTAAGCAAACTTGTCTTTGTGGTGAGAGTGACCAAGTTGTTTGTTTCAATTCTCATCTGGTGGTTGTCTAAATTCTGCATCATTTTCCTTTTGGACTGGGGTGACCTGGATTCCTGTAGCAGCTGTTTGATGACTCTGAAATTCAAATCCAAGTTACCCCTTATATAACACACAGGTTGGTTCCAAATATGCTGCTCAGAATTTGGAAAGAAATCCTTTTATTAGTTTTAGATAAAAAAGCAAACACTTCTGTTTAACTACTAATCTTTTTTTTAGATTTAAAAATTAAGTGAATGCCCTTACTTTTCATCGCATCTACTTTATATCTGAAAGATTGTATGCTCTTGTAACTTAGGTTTCTTATAGTATTAAAGTTGAAGGCAATAAAATTGAAAAAATATCTTGTTTTGAAGGTTTTAAATGAATAGTTTGGTGAGTTGAAAAACTGATTAAAATTTATAATGGACATATGTCTGATTCCAACATCTGCAAGTATTTCTCAAATTGCACTCAGTAATCCCTTAGAAAAAATATAGAATGAGCTTTGAAGTATGCAGTGGAAATATGTTTATCTTGTAGCTGGTAAGTAAAACTTGTGAGCATTGCTGTAATTCTTCAATGAAATTTTGGTGGATTAAATTATAGTAAATTTATTTTTTATTTATTAACGTTACCATTTTAAGGGAGGTAATTATATAGTTTTTTTTTTTTTTTTTTTTTTTTTTTTTTTATATAGTGCCAGCATCAAAGTTCTTTGTCAGATGATATTGCTTGGGACACATCAGTGCAGGTAAAAAAAAAATATTACATAATTCCTCTTATGATTAATGTTTGTGAATATATGGTTATTATCCAGATATTTATCCTGCTTTTGTTTTAAAGATTTCTTGTTACGTCGCCCATTTAATCATTTATTTGATTTTCCTTTTCTAAATGAAAATGTTTTATTTTTTATTTTCTAAGTTTCACATACTTTCTTTGTTTTAATTCTCTTTTGTCTTGTAGACTCTTGAACCAGATCCAATTCTAAAGATGAAGAGAATTGTTGGCTTTGGGGGTTCTAATTATAACCAGGTAAATTAAATCATATACTGTATTTCATGACATGTAACATGCACCTATAGTTTTAGAAAGGATGTTTAGTACACTGGCTGGTGTTCAGAATATTCTGACTGTGCCTCTGCAGAAGGGTACCCACCTTCCAATGAGGCATCCTGGGACAATCACTATATAAGTATTTATAGGATTCATCTTCCAAGCTATGACTTAACTGAATGTTTAGATCTGATAGAGGAACTATATTGGTTCACAAAATCATACATGTATGAAGATTCTAGTAACAAAACATTCTTGCTCAGTCAATCAGTCAGTTCAGTGCTGTACATGATACATACTTGGGCAATGACTGACTGGGCAGAAGATTTTCCTACATTAGGTTGCCATTACTTTCTGTGTTAGACTGGTTGCCAACCAAGGCTATATATATATATATATATATATATATAACCCAATCTGTTCTGCTATTTAACCCATAGCTGGAGGGAGAAGTGACAGATTCATACCTTTCCCAAGGGTATTTGCACGTATGTGACTGCAACGAATTAAACTGGAATTCGGCTATCAGATTTCTTGCTCATGTGTTCCAAAAACATAAGACTTGAGATAAACCTTTTCAAAACTATGACCTGAAAGTGCCATATGTGAAACATGCTTGGGTGATCATGATCATGTTCTTGAAAATTTACACAGTTGTACTATAAGCGTCTGCGAGTGTTCTTAGCTAGGTTTTGTGTCGAGGTACCCCCAATAAATATCAAATCGATAATCGAAAAAATCTGGGTATAGAAGGAGTGGTCCGATTTTAATCAAATTTCATACACTCATAGACAAAAACATAAACGATATTCAGAAGTTTCATGGTTGCAGTTCTTACAATAGTGCAGGAAATCGATTTTATATATAAGGCAAGATGTTTGTGTGTGTGTGTCTGTTTATCTGCCTGTATGTCTGTATTATTTTCAGCCCTTTTATTTTAGTTTTTGCTTCAGGCTTGGCTCTAAGTAGGTATAATTGTAGTTCTTAGTCTCAGCCATGATACCATTTACTCAGAGGACTTATTTAACCTTCAAAATTCAGTTTACGACGAAAAAAAACTTATTTGATATCGATACCAGGTAATCAAAATTTGACTTACATCCATTCATTTTTCTTTCAGTCTACGGTTTTGCTTTAACTGGAACCAACTATTGCTTTTTAGATGGATTAGTTTTAAAGCTTTCATTACACCCGAGCAACGCCGGGCTATACTGCTAGTGAAAAATAATAATTATTTGTTGTAATTGTGCAAAGAAAAATGAATCCTTTTAATGATAATTTTCTTTGATATTTTCATTTAAGTTGTTGTGGACAGCAGATAGCAAGACTGTTGTATATCCCTGTCAAAGTACTATTGTGGTTATGGATGTTGTTAGTCAAAAGCAGCGACTGTTTATTGGTCACACAGATAAGGTTAGTATCATCCCTGTGTTTTGTGCATTATACTTGTTGGTACATTTTGTTGTTTGTTTGTTTGTTTTTTTTTTTAAATTATTCAGTCTTTTTAAAATCTTTTGGTTAAAATCTTTGAGGATATATAAGAATACATAAATAATAGTTTGATTGCAAGGATATTAAAGAAGTGTATGCATGTATTCTATTATATAAATCACAATGTTAATTTATATATTTACCTGATCTTCCCCTCTTAGTAATGAGATATTTCAATGTGATAAAATGAAGCATTATTCAATGCCAATAAGTAAATATCCCATTAATAAATAGGGGAGACCAGGTTGCTATTATATTGCTTATATTTTCTGTTTCAGCTTAGATTTCTTCAGAAATTTTATTTTAATGATTTTAAATCCAAATTTTTCTTGTGATAGTAATTAAATCTATAGATAAAAATTCTAGATCAATGATGCAGAAATATAATCAATGTAAAAATTAATTATTAGCATCAAATTTTTTTTTTTATCTTTCATTTATTTTTCATCTTTTTTATCATCACAGGTTAAGTATTTCTGTTAATATTAAATTAATTTGTATTGGAAGCATTGCAAGTATCTTTTGCATACAGGCATTTTCTTTTTTGTCTTTCTAGTTTAAAACAGTTTTAAAAAAAATTAATCATTTTCTTTGTTTTGTATAAGACTAAAAATATTTCTGAAGACTGCTTAGAGAAGTGTATGGACAGAATTCTTTTAGCTGTTAATTTTAGGTTCATTCTAATAATTTTTGTGAATCTGTCTTGTTTTTTGCTCCTTGTTTGATGACATCATTTTATATTATAGGTATCTTGCCTCAGTATCACAAGTGACTCTTCATTGCTTGCTTCTGGGCAAATTGGACCCAATAGTGAAGTACGTATATGGAAATTTGAATCTGGAAACTGCTTAGCTTGGGCTCAAGTACACAATCATTCTCTTAGCAATTTAAGGTATGAACCTTGTTTTGGCATTCATTTTGCACTTCTCGGTTATATGTTGGTCTTGATGATGAGAATAATTTCTTACAGAATTGTGTAAAATTAGTTTTGTATATATGTTCAAGGATAATGATATGTAAACTATATATCAGACAAATGGTGGGTAACTCAATGGCAAAATGCTAAAACTTATTCAAACTGTTTTTACTGATGGGATCATATAACTGTTGAGGAAGTGATTGCAATACATTATGTTTATAATTATATATTGAGAGAAACCCTGAAATTGCAGGGATGCTTAAGTTTATTTTTGAATTTTAAAATTTGTCATACAATATATCTAGCCCATGGTGCTCAACCTTTTTCTATTCATGACCCCCTTTTGACTGATTTGTTTTGGAATAAACTGCTAGCCATTTACATTTACAAAAGTTAATTTTACAATTTCTGGAATATATAAACAGTGAAAAATCTCTATATAAACTTCAAAAGTGCTTGTTTTAAAAACCAAACCAGTTAAATGAAATAAACTTATTATTTTAGCATAAAAAGTTTTGCACATAAATGTAAAGATAAATTTAAAAAGTTCAGCAAAATAAAAAAAATTCTGCGCATAAAGTTCATATAAATGTGCACTAGTAACATAAGACACTTGGAAATTATTTTATTACATAATTTAAGTTTATTTGAACTAAAATATAGAGGACAGCAAGATTGTAGACAATTTTCGACTTTGTGTTATATTTTTTTGTTATATTTTTTGAGTTATATTATTGTATTATTATTATTATTTTGTATTATATTTTTCTGATTTGTTACAAAGATGATTTTTGTAATCTGCTTGCCAAACTTATGTCACAGTGGTTCTACAAATTCATACTTGTAAAATTGATCACTGAAAAACATTTTGGTACTTGATCTAAAAATCATTCTCCTGCTGGTAATTTTATAAAAGTGTTGGTTCTTTTTATATTTTACTTTTTTAACCTATTTTCAAGGAAATGAAATTAGTCTTGCATATCATCAAATACTCTACATTCATTGTGGGTGTGAATTTTATCAAGGTAGACAATGAGTATAACGGTATTTTATTAACACCACTACTTGGGAAGTGAAACAGAGAGTGATTTATTCAAATGTTTGCCCACTCACTTCTGTGTAAACCACTGGGGCATGCCAGTAATGAAACATTATATCTGGTGATACAGCTTCATGCCTTTTAATAAAGGCATTACTGTTAAGTGAACATAAGACTGGATTGAGTGATCTATTCTAAAAAACAACATATGATACATAGATTATACTGTGTTGATGGCAAACTTGAAGTAAACTGAAATAACTTAGATAAAGTTGTAAAAGAAAGCAAAAAGAAGGCCTAGCAATTAATTATAAGAACACAATGCAGGGTTGCCAGCAAAAGAGAAATCCCAAGGTGTTAGCTGTGTATGGGGGGATGACAAGACCAAGCAACTACAGAAATCTAATACATTGGAAAATGCAGCAAAAATACAAAAATGTATAGGAATAGCAAAAGATATCTTCAAACACTAAGTAAAGTATTAAGACTTTGTTTATATTTCTGATATGAGGTATTGTAATTATTTACATTGTTCGAGCTGTTGTCTTCATCTTTGTTGCCATATTCACGATGTTTTGGTTGTTGCGTCCACCAACCTTCTTTAAGTGATTGAGATTTTGATTTGAACCCTTTATCCATTTGCTGGAGAAGATTGTTCTTGTCAATTGACACAGCTCTAAAAATGTTCAGAATCCAAGTGAGTACCACAACTCTTATGAGATGTCTGTTGTTTCTAATCACAGACTTTAATAAAAAGCAAGGCAATAAAGCCTCTAAGATGCAGGGGTTGGTTACTGAGTGTTAGAGAATATGAGAAAAAACTCTATTGAGGAAAGAGAACAATAAAAACAGGAATTAAAAAGGCCAAAGACAAAGATTGACTTTGCATTTAAACTTTTGAAGGTTAAAGTTGACTGGAAAGCAAAATCTCGGAAGAGTTCTACAAGTGAGAAGTACAAGAGAAAAAACTGTTGGCATAGACCTTACGGTTCCATTTAGCTATTTCAACTGTAAAATGATGAGACCTTGCCACCAATCTAGTATTGTGTTTAAATTCATAAAGTCTAAGCTCTGTATTGGAAAGTTCATCAGAACAATTACAATAAAAGTATTTATAGAAAAGGTGCAGGAAGCTATATTATGGCAGAAGGAAAGTGACTGAAGCTGAGTTACCAGCTAAGGACCAATAATATTGCAGAATAGTTTTTATAAATATGTAATAACTATCTAGCACAACACAAGGAATCAACTGTTTTACCAGAAGACCTAACAATTAATTCAATATAATCTTTACACTTCATGTCAGTGGAACATGTTAATTGAAGAAGGTGTCACTTTCGTAAAGGTTAGCAAAAAGAGGTTCTCTCTGACAAAAGAAAGTATATTTGTTTTGGAGGTGCTCAGCTTAACAAATCATTCCTTGCCCCAATTAACAACAGATCATTTTTGAGATCAGCTACCAATTTGACTTTATCTAACATTAGAATTTCTGTTAAGACAGGAGTAAATAGTTGTCTCATCAGCATAGATACCAAGTTGAGAACTGATGACATTCACAAGGTCATATATGAAAATTAGGAACAGCATATGTCCAAGAGTAGATCCCTGGGGAACTCCTACATTAATGCAAAAAGATCTAGGGGAGTGGCCATTGGAGATAACTTTCATTTTGCAATTTGATAAGTAAGGTTGAACCAGTTCAAAAATTTGTCCAGATATACCATAACCTTTCAACTTGTGAAGACTAGTTTGCCAAACCCTATCAAATGCCTTCAAGATATCCAAAAGTAACAACCTGAGCTTCACAATTCTTATCTAAAGTTTGATAGACTCTTTGAATAATAATTTTTAATACATCAGCAGTTGACCTAAAGAAGTAAAAGTCATATTGCTTATATGAAAGAAAATTCTGTGAGGTGAGATGCTTAACCAGTTTAGAGTTGATTAGAGCAGTTAGTACTTTGCCAAAAAGAGATAGAAGGTCAATAGTTAGAAAAATTAAATGTCAGAGTTCTTAAAGATTAAAACAGTAATAGGATTTCTGACAAGCAGGAAAGCAAGAAGCATCAAAGCATTTATTGTAGAGTTTAGAGAGAACAGGAGTCAGTTCAAGAGCACATTTCCTAATGGCTATTTTATGTATACCGAGGAAACAGTTTAGAGATGATATCAATGGAGTTATATGCATATCACTCAGATAAAACTCAATTTTAAGTGAAACGTCAGACAAAGATACTCCTGATGAATGAAGAGTAGAATTTGAAGAGAATTTATGAGATAAACATTGTTTTATTTGAAGATGTTAACACCTCAAATTGATTGAAGAGAGGAGGAATAGAAGAATAGAATATTCTTATTTAATGCACTATTAGAGCTATCAGTAATCACAAGAACCAAGCTTGTTAGAGGCTATACAGTGCTTCATTCTTTTAGCAAATAAGAACATATTTATAATTATTGTGAACAGATGCAAATAGTCTATTGTGATTGGAACTATCATGCTGGAACATCCAGAAAAAGTGGTTTCTGTAGGTTATAGCAGCTGAACAGGCCAGTGTGAACCAAGGAGGAAAGTATTGTTTTACCTGTTGTTTACAAAAATGTATAAAAGCATCAATTCTGGCTTCAAGCCCAAAAGAAACCTATTTGGTGCAATTCTTAATAGGACAGTTAAGAATATGAATTCAAGGGGCACTTCGAATAAAGTCATGTAATAGATTTCAGTATGATAATAATAGAAAAAAAATCTTGTGAAATGGAATGTTTATCATGTTTCTTAGAAATCTCAACCTCCCTCCAAAGGTCTGAAAGGAAACTCATTTAGCAATAAATGTTCAAGTAACTTTGGCATGTTATCAAGTTGGCTATCTTAACAAAAATGTGGACATATATATTTCCAGTATCTCTATAATTCCAACAGACTTTCTTCCAGAACTCAAGAAATTTTAATCATGACTGTGACTCATCTATGCTATGACAATCAACAAAGCACAAGGACATTCTCAGAAGATTACTGGCTTCAACCTAACTTTGTTAGCTTTCTTGGTTCTAATACTGGATTTACAAACAACCTTTTCTTATTGGTACACAATAGGAAAAACACCAGTGCTGTATACGTAGTAATTTCATTGAAAACTAAATGACTACATGTTTTGTGTATCATATGTATTCAGTAACAACTACCTTTTTATGTATAAATGGTGCAATTCTCTTTTTTCATTTGTTGTGTTGTATGATATATTTGTTATGTGTATTTATTTTGTAAACTTACAAACTTACAAAATTATGGCACAAGGCCGAAAAATGGGGAGGGGGAACAAAACTCGGGTTGGTCTACAGATACTCTATCCTATATCTAGCTAATCAGATTCGCGACCCATACATACGTTACAATGATTCTCATTCACCATAAAAAATTTTCCATCAACACTCATACTTGTCGTGCACCAAAAACATACCGAGGACCTACAAAACGCCCCAAATGTACATAAAAATTTGTGGTTTGTACAATAAATTACAAAAATAACTTTAAAAATTTTTCATGAAATGACATGATGGGAAGGGGTTATGAAGAAACAAAAAATCCCAAAACAAAACAATTTCAAATGAATATATATACATCGTGTTAGTAAGACCCAAACACACCCTCATATATATATATATGATATATTTGTTATGGACTGTAATGTGTATGTCACAATCCTTATATAATACATTGGACTCTAGTCAGAGTGGTATTTTCTTACTGTCTATCAGTTCTATAGTAGTGGTTATTTACTTCATGCAGTTTGCAAGTCTTGTATTTATCTATTTATTTCCAACCTCCGTTTTGAGTTATTATTAACGCTGTAACCTTTAAGGTTATAACACTATTGCAGGTCTATATTGAAGATTATTGTATTACTAGCAGTATAGTCCGGCGTTGCTCGGGTGTAATGAAAGCTTTAAACTAATCCATGGTCCTGGAGCTCAGACTCTTTGGACGTTGACATGAAAGACTAAAAAGCAATAGTTGTTTCCAGTTAAAGCGAAACCGTAGACTGAAAGAAAATGAATGGATGTAAGTCAAATTTTGATTACCTGGTATCGATATCAAATTTTCTGCACTATTGTAAGAACTGAAACCTTGAAACTTGTCAATATCGTTTCTTATGTCCTTGTCTACGAGTGTATCAAATTTGATTAAAATCAGACCACTCCTTCTAGAACCCGATTTTTTTCGATTATCGATTTTCAATATTTATCGGGGGTATCTCGGCACAAAACCTAGCTAAGAACACTCGTAGACGCTTATAGTACAACTGTGTAAATTTTCAAGAAAATCGGTTCAGCCGTTTCAGAGTCTATAGTTGACGGACACATACACACACAGAGACAAAGTTCCATTTATAAATAAGTTTAGATTATATTTGAAGCCATTTTTGCTCTATCAATGGCAGGTTATAGTTAGTAAATGTTTTGTTACTCCAAATCTATGTATTTCTGGTGTTGAATTGAAAATATTTTTATTCTTTTTGCCTCGGTTTTGGATTTAATAATTATGGGTAGACTGGTTACCAATTAAAGCTAGAGAACCAGTCTAGAAATGATGACTCTTTTTGTTTGGGTTTTGTGCTTAATACTTACTAGCAGTATAGCCCGGTGTTGCTTGGGTGTAATGAAAGCTTTAAAACTAATCCATGGTCCTGGAGCTCAGACTCAGCCTAAAGAATATTTGTGTGAAGTTTGGTGAGAATCGGATAAAAATTGTGGATTTGTATAAAGGACTTACAGACAGATAAACAGACACACACACAAACATCTTTTTATATATATATATATATATATATATATATATATATTATTGATCTTCTGCACTATTGTAAGAACTGCAACCTTGAAACTTCTGAATATCGTTTCTTATGTCTTTGTCTATGAGTGTATGAAATTTGATTAAAATCGGACCACTCCTTCTATAACCCGATTTTTTTTGATTATCAATTTTCAGTATTTATCGGGAGTACCTCGACACAAAACCTAGCTAAGAACACTTGCAAATGTTTATAGTATAACTGTGTAAATTTTCAAGAAAATCGGTTCAGCTGTTTTGGAGTCTATAGGTAACGGACACACACACACAGACACACAGAGAGAGACAAAGTTCCATTTATAGATAAGTTTAGATCTTGTGATGTTTTGAATAAAACCCATTTATATTTATTTCAGCTTTTCTCCAAAAGGCAGAATTTTGTGTGGTGTTGGGAAAGATGCTCAAGATAGAAATGTAAGAATTTCTTATTTTTTTATTTTTTTTTTTTATAAGCGTTTCACCCCGAGCAAGTCATTTCACTGCCACTACTGCGCAGGGGGCTACATAGAGTGGAGAAAGGATGGTTATATATAGGAAATGTCAGAGGGTGGGTGATAGGCGGGTAAGGATACTGAGAATGAGGGTTGGGTAGATGAGAGTGCTCTGAGAATAATTGGAAGTTAGTGTGATAGGAGGTGTCTATTGACCCTACATTTAAACACCTGGAGATTGTAACTTTCGGGAAAGCAGACTTGTGTTGCAAATTCACTCATAAATGTTTGTTTTATAATTTTTTTTCTTATTTGATCAGAACTTTTTAAAAAAGAATGAATTACAGTAAAATTTAATTGCCTTATTAGTTAATCACACATCTTACAAGGGTGGGCAGAAAAGTTCATAGGCTGACTATGAAGAAATGGTACTGGAGCTGTGGAATCTTGCTTGCATTAAATGTTACCTCTTATTAGTAACTGCATTGTTTCTTTCCAGGTAAACTGACATAAGACTGTTCGAAGAACACTGTTCATCTTGTTGGTCAAAAAAATTTCTTTACAGCAGATATAATGTCCTCATCACTGTGATATTGGTTACCATTTTTTTTTTTTTTCTTCATGTTCAAACTGATAATAGTCAAACCAAGAGAATAGGGAGCGTGATCAACAGTCATGGACAGCAGCCACTGAAACTATAGCGGGTATCTCTTATTCCTTTTCTAGTTGTAGTAGGATTCTCTATCAGGGTAATGGAATTTGGCCTTGTGGGAAGATAGCCCACTATAATTCAAAAATGATTATAAATTCAAGAAAGGCAATTTTGAGTATAAAATAACATTTTTATATATATATATATACATTTCAATTAAAGTTTTACAAAATAATACTTGGAATAAAAATTCAACGGAGTTAAAAAGAGTTCATGGCAAAATAATAATCTGAAAGAGATAAGAGAATGTTCATGGAAGATAATGATGAGCTGAGAGAGATAAAAGAATGTTCATTTTCAAATTGTCGTTTCTAAGGTCAGTGAGTCAGTAAGTTGGTTTGTGTGGAATGTCTTTGAAAAGGTCGGTTAGTACTTTTGAGACAGTGAGGTGGAAGAGGTCAGAATAGTACTTATGAAACAAGGAAGGAAGAAAGAGGCAAGCATAGTAGGTCAAGGGAGAAACTAATTACACTCTTTTCCTCATGTCCTTTGTCACGGCTTTTTATATTTTCCTTCTGGATCAAAACGCTGGTCGTTTCGAATTTCATCCTTGTATTTGATTCTGGGCTCCCCATTGGCTGGTAAATAAAAAAATGGTAATATGATGTTTGATTAATTTTTATTTTTCAACCGGAACATCTGCGCGAATCCACTTGCGTGGAAATGATTTTTATTCATTCGATTTCTGGTTGGCATAGAACCAACATCCGCTTTGCTCTTTTTGCTCGGTTGGTGGTATCACCACAAAACCAAGTACTTGTGTGCTGGAGAAACAAGACCTCTTTCACCAGTTTTCCTGGGTGGTTGGTCTTTATTGTCTTTTTTTAACTGTCATAGGAAGTTGGCAGAGTATTCTCCATTGCTGGTGTAACCCATTTAAAGATAGTCACTAAACACAATACTTCTTGTATCCAAAAAAACTTTCTCTGCAAATGGAAAAAAAAAAACATCTTTTTTCTCTTTTGGAGCAGGTGTGGTGTTTCCACTGAATGAATTATCTCTTTATCTTTGGCTCAAAGTGATAAACCCATCACTCATCCTGGTTTAGAAAATGTTTAAGGAAACTAGCTGGCTCTGCCTCAAACAATATCAGATTTTCCTGTGATATAATCAGCCTGGTGAGCTTTTGATCAGGTGTTAGAAAATTTAGTACCCACCGAGCAGAAACCTTCCTCATGCAAAGTTCATTGTGCAGTATACTCTTAACTCTATCACAGGATATGTTGATAGCATTGCCTATTTGATGAATAGTCACCTGTCATTCATTACCATGTGGTGAACACAATCAATGTTTTCCTTGGTGGTGGCAGTTGCAGGTAGTCTAGACCTTGGGTCATCTTCAATACTTTTCTTTTCCCTTCTAGATTCAGTTGCCCACTTTTGCAGTTGATAAAGTTAGTGCGTTATAATCTAGTAATCATGTCATCATGAATATCCTACAGTATACCGGAGGATCTAAGCAGATCAATTTTCATAGCACTACCTAAGGAATGTGAAATCAGCTTATGAGCCAGATAACAAAACACCTCATCCTGATTCTGATGAACAGAGCGAACAGCATAATTGGCCCAGAGATAATGCAAAAACAGTGTGGCTTCATTAAAGATACCGGAACAAGAATGTGATACTCATGCTCAGAATGCTTTTTGAAAGAGCACTACAAATGTAGAAGGGCCTTTATTTGTGCTTAATAGACTACGCAAAGGCGTTTGACAAAGTATACCACAAAGACTTGATGGAGATGTTCAACAACCTCAACATTTTTGGAAAAGACGTTAGGATAATCAAGAATCTATATTATTAGCAAACTGCTTGCGTATGGATAGGAAGTGAATTTAGCAGTTATACAAAAATAGAAAGGAGTGTAGGACAAGGACGTGTTTTCTCACCGGATCTGTTCAACTTACACAGCAAAACAATTCTGAGAGAAATAAAATCCTTGCCAGGATTCATCTTTGACAGCTACAATCTCAACAAGATACATGGATGACACGGTGTTGATAGCAGACACAGAAAGGAAAATGTATGACCTCCTACAACTAAAACTAAAATAAAACAAGTAAAGAAATTTAAATACCTTGGAAGTGTTTTGACAGATGGAAAGTGTGACATTGAAATCCAAAGATGCATTGGCACAACCAAGGATACATTTCAAAAGCTAACCAGAGTAATGAGAGACAGGAAAATCTTGATGGAACCAAAGGATTACTATGTGATATCTATCTTTCTGTATGGAAGTGAATGTTGGACAATCTCATCAAGGATGAAGGAGAGACGTGAGACAGCAGAAATGTGGTTTTACAGAAGGATGCTGAGGATACCATGGACTGAGCACATGAGCAATGATGTATTAGAGAGGATGCAAACAAGGAAAAATCTCATACTTGACATCAGGAAGAGACAGATGTTGTTTCTGGGACACATAATGAGGAAAGAGGGCCTGGAGAATTTAATACTCACAGGATGAATAGAAGAAAAGAGACACGGGAAAGCAGTGCGAGACATACTTTAGGACTGAGGAAATGGATAGTGGAGCAAGTTTTAGGAGAGATACCAAGAGAAAAAATATTGAGAGTGATAAGAGACAGAGACAGAGCCAAGTGAAAGTCCATGATTGCCTACATCCTGAATGAACATGACACGTGAAAATTTCACAGCTCTAATATCATTTGTTGAATCAGTCTGTGAAGTTTTGTACCTACCTTTTTACAATACAATTTTGATGACATTTACTATTTGTCTTTTACAGATATACACAGTTAAAATATTTATCTCTGCATCATTATAAAAGTTTACATATTCTAGGATAATGGCCGTCAACTATGATATTAGCCATCTTTATTAAATTGAGAGTTTTGCTTGCTTTGAGACATTCTAGTAATGAGTTAGCTAATCAAATACATTTTATTATCAGAAATATTGTTTATGCTAAAATTGTTGACAAATTATATATATCGAAAAATAAAATATATGTAGGTTTTTATATTAAAAATATTCCTTTTTTTTTTTTTTTTTTATAATTGCATAAAGTAGAGGTTTGTAATATTTGAATTTTGCAAGAACCAGTCACATGTAAAATTCTTTATTTATGAAGATGTAAAATTTAATAAAAATGTGTTTTATTTTTACCCAACTGGATTGATAATTACCTCATTATTTGGACACTTAATTTCATTTTTTCCAGCTTGCAGTGGTTTGGGACACATCTCATGTAAAACAAAATGAAGTTAGAGTGTTAGCCAAAGCCCATACAAGCATTGATATCCACAAGATGATTGTCTGTCCATTTGATGAAAACAGGTAACATTCATCAAATATTACAAGTTTAATAGCTTTTTTATTCTGGCCTTCAGTTTAGAAATGAGACACATGTCAAATTACCATCTTTCTTTTTCAGCTCTAAATATATTGTTTGCTTTTTATTGAAACATTTTCAGCTCAAAATCTTGCAAATGTTAAAAACAAGTTTTATGAAATAGGATTAAATAAAATTGACTTTGAATGTTTGCTTCTATTAGAAAACTGAGTAGGACAAAATCAATTCAAAAGTATACCATCTTGAACCTGCCGTAAAAATCTATCCCTTGGAGGTACATGCCTGAAATTTTACTAATTTTAGGACAAAAAAGCCCAGCTCTATGTAATAATAATACTATTTCTCATACATGTATCTAATTTTTGAAAATTTTGTGAAATTATACAATTTTTAACTTGTCTTAAAAAGACAGTAACAACTACAACACTTAGAAATTTGTTTTAGAGATGAAATTGTGGTGGATAGGAAATTTGGAATTAAAATCAACTTTCTTCGTAACTTTTATAAAAATTCACAATGACATGTGAAATCCTGGTTTTGCTGCATAGAAAAAGGATTGACCTTGTGCTTACAGAAAAAGTCGAAACCGGATTTCGCAAGTAGATGTTAAATTGATTTTCTGACCAATGGGATCAATTTGCAAGATTAAAAAAGACTTCGCGATCCAGTGCAAAAAATCTAACAGATATATAAATGACTTCGATCAGCGTCAGTCAGATTGGAGCAGCAAGATGACACACTAAAATGTAACGAAAGAAACTTCAACCATGACCTGGACATAGGGTTGCATCACACATCGTCCTCTTTCTCCTTCTTTCTTGTGTGCTGATTCATTATTATTATTCATTATTATTTTATTTTTTGTAAAATGCATCCAGTTTGCTTTTTTTGAAAATGAAATGTAAACTAATTTTCAATCTAATTTCCAAATCCTGAGAATTAGATAAAATATTATCAGCCATGAATGCAGAAAAAAAAACATTAAAATGAAAAACTGGATATTTTTATAAAAAATTTTTTTTCTTTCTATTTTATATGAAATCTATTTAATGATTAGGAAAATAACATAAAAACAACCGAAGAGAAAGTGATTTGAGTGTTTTAACAAAATACTATAAGTACTTTATATAGTTTTAAAATGCATTAAAGAAAATATAAGAAAAAAGATTCAAACTGTGTAATATCCATTAATGGAACAAATCTAATTTAAAATGGTGTTCATTCACTTGATCAGTAATGTAAATTTCAATGCATCAATCCCAACAGTTTTGTACAAAAATGAACACAGCATATGTTCTTTTTATATTTGTGTGTGCCTTGAGTTGTATAAGTGTAGAGATATGAAACTAACTCATTTTTAAAGATGAGAGATTATTCCACAAGAATGTGAAATTTCTGTTATTTTTTTCAAGTGTTGAATTTTTATATTTTATTCACTAAAGTTTTCAACTTAGAAATTTTTGTGATAGACAACTTCAAACCTTATTGTTGGCTCACCAAGTTGACAAGCATCCTTTTTTCTTTAACTATTTTGATGTTTAGGGAAACAATTCTAAACACAACAAATTTTAAGTACCTCATTATGAAATTATCAACTTCAAAAACATACCTGTCATTGTTGAAATAGTGATGTAATTTGAAGAGATGTGGAATAAAAACCATACACATGAGAAAGTATTGTATCTTTATAAAGTGAAACTATTAAATTTTGCTTACATACTAATTTTATCAAAATAACAAAATAAATGAGATAGCAGTTGAAATGGAAGGAAATTTCATTATTTTGACATGTTTTTAGTATTGTAAACTTGGTAAATTTTGGATATTTAATATCATAGAATATGTAATAGTTACTAACTTTTTTTGGCAGTGTAGTTCAGTGCTTCTTAAATCCAAAAATCTTATCTAAAATCTGTCATGGACAACAATGTACTCATAAATAAGATTCTTAGGTAGTATTTATAAATATTGTTAATTATAAAATAAGTTGGCTTTGACTAAATTCAATCTCACTCTGTTAAATCCCAAATCCATTATATAAGATTATTTTAATGTTTTTTCATTCTCTCTTTTCCCAGACTGGTATCATGTGGGCAAGAAAATATCAGATTTTGGCGCTTAAAAGGCCATTCTCTGTATTCAGTTTCTGTCAATATTGGAGAATACCAGGATACCAATTTTACAGATTTGGCCTTTGTTCCAGAAGATGACCCTAATAGCCAAAAACTGTCAGTATCATCATCATCATCATCATCATCTTTCTTATATTATTTTTTCTGTTTTTGAACATTTGTCCATTTTCAATATCCAAACCAATATTGAAAATAATAAATGAAATGCTCTTAAAAATACTTTTAGGTAATCAATATTCAATTCCCAAATAATGAAATATGATTAATTTTGATATTTGTCAGTGATCCTAAACAAGAGATCATTAAATAGGTAAGAATCATCTAACCAAAGATCTCAAAATAAGCCATGACAACAACCTTCTTCAAATAATAAAAAAAAAAAATAGAAGAAACAAATTCCAAAAATCCTCTTAAAAAAAAACAAACTCCAACTTGCATTAAGCTGACTATGGGACACCGTTGAGTAGACTGCCCTGCACGGCTTCAAGGACATTTGCAAGAGGAATCTGAAACTCACAGGGATTGACTCTGGTAGCTATGAATAGGGCAGGGCAGTCATGAAGGGTGAGAAAAAGAAAAATCAGTTATTGGAGATCAGAAGACAACACTGGAAGCAATTCCAGACTTCCATTCCAGCCTTGTCTGTTACCCTTGCAGAAGAGACTACCATGAAAAGATTGGACTGTTAAGCCACTGTTTACAAAAGAACTGAATTTTGACCAAACAAGATAAATGAAGGCTTACTATTAAGGATGATTTTAATAAACATTAGACTTAAACAAAAAGTACTTGTTGGAGCTTGATAGTTTCATATAGCAATAATGTGTCGCTGTCAATACTTGTGTTCAATCATGGTTCACCAGGAAATAAACATAGTCAGCCTTGTTCTCAAGTAATTAGTGGTACTGTGCTGCTGGGATCATGTGACACGTAGAAAATTATATATATATATATATAGGAGAGAATGGCAACCCATAAAAACGGAGAGGATAATTTAAAATAATTGTAGCTAAAAGCAATGAATTAGTGATACAATACAAGATCAGCAGAGACTATATGTTCATGTGTGCTGGCTCAAATAGAGGCTTTTAAAGTGTTATCATGTAATAATTTTCTAAAGTTGTTGACACAACTGGATAACTGTTGCCTGGCCAGTTATGGTAACTGACTCTACAGACTTTTAAGAAAAGGTGAAGTGATACAGGAAAGGCAAAGATAACAAAACAAGATATTGAGCATCAAAGTTGCCAAAGTCTGATAACTTTTATTGTATTATATTACAGTTTAGATAATTTTGGGGTCACCATGAAATTGTTGTTGAGTGGTTTCCACTGCTTAAAGGCTTGAATGGATCAGTGATGTGGCTAGCAGTTCATAGGCCAGGAAATGAGGTCTGAGTTGTTAGTCACTGCTGCATTTATACACTCACCAAGCTGATTATATTGATTCATTGGCTGTTTGCTGCAGTTGGGTGGGTCAATTCAGTGATGGGTGTGCAGACCACATTAGCAGCTGAAGATTGATCTGTCTAGAGTCAAAATAGGGTTGCTATGCTGGAGATCACTGACAGTTCAAACTGAACTGGTTGCTAGGTTGCTGGCTGGTCAAGCTGGACTGTTTACTATGTTGAAAGTAACTGGGTCACTGTTGGTCAAACTGAGCTCTACATTAGAAGACTTTTTTGCCCTAAAAAGGGTAGTTGTAGTAATGAGAAAAGACCTTTGTTGTCCTGAAAAGGACAGTTGCAGTAAGGTAGACTTTCTTGCCCTAAAAAGGGTAGTTGTAGTAATGAGAAAAGACCTTTGTTGTCCTGAAAAGGACAGTTGCAGTAAGGTAGACTTTCTTGCCCTAAAAAGGGTAGTTGTAGTAATGAGAAAAGACCTTTGTTGTCCTGAAAAGGACAGTTGCAGTAAGGTAGACTTTCTTGCCCTAAAAAGGGTAGTTGTAGTAATGAGAAAAGGACCTTTGTTGTCCTGAAAAGGACAGTTGCAGTAAGGTAGACTTTCTTGCCCTAAAAAGGGTAGTTGTAGTAATGAGAAAAGACCTTTGTTGTCCTGAAAAGGACAGTTGCAGTAAGGTAGACTTTCTTGCCCTAAAAAGGGTAGTTGTAGTAATGAGAAAAGACCTTTGTTGTCCTGAAAAGGACAGTTGCAGTAAGGTAGACTTTCTTGCCCTAAAAAGGCAGTTGTAGTAATGAGAGAAGACCTGTTTGTTGTCCTGAAAAAGACAGTTACTTTTGTTCTGAAAAGGACAGTTGTGGTAGCAGTGGGAGGCATCAGGCAAGGTGGTAGTATTGGTTGGAGGTGTCAGCATCAGTTAGGTTTCTGGAGCAGCTTCAAATTCCCAAATCTTCTTTGCCTGTGTTGGGTTAGCTACTGTAGAAATTTGGTTTTAGACTGCTGCTTTTATACACTCACGTATAAGTCAGTCATTCTGTGTCTTGTTTTCATTTTAGGGCTTTTTCAGGGTCAAACTATAATTGTTCTCCATTTTTCTTTCTTATTATAATGACCAATTTCATTATACAATCATGAGAAAGTTGGAAATATGTTTTGCTATTGGTAGTAACCATTTACTATTTCTGAGACAATTTGTAGAATTTAAGTCTTGGAAAAAGGTTTTGGTATATGATAACAAAACCTTTCACTGAGTCATGGTTATATAATGTACACACCTGAGCTTTGAGGTGAGTAGCCTGGGGGTATGTTAATATTTACAGGGAAATACCTCTTGTAAAAGAAGCTACCATGATTTTTATTTTGAGCACTTAGATAGGCAATCTCTGAAACTGAATTTAAGGCGTTAAAAATTGTTGTACATATGCATACATGATACTCATCTTTACTAATCTGTTAAATTCATTTAGAGTTTATAGCCAAAAAAACAGATGCACTGATGGTTGATAGCATGAAAAATAGGATCGGAGAGCTGGGTTCAAATCCCAGTTGATTCATTATTTTTTTCTCTTAGAAAAAATATGAATCTACCCTTTCTACCAGTTATGAGTTAAATAAAATGATAAATTGAGCACTTTAGCCTTGGTTGGCAACCAGTCTAGAAGGAGGATAACTCTGAATGCAAGGTTACCATTTCAAAGATATTGGAATAGCAAAAGATGCCTTCCAAAATCTAAACAAAGTATTAAGAAACAGGAAAATTTCATTAGAAATAGAGAAAATAGTGTTGAACTGCTATGCAATATCAGTCATCCAACATTGCAGTGAATGCTGGATATTTTCTCCAAAGATGAAGAGACTGGTAACAGAAATATGCTGAGAATACCATGAGTGCATAAACAACAAAGAAACCTTAAGGAAAATGGAAGCAAAAATGACATTTGTAATCAGAAAGAGAGAGCTGAAATTTTTTTGACAAATAATGGAAGGAAGGAAAGCTTGGAAAGACACTCACGGGATCTGTCAAAAGCAAGAGATAGGGTAAAGCAGTAGACTACCTACCTAAACAGCTTGTGTGAATGGATAGAAGAATATGGGGTTGCAGGGAATTCAAAAAGACAAAAGTTACTAAAAGCTGCAAGAAATAGTTGTGGAGAGCTATTAATGCAAATGTCTTGAAAGGACACAGCACACAGAAAAATGGCACTGAGTTGACAAGAAATAAAGCTATTGTTATAATAACTCAACTTTTCATTTTGTTTTTGCTTTTAGAAAATAATTGAAACAAATCTAAAGGAAACACAATCCTGTGACATTTCCTTTTTTTTACATCTATGCAGTAGTAGTAGTAGTAGTAGTGGTAGTGATGGTATTTCATTTCTAATTTTTATGTTCTTTAACAGGGAAAATGTCTTTCATTTACCTGTTTTGTTTATTCAGCTTTGTAAGCAGTGAAACTGGTTACATTTTGGAATTAGATTACCAGAAGATGACAGTCAATCATGTCCGCCGTCTTTTACCCTCTGAAGCCAGGAATGCTTCAACTAAATCTGGTCAGTTTATTTTTATTTCTCTTTTCTAATTACTTCTGTCCTTTTTTACAACAATATCATAGAATGTGTGTCTTCTCATTTAGATTTACTCAGTAGTTTTTGTTATCTGAATATATCATCATCATTTATCCATCACACTCAGATGGTGCATAGGGCAGCAACTTTTTGTTGCTTTTTCTGTAACAAACTGTTTTTTACGGGGCAGGGTTGTTAGCCCTGCGCCCAACCCCCAAACCTGGAGGACCTGTTTACAGCACCTGGTATTTCCAAATGGTCACCCATTAAGTACTGACCAGGCTCAATGTTGCTTAACTTCGGTGATCGGACAGGAACCGGTGTATTCAACACGATATAGCCATAGACATCCGAATATATACTGTTAGTTTATTGAAACTCACAACAGAAAGGACAGCTGTACTTGATAACCCTAAAAGGTTACTGTGTGAGTGTCCTACCCTAGACAAAATGCCGAAAAGCATCCTGCTTAGACAGCCATTTTGTCCAAGGCAGAATAGTAAAAAAATCAAAGTTTTATGAAACGGCAGAGATTCTTGTCCTGCTTAGACAGTCAGTTTAACTCAAACTCACCTCTCTGCTGTTTCATAGAACTTTGATTTTTTTTTACCTAATTCGAGGAATAAATTCTTTCGTTTTTCAATGAAATTCGTCTGTGTGTTCTTGCGAATTTGAGTTAAACTGGCTGTCTAAGCAGGATGCTTTTCAGCATTTTGTCCAGGGCAGCACAGTGAGTAATCACCAAAATACAGGTTGGGAATAATAGTTTATCACAAATACTAGACCCACATGCTGCATGAAGTAAGTACACTGCTAGTAACTAAAATTACTCTGCTCTCCAATAGATTCCACGTATATAAGAAGATAAAAATATTTCATTCTTGTATACAGATAGATATAAAACAATACAAAAGAAAATAGCTGTTGGTGCTCTATGGTCAGTGACATGCAGAGGTTTGGTGATGCTTGGTGCCAACTCCTTTATTGTATGCCCTCAAGGCTCAAGAGGGTGTGTGTGTGGGGGGGGGGGTGTTGGCCTACTCCAGTATCATTTATCAAATCACGGATCCACATTCACACTAGCTTGTGGGACTGTAGGGAACCTGTAGAACAACGTTAAGAGACAATTTACAATTTCAACAACGAAATTTTTATTTCACTTTTTGATTGTGTGCCCTCCTGATATGGATACCCAAGGCCATTACACACTCTGTTCAACTTAATTCTGCATGTTACTGTCTATGTTAATGTTACTGTTACTTGTTTCCTTATAAGGAAATATTAATTCTGCAGGTTATTATGTTAATGTTACTGTTACTTGTTTCCTTATAAGGAAATACAAATTCTGCACATTACTGTCAATGTTAATGTTACTTGTTTCCTTATAAAGAAATATTAATTCTGCACTTTACTGTATATGTTACTGTTACTTGTTTCCTTATAAAGAAATATTAATTCTGCATGTTACTTTCTATGGTAATGTTACTGTCTATGGTAATGTTACTGTTACTTGTTTCCTTATAAAGAAATATTAATTCTGCATGTTACTGTCTATGGTAATGTTACTGTTACTTGTTTCCTTATAAGGAAATATTAATTCTGCATGTTACTGTCACTTGTTTCCTTATAAGGAAATATTAATTCTGCATGTTACTGTCACTTGTTTCCTTATAAGGAAATATTAATTCTGCATGTTACTGTCACTTGTTTCCTTATAAGGAAATATTAATTCTGCATGTTACTGTCACTTGTTTCCTTATAAGGAAATATTAATTCTGCAGGTTACTGTCACTTGTTTCCTTATAAGGAAATACTAATTCTGCACGTTACTATGTTACTGTTACTTGTTTCCTTATAAGGAAATATTAATTCTGCACGTTACTGTCTATGTTACTGTTACTTGTTTCCTTATAAAGAAATATTAATTCTGCATGTTACTGTCTATGGTAATGTTACTGTTACTTGTTTCCTTATAAGGAAATATTTGGCATTCATTGATCAGTGCTACTTAAATTATGCTGCTTTTTTTTTTTTCCCACTCTCTGTCCATTAGACTGGGATCAAAGTGTTGTATCTTTTCTCAATTGTACTTGTATCATATGAAACAATTACCAGTACTAGGCTGACCTATAAGCTATTGCTTAAGGCCACACACTGGGCTGCAGCTCAAGAGTTTTAATGTCCATGGATAAAAACAAGAAAAGATATAAAATGGCAGTGATTTGTTTATTTTAAAATTTACTGTATTTGTTTATTTTGATTTCTTACTATAATATAAATCATTATCTGTTATTACAATGTGATATTATTATCACATATCATTATCTGTTATTACAATGTGATATTATAATCACATATCATTATCTGTTATTACAATGTGATATTATTATCACATATCATTATCTGTTATTACAATGTGATATTATCATCACATATCATTATCTGTTATTACAATGTGATATTATCATCACATATCATTATCTGTTATTACAATGTGATATTATCATCACATATCATTATCTGTTATTACAATGTGATATTATCATCACATATCATTATCTGTTATTACAATGTGATATTATCATCACATATTATCTGTTATTACAATGTGATATTATCATCACATATTATCTGTTATTACAATGTGATATTATCATCACATATTATCTGTTATTACAATGTGATATTATCATCACATATCATTATCTGTTATTACAATGTGATATTATCATCACATATCATTATCTGTTATTACAATGTGATATTATCATCACATATCATTATCTGTTATTACAATGTGATATTATCATCACATATCATTATCTGTTATTACAATGTGATATTATCATCACATATCATTATCTGTTATTACAATGTGATATTATCATCACATATCATTATCTGTTATTACAATGTGATATTATCATCACATATCATTATCTGTTATTTTCTCTTGAATCTCCAGCATTTATAATTATTTGCTTGGCTATTTGAAGTTGGCAATAATAAATATAATTAATTTTTTTTCAGTTGTGGTGATCTAGGTTTGCAAGGCTGTAGCAAGTCAATTTTTCTTCTTCATGGTTTTTTAAGAATGTTTTGCAAGTTAATAGTTAATTTGAATATTAGAATTTCAGTGTAATTCCCTCTAAATACATTTTTGTAGGTTGTCTGGAAAATTCATGCTGATTTTTAGTTGTTAATATTCCAACCTGTTAGAACACGTCAAATATCAACAGATATCATATGCTTACATTTCCGATGAGAACACACTTCAAACTATCTCTTGAGAAAGAAAGTCTAAAATTACTTGGGTCAATTTTGCCTCCCTATGAACCATGGAAGATTTATTACCATAAAGGCAAAAATGTCTTGCAAGCAACAAGATATCTGCTGTGCATGGTGATTGCTTTAGATGATGGAACTATACAGAAGTGGTTTGCTATATTTAGAGTTGGTGATTGTTGCCTTATTGATGAAGAACACTCAGTCAGACCTCATTCACTACAGATGATGACCAAATCAAGACATTGATTGAGAATACCCTGTATTACACAATGTTAGAATTGGCAGAAACACTAAATTTATCAAACCATTCATGAGCATTTAGTTAATCTTGGTACATAAATCATTACATGTTTGGGTACCACATGATCTGAGTGAGAAGACTTTTTTGAATCACATTTCTATCTGTGATTTACTGCATAAATACAATGAAAATGCTCCCTTTTTGAAGCAAATTTTGATAAGTGATGTGAAATAGATCTTTTACAACAATGTTTAGCAAAAAAGTTCCTGGAGTAAACAACATAAGCCAACTTTAGCCTCCCTAAAATCAGGTCTTCATCCAAAGAAGGTTATACTGTGCATCTGGTAGAATTGGAAAGGAATCCTGCACTATGAGCTTCTGTCAACTAACTAGTCAGTTGTTTCTGAAAAACGCTGTTCGCAACTGGATGAATTAAAAGCAGCAACTTAAAAAAAAAATACTCAGAATTGCTGAACAAGAAAAGTGTTTTCTATCAGGATAATGTCAGACCTCACATTTTTTTGGTGACCTGACAAAAATTGTTGCAGCTTAGCTGGGATGTGTTATTTCACCCACCATATTCATCAGACATTGCTCCTTTGGATTTTCATTTATTCAGGTCCGTGGAAAGTAATCTCAATGGTAAAAATGTTAATTCTTTGGATGATATAAAAAAAAAAACACCTTAATGAGTTCTTTGCCAAAAATCCACTGAAATTCTGGGAAGATACAATAAGTTGAATGAAACATTTCATATTTGGTTGAATAAATATTTAATGGCATAATTTTGTTTTGTGCTTAAATTTTCCTTAAAAATTGGCATGAACTTTCTGGACAACTCAATAAGATTTGGACAAAAATTATGAATTTGCGAATGAAATAAATTGTATAAGTTCCCAAATCCATAAAAATTTTAGTTGAGGTGTTTCATGCTTTACATCAAAAGTCGTCATATAAAATCATATTTATTTTTTGAAATAAGTATTTAGCTTAATATTACTAGACATTCTAAAAACATTCTCTTCAGGCCTCATCATGAGATTCAAACTTAGAATAAAATAAACCATCAAATGATTGATGGAAAGAAAAAAAACACGATTGATGGAAAGGAAAAAAAACTGTGAATGGAAAATAAAAAACAAACAAACTAGAAACAAATGATAGTGAGTCCCAACAAACATTCAGACTGTTTACACAGAGAAGGTTTGTGGAAACAATATAAAGTGCCTCCAGCACTTTCAAATTTTTTTTTTTTTTTTTTTTTTTTTTTGATCATATCACCCCAAGCAAGGCGGTGATGCCACTGATGTGCATGGAGCTACTTAAGAGTAAAATGATTGGAAAAGAGAAAGCCAGGAACCACATCCTAAACAGGAAACAAGGGATGAGCCTCTTCATCTGTTCAAAAGACATGGGTGGAGTGTGAACTGGGCAATAGTTAAGTCTATCTACTCCAATTGAGAACAGAAAAATGAAATATAATGTGTGACTGGGACACAACCATGAACCAGTCAACACTGAAATCAGCAGTCCACTTTCTGTTATTTAACAGGTGCTCATATATGGTGGAACCATAGGTATTTGGGACAAGTTCATTCAAATCCAAGGTGTGATTCCTGATCTTAGTCTGAACGTGTTGTTTAATCCTCATATCTAGGCGCTGAGTAGTTCTCCCTATGTAGTTGGCAACACAACTACAATTATATTTATAAATAACAGTTTACTTGATGAGAAAGGAGAACATCCTTGCGCCCAGAACAGAAAATAGGCAGGGTTTGAAAAACTACATGAACCTCAGCCAAGAAAAAAAACAATCATGAACACTCAGTAAAATCTGTCTAGTCAAGCTTTTTATGACTAGCTCCAATCCAGGGTAGTCTAAGATAACAAGGGCACTTTTTAACTGTACAAGATTTGACCTTTCTGAACTCCACAATCTTGTCACGGATAACAGAATGAACAGTACTAGGGGAATAAAAAAATCACATAAGGTCTCTTTCACAGAATTGATTTCATCATCCAGAAAAGACTCCAAACATATCATTAATGCCCTATGAATTAGGATTTTAATAATGTCTATCTTATGTTTCCTCGGACAAAAGGAATACCAATGTGTATATAACCTCACAAATGTTGGTTTCCCATATGCTGAGGTGAGAAGGGTTGTTGGTGTCTGATGTACCAGGACATCCAAAAAAGCCAGTTGAGAATTTGGTTTTCTCTCAACCATAAACCTCAGGGATGGATGAATACCATTAAGGAAAGAGAGAAACTGATTAGCCTTAACCTCATTATTAAATAAACATAAAGTATCATCAACGTATCGACAATACAGTTGAGGACAAAGTACACTACCACATATTCTCTTCTCATGAAAGCCCATGAAAATATTGGCCAGTACCAGACCCAGAGGAGAGCCCATAGCAAATCCATCATTGTATAATTATCTAAAAGTTTTAAGAGAAGGGCCTCAAATTTTTTTATTTGCCTTACAGCTTCAACAAGTAAAAATATGGCATTGACAATTACATAAAAATACCAGACTCAGTAATATCTATTTATTTTTTTCTTCCATTTTGCTTTTCCTTACTAACAATAATTTTCCTTTGATCTTTTTTGTTTTTTCCAGGCTCTGAAGGAATTCCAATTAATTCCATTTGTGTTCATGAAACTTTTTGTGTCACAGGATCTGAAGATGGTTACCTTTGTCTGTGGGCATTAGATTTTGCTTACCTTTATATGGAAGCAGGTTTGTAAATTGCTTTCATACTTAGAAATGTTTATATTGTCAACAGCTAAGAAAGAATTTTGTTATGGCAACTTACCGAGATTACTGTGGCACAAGGCCAGTGAGGATTGAACTTGTGAATTGGTTTGTGGGATGAACTTGTTCATGAATGTTATGAACTCTGTATAAGATGATGAAAGGGCAGTTGTAGCTCAGAATAAAACTTCTCTTCACTGTGGAACTGGAGATTTTGTTTGCTGTGGACATAATATTTCTTGCTGTCCTCAAGGCCCTCTGTAATCCCCTGGCACATTGATATCTCTGGCCCAGTGTACCAAAATAAACAAAAAAAAATCAGAAACATTAACAATGCCAAAATGTGTGCACTAAAAGAAGCAAGGGACAAAACACAAAGAGTGAGGCTCAGTTAAAACTTAGTAGAATTTTATTCAGAACTATTTTACTTGTACAGTAAAAAATGTGACTACAATGATCAAGTAATTTTCAGATTGCATTATGCTTCTAAAATATTAAATTTTTCCTGCATTTTCTTGTTTATATCCAGAAATTGATTAAAATTAAACTAAACGAGTAACATTCTATTCACTATTGAATAATTATGACTTCTTGTTTCCACAAAAATACTGAAAAAAAGAAAAGAAAAAGAATTTGTGCAATAGAAAAGTTTTATACACACAATGTGTGTGTGTGTATATATATATATATATATATATATATATATATATGTATATTAAAATGTTATGATCCTTATCAAAGATAAGTTTTGCAAAGCTTTGCTCTTCATGATAAACTTATCTGGGACCTGAAAAACAAAGCTTCATGAATATTCACTGTTTTTGATGCATTAATTATTGCTCTCACTAGCTATTGGGCAAACATTATTCACCTTGATAAATATAACACTTACTGGTTGTGTGTGTGTGTGTGTGTATGTATATATATATATATATATATATATATATATATATCAACTGCGCCTAGAGATTATATGCAAGTTATGAATTGGTATGAAGAGTTGTGTCTAATGTTAAATGATGATGTTTAGATTCTACTCAATATTATTAACTTAGATATATAGTGATAGAGAAAACTATTGTTTTTGGTTAGAAAAAATTTTACTAAATTAACAAAACAGTCTAATTTCACTGTCAGTAGTTTATTTGCAACTATTTATTTTGATACTTTTATGTTATTATTATACCCTGTAAAACTAATGTAAAAAAAATATGAAAAGATTTTAGAACAAAATTGTCAATTTCTTAAAGGAAAAACATAAAAAAAACATTTTATTTTAAAAATAAAAGATATATTAACAAAAAATAATAAGAACCTCCTAAAATTTATTGCACAAATGCTCCTTTCTTTTCAATAACTCTTAGCAGGCTATTGTCAACATCTATGTTAGATTTTCAATTTTAGTGACTGATAAGTTGTTTGCAGTAATTTTAAATGCCTCCCAGAGGTCACACTTGCTGTTGAATTGCCTTACATTAGAATAAATATCTCTCTTGAGGATGCTCCACAGGTTCTCAATGGGATTCAAGTCACAGCTATTTGAAGGCCAGCCCATAAGAGAATCTTCAACAAATCCCTTTTCTTTCAACCAGGATTTCATAAACTTTGATGCATGACTTGGCGCATTGTCTTGCATAAAGATCATAGATCTATGCTTGGTTAAAGACTGGTTATCAAGCCATCCAAAGAAATATTGCTCTAGAAAATCACAGTAACTTTTAGAATTTATTTTAACCCCATCTTTGATTTTAAATGGACCCACGAGGTCATTGCCAATAATCCCAGCCCATATCATGATCCCACTGCCGCCCTATTGACGTTTAAAAAATTTTCTTGAGTCATGTTGCTTGCAAGCCCATCTGTGAGCCCATCCGTTGGGCTCATCGAGGGTGATCCTTGATTCGTCTGTAAAAAGCACTTTACTGAAATCAGTTTTCATGTATTTTTTTACCCACTGCAATCTTCTTTCCTTATGTTTTTTTTGTTAAAATGGGTTTCTTTATTTGATTTTTTACATCAGCAAACTTCCTTAATGCTTTACACTTTGTTTCCCTTTGACACCATAGGAGCTCCAGCGGCCTCAAATATGAACACACTTGACACATTTAGGTTTCTTATTAATTCTCTTCGGATATGTGATAGATCTTGCCTTGTTAATTACTTGAATTCAACCAAATTCAAAATTTTTTTTTTTTTTTTTAGTTGAATTCCCATTTGACATATTTTTTTTGATTATTCAATGAGATTACTTTTCAAATCCTTAAAAATTTGAAGCGAAAACTTTCCTTTGATAATTTCTTTGATCATATAGTTCTTTCCATCATTGTTAGTTCATTTTTATGAGCCATAATACTAAATTCTAGTTCTTGCAAATAATCTCTTGACACTGCAAATTGCTATAATTACTGAAAAAATACTAAATATCAATCTGAAATTGAAAATTGGGACTTAAATGCTTTTATGCATACTCGCTATACATAATAGTACAAATTATTTCATTGGATAACACATATCTATGAATTTTACATAAAATATTTGATCATATACCTCTTTTGCATATAATCTCTAGATGCAGTTTATATATATATATATATATATATATACGCAATAGCATTACCTTTGGGATATTTTATGAGTTCACTGTATTTACTTGCGTATTAGTTTTATTTTTATTATGAATAAACAATTTTAGTAAAACATATGAGGACTTGATTGTTTCATGTTAAAATATAATTCTCAAAATTTCAATACTTTTTTTACCTATTCAGAACACCAAGGTCCTGTATCTGCTGTTCAGTTTTCTCCTGATGGCCTCAAAATATTGACTGGTACCAAAACAGTAAGTATGAAATGTCTTAGTTCTTTTCTCTCATTTCCATGCAGTAGGTTACTTCAAAATTGTCTGAGTTAAAATTGCATTTGTCATCATTGCAACTTTCTTTTTGATAGACACAGTATTTTATTGTAAGTAACCTGTGTAGTATATTAAGCCACTCAATCTGGACAAACAGTGAGGAACACATATGTATAAAAATATAATCTTGCATTTCTATTCCTCATTGGTGATGCTTGTCTGGAGCAGGAGGGCAGCTGGTGAGAGTTGCACACTGGAGGAGCCATTGGGGGTCAAAAGCCAGTGGGAGTTCTGTCTTCAGCCAAAAATTCTAGACTTTATATAGTCTTAAAACTCCAATGCATTTTTGCTATTTTGGTTATCGCTTTGTTGATATTTATTGCTAGATGCATCTGTCAAGCTGGTTGTTGGTTTTTTTTTTTCATTGCACTTTGACATCATCTACAAGCTGGATATATATGGCAATCACCCTTGTCCTTTAACCTCAATTGCGACCGAATGTAGCTTTCAATTACCTCTGCCATTCAAGGTAATATGTAGATTTAACAAAATTTTTTTTTTAAATTTTCAGGGTCATCTTGGTATATTAGATGTGACAACAAGGAAATATAAAACAATAATGAGATCTCATACTGATCAAATACTGAATGCTTGTCTTTCATCAAATAATTGTCACTTAATCACTGTATCTAGTGACATGTCTGTACGTATTTGGGACTCAGAAACTTTGCAGCAGGTAAGTACTTCAGAAGGGGTTCTGTTGTTGATTTTGAAACTTAAGTAGTAGAACAAAAGATTTGAAATCTGAAATTCCATTCTGACTATTGATTGGTTAGTTTTATTACAAAAATCCTATGATAACCTTCATCATTTTTAGTAGACTAGATAACTGATAATTTTCAGCTGCTGACTAATGATTTTTTTTTTTTTTGTTGGTTTCAATTTTTATTAGAATGACTGCAAAACTTTTTTCCCTCCCCAATTTATAAGCAAAAGCACTCAAATGCATGCTGGGATTTTTCCTAACCAATAAAATAAGCTGATTCTCATTTTCATCTGACTCAGTCCTGGTCTGTTTTTTCTTTAATGCTACATTTACTTGTCCAAACTTGTTTTTGTGTGTCAACTCCAATACTTAGTTTGTGAACTGTTTGTTATATTACTGTTGATTTGTGTTGCATATATTGTTTGCTTACTTTATATTGTCTTTTGTCTTGCTCTTTTCTTTTTCTTATTGTAATCATTTATTGTGCGTTGTGGTGCAGTGGATATTGGCTCGGAACGAGAAACCAGGGAGCTGAGTTTGAATTCCAGTTGAATCCATCGTATTCACTTATGCGCAAATACCCTTGGGAAAGGTATTAATCCATCTCTTCCTTTCAGTTATGGGTTAAATAGCAGGACAGATTGGGTTCTATAGCCTTGGCCGGCAACCAGTCTACCGCAGAAAGCAATGGCAACCTACTGCGGGATAATCTTCTGCCCAGTCAGTTATGTCTCTTTCGAGACATGATCGCCCAAGCGTGTATCACGTATGACAATTAACTGACTGAATCATTTATTGCAAATTTTGTAAAATCTGTTGGGCAATTCTACCATTTATTTACATTAACTATGACTACTCACTCTACAATAATAAATCCACAGTTGTAGAAATAGCTAATGACATTTTCTTTTGCATATAAATCAAATTTAATTCTTTTTTATTTTTCAAATTTGATTTTTTTGTAGCTCTATGACTTTAGTTCTGCTGACAATTGTCCAGTCGCTATTTCCTGCAGCCCTTCTTCTGATATATTTGCCTGTGGCTTTTCAGATGGGACTATTCGTATTTTTGATGTAACGTCCAACAGCATCCTTTATGATCTCAGGTCAGTAGAAAATTGTTTTTCAAAAGTATTCATCACTGTCTTAATTTCTTTGATGCAGTATCTAATATATATATGCTAGCAGTATAGCTCGGCATTGCTCAGGTGTAATGAAAGCTTTAAAACTAATCCATGGTCCTGGAGCTCAGACTCTTTGGATGTTGGCACGAAAGACTAAAAAGCAATAGTTGTTTCCAGTTAAAGCGAAACCGTAGACTGAAAGAAAAATGAATGGATATAAGTCAAATTTTGATTTCCTGGTATCGATATCAAATAAGTTTTTTTTTTTTTCATCGTAAACTGAATTTTGAAGGCTAAATAAGTCCTCTGAGTAAATGGTATCATGGCTAAGACTAAGAACTACAATTATACCTACTTAGAGCCAAACCCGAAGCAAAAACTAAAAAAGGCTGAAAAAAATACAGACCTACAGGCAGATAAACAGACACACACACAAACATCTTGCCTTTTATTTATATATATATATATATATATATATATATATATATATATATAATCAATTTTCTGCACTATTGTAAGAACTGCAACCTTGAAACTTCTGAATATCATTTCTTATGTCTTTGTCTATGAGTGTATCAAATTTGATTAAAATCAGACCACTCCTTCTATAACCTGATTTTTTTTTTTGTCATCGATTTTTGATATTTATCGAGGGTATCTCGGCACAAAACCTAGCTAAGAACACTCGCAGACGCTTATAGTACAACTGTAAATTTTTAAGAAAATCGGTTCAGCCATTTCAGAGTCTATAGGTAACGGACACACACACACACACACACAAAGTTCCATTTATAAATAAGTTTAGATTGGATTATTACACTTGTTTATACATACCACGATTATGCTTTTTTTTTCTTTTTATCTAAGATCAGTGTGTAGTATATGCATGATTCTTAGTAATTCTAAATTGGAATCATTTATTTTATCTGGCTGTTTTACCTAAATAAAATTAATAATAAATTAATAATTTGGAGAAAAGTTGATGATGAAGGAGAGGGACAGTGAATGTGAAAGAGGAACATTAGGAGGTAATGAAAAGAAGAAAATACATGCATATGTTTGAGATAATGAAATAAAAGTGAAAGACAGGCTGTCTTTTTGGCTGAATATTAAGAGACAATAAAAGATTGAAAATCAGGTAGGATTGAAAAGTTATAAAAATTGCAATATATTAAGTCTTCATTGAGAAGTTAAGCAAAAGAATAAGAGAATGCAGTAGAAAATATTTGTATTCTTTATTCACATATGGAACTAATCCATGTTTATATAAATAAAAATATGGACACGTAATGAATATTAGAGAGAGGGCGGGAGAGAAAAAGAAGACACAGGTAAAGAGTGAGAAAAGAGCAGAGGTATGAGATAACAGATAATCTTAATCATCACGTTGAGTCCAGCAAGTTTTTATTATTAATTTTCTTGTTGCTTTTTTGTCACAATGAGTGGGACATTATATTCTTTTTTGCTGATCCATTCATTTTACTCTAAAGATGAAAAAAAACTCAGTCAGTTAATTGCCATATGTGACACGTGTTTTGGTGATCATGACTGACAAGGCAGAAGATTTTCCTGCAATAGGTTGCCATTACTTTTTGTGGTAGACTGGTTGTCAACCAAGGCTATAGAACCCAATCTGTCCTGCTATTTGACCAAAAGCTGGTGGGAGAAGTTGAAGTTGAAGACCTGTATGACATTACCACCACCTGTAAATTTTTTTACTTTTTTCTGTGTATTTTTATCGATTAGTACATAAAGTTTCTGATTTTCAAAAAAAAATTTGTAAAAAAATTCAATATTTAAAGATTTTTAGAGGGTGCTCAGTTTCTCATACAATGTTATAGTAAATTGTCCTCCATTTTAGAAACATTCGCTTCGAGTTGTTGTCCTTTTTCTTTTTTTTTCCAAAACTTGTAGTAAATTAATGAAAAAAAATCGTTTTAGAAATATGTTTTTATTCAAAATATTTTTAAAATAGGAATTATTTTAAAGATTCTCTGTCAAATTTTTTAAACTTGTTTTTCATTGATATGAAGTAGGGATAATTAAAAATTTTTCATAGTTTTGTCAATATTCAAATTGTAAACTTCTCTATAGATGGTCTCAGCGACATCAAAGCGACCCCAGCGTGAGTGTTTCCAGAATGTAGGATTGATTTACTATAAGATTATATGAGAAACTGAGCACCCACTAAAAATCTTAATGAATTTTTTTTCCAAATTTTTTTTGATAATTGGTAAGTTTAGGGTCTAATCGATGATATTGCACTAAAAAAAGAAAAAAAAATGATAATCAACAAATTTACAGGTGGTGCTAATGTCATACATGTCGACCAAAATTTTGAATATTGTAGGTGGCAAGGAACCAAAAAATCATAAGAGAATTTCACAGATGTGAAATGCAAGAAAAAAGCTGGTAAATAAGAGATGGTTGCATCTCGCTAGTTCAACAGTAGTGAGACCTAGTTGCCAATCTAGTAGCACGGTTAAATTCATGCAGTCAAGAGGTAGAACAGTTGCCATAAAAATATTTGTTGAAAAAACAGTGTGAAAGCCCATCATGTTGGTGAGATAGTGACTGAAGTAGAGATGCCGGGTCAGGATCAATTACATTACAGACTTTTCAATGACTACCAATCCTAATTTCAAATTTCTACAGTTTCCCATTCAGCTGTTAATATTTTTAGCAATATTTCTCAATCTTATATTTTTCATTTTTAAATCTTGTTTAATCTTCCTCTGATTCTTCACTTTGTTGGTTTAATAGTAGAACAATAAAATGTAATTGCAGGAAAATTGTTGTTTTTACAGTGCCAGTTAGTATTTTAGTTTCTTATGTTGCCTGGTAATTTTGATAATATCAGTTATTACAAGCAGTTTTAAATTTGTTCAGTTTAATGCATTTATATCATTATTGAATGAATTATTATTTTCAATAATTAAGTAAAATGGACAATGCATTAAAAGTTAATTAATGTTAGAAATTAAACCATTCTTCAGTCTTAATTCTTGTTCTTTTATTGTCCACTCTCCCTAATAGTAGTTTCTCATATTCTCTATAACTTTTTGCATTTAGTGACTGTTATTGCCTTGCTTGGGGTGAAATGATTAAAAAAAATTAAGTGTATATTTTGTTATTACTGCTTATTAAATCTTAAGTTTGATTATTTGTCAATTTTTGATATTGTGATGTAGACAGCATCAATCTTGTCTTCAGATGAATAATTAGAAAAAAATTCTTGAACATATAACCAAATGCATTTAACATTATTGGGTATCATCCATTTGCTCAATGAACTGTTCCAGGTAAAGCCATGGGAAGTGGCTAGACATGTTGGACATTTTGGTACTTATATATACTGGTGAGACACCCATGAGCCAACCCATTTTATAGTTCACCAATAGAAGACTTAAACAAATCAGGAAGCTCAAAATATTCAATGCGATGTGTATAAAAGGCGGCCATATTTTTCTGAGTATTGGATATCAAATCTGATTCAGGAAAGTGTCTGATTCAGGAGTGATAATCTTTGACATTGTTTCATTGAACAGAGTACGTGCTGCAAGGATACTCTATATCCATATACTATGACGGACATGGTCAACAGCCATGAAGAGGACACTCTATATCCAGGAACATTGTCAATATTACCTTCAATCCCTTACTTTGTGACCATCATGGACAGTTGTTACTATATAATATACATTTGGGAGATTGATTCTCTATTATAATCAATACATAAACTGATCCCTGACTTTGTGGCCATCATGGACTGTTGTTACTATATAATATACATTTGGGAGATTGATTCTCTATTATAATCAATACATAAACTGATCCCTGACTTTGTGGCCATCATGGACTGTTGTTACTATATAATATACATTTGGGAGATTGATTCTCTATTATAATCAATACATAAACTGATCCCTGACTTTGTGGCCATCATGGACTGTTGTTACTATATAATATACATTTGGGAGATTGATTCTCTATTATAATCAATACATAAACTGATCCCTGACTTTGTGGCCATCATGGACTGTTGTTACTATATAATATACATTTGGGAGATTGATTCTCTATTATAATCAATACATAAACTGATCCCTGACTTTGTGGCCACCATGGACTGTTGTTACTATATAATATACATTTGGGAGATTGATTCTCTATTATAATCAATACATGTACTGATCCCTGCACGTTATCCATAGATTATGGTGAATCGTATCAACAAGACAGACAATATATGAAGAAATTCATAGAGACTGCAAGAGTGATGATTTTGCTATTTCAAAATATTTCAGCCTTTCTTATATGTACGATCCAGATGAAAAGAAAGAAACTTCCTTTTAGTTTTTCTCGAAGTATCTACTGATATTTAAAACTAAAGGAAAAAATAATGGTGAATATAATGATGGAATCAATCACTTTGACTAATCTTTACAACGTATGACTTGTCTTGGGCATGACGGTAAACTGCATCTGGCAGCAAAGCCTCTGATTGGGAGGTTGTGAGGAGCATGGAACCACATCTTAATTGTTGTTCTCAGGTCCACCCTGACCCGGAGTGGTAGCACCTGTTAGGGTCTCATCTATGAGCAAATAGTTAACCTCCAAACTGGGGTCAAAACACTATGAAAGTATAGAAATATGCTTTTATAGAAAAATATACATATCTATAAATATAAATACTTATATAAATACTTTCACGGCTTCTGCTCCGATGAACTTAGATCACTAGTGCCCCCTAAATACGTATTTGAACGAGATACTAGATTAGTAACTAGATCCCACCCTTTTACAGTGAACCCGATAAAATGCAGCCGTAACTTCTACTCTAACAGTTTCTTTCCTCGCACTTCCCGGAATTCTCTTCCAAACGATTGCTTCCCCGACGGCTACAATCTCCAGGAGTTTAAATGTAAGGTCAATAGACACCTCCTAACACACTAACCTGCTCCCGTTCTATCAAACATTCTTCCCATCTGCCCAACCCTCATCCTCGGTATGCTTACTCATCTGTCACCTTCCTCCTGACATTCCCTATGTCTAACCACTCCTTCTCTTTACCTTCCCCTATGTAGCCCCATGCGCAATAGTGGCAGTGGAATGCCTTGCTTGGGGTGAAATGATTAAAAAAAAAAAAATCTGAAGAAAAAATTATAGCCATAACACATTTTTGAAGGAAAAAAATTATTCCCAGCAAAACATTTTTGAATACAAAACTAGAAAACATTTTTTGTTTTCTAAAATAAAAATGAATAAAAACAAAAAAAATTTCATTAAAATCTAACTAAATAAACCTTCTCACTATAACCAAACATTAAAAATATACCTTAAAACCCCACATTTTTGGCATTAAATAACCCACAAGGGTTGATATGCCGTTAAACAAAACTCAAACAAAAAGGCTACTTTCTATTTTATTTATGTGGCTTCTCTTCTGTATTTTTCTTACTTTACATAAGCAATGAAATTTGCTATACATTTTTGCACACAGTTTCATTCAACTTTCTTTCCATATGGATTATACGCTTGAAGAAGGCCAAGGAGTGCAACAGCCAAAATCTTGAAAAAAATAAAGAGAATCAGTATTCAGAATAAGTCCTTGAAAGATGACAAATCTCAAATCCTCATTTTAGAGTTAAAATTGCTAGATGTAAATTCTATGTTTCTTCTCTCACCCCTCTCGTTTGTGCAGCTCTCTTTCAGCTTCTTGCTTTCCAGTCAACTGTGATCTTCAAAAATTTAAATGCAATGTCAATTGTTATTTTCTGTCGTCATAATTCCTGTTCTTTTATTGCTCTATCTACTTAATAATCCTCAAGGACACATGGTCCAGTGGATATAGACATTGGTTAGTTTCAGTGACTTGACACAAAGAGCTATGAGTTCAGTACCAAGCTAGAGCAGTGGCGAACAAATAACTTAGAGTTAAGTTGAAGGGCGATAACTACATGGCTACCAGAAGTGGCATTGTACATGGAATGAGAATGATATATTTCAGTGATCGTAATAAAGGGTTCAGTTCAAAATTCTTAGCACCTGAAGAAGGCTGAAACATACAATGGCCGAAATGTTGTAAACATGGTGGTAAAGATGAGGACAATAGTTTGAACAATGTAAATAGTGTACCTAATTTCAGAAGAATAGACAAATACTGTTTATAATGTTTTCTTTTTCTTTTTCTCATATTCTCTCTCACCCAATAACTCTTTGCATTTTCGTGGCACTACTACCTTGATTGGGGGGAAATGATTAAATAAAAAAAATGTTTAATTTGCCCTTATTGTACTTTTTGCAACAACTGCTCTTATATATGATTTTCAGTTTTCAAATAAGTTTATATTTTTTATTTTTCCAGTGTAAACAAAAAAAGTATTGTATCACTACTTTATTCACCTACTGGCTGCAGCCTTTATGCTGCTTGTGTTGCTGGAATGTTGGTTAGATGGAAGGTGGTTAATGAAGATTACAAACTGATGACATCCTTGCCTCCAGGCTCTTTAGCCTGCCAAGATTATGCACACAATGTTATGGCCATGAGTCCTGATGGATTGTATGTTGCTTTTATTGGTCCCAGTCCTTACACTATTACAGTTGTTGGATCAAATGACCTCAGGGAGGTAGAAATACTTATTACTTTTATTTTATTACAGAAGCAATTTTCATTTAGGAAAAATATATATTCATATTGCTTATACATTTTATAAATAAAACTACTCTTTTATGTTTTAAAAATTCTTCAGTTATATAAAAATATTTCTGTCACTTTGAGTTTCTGTTTCTCATTACTATTTTTATTGTAAACCTTTTAAGTATTTCAATTTTTAAATGGATATTTAAATTTATTTTAAATGGATATTTTTAAGTATTTCAATTTTTAAATGTATAAATACGTTTTTTTTTAAATGTTCTCAGATGTATTTGTCCTATTTCTCCTAAAATATTTGTTTCTGTTTTATTTGAAAATTCTTATTTAATTTCTTATTTAAATAAGCAGATGATTGTTTCTTTAAATAAATTACAATTTCTTCTTTTCTTGTTTTGTATATTAGAGTGAGCCATAAATGATTTCCGTTTTTGGGAACCAGTTGTAATATTTTGAAGAAATTTATTTATACACCCACAGTTTAATACAAGGTTGAGTTTGTGGGATTTTGGTAGCTATGCAAAAATCGCTTGAGCTCCTTTAGCACTTTCCTTCTTGGACACCTCAGATACATGGTAATGGCACCAGCCTGCTCCCAAAGAAGAGGTACTACCTGTGAGGATTGTCTTCTGTGATACAAGCTACTTTTTAATTTTGGTCCCACTTTTCTTTAGTTGAGGGCCAGTAATATTTTGAAGAATAAAGTTCATAAGCAAAAATAGAAATTGTTTATGACTTAATTTCATGTGCGTACACATACATACACACATAGAGTAATAAATAGAATTAAATGTTCACTTATCTTGTCTCTCCTCTGAGTTTCATGGATATTAAATCCACTCTTCAGGAAACCTTATTGTAAAATTGAATTTATTTTCAGAAATCATACTCTTCTTGAAAAAGATAAGAATTTTCCTTCTTTAAAAAGGATTTCTGAAAATAAATTTAATTCAATTCTCCAATCAAGTCTGAAGAGTGGTGATTTTCTAAGTGCAGCTTAGATGTGGCACAAACCGAAAGTATGGGACACTCAGTGAGGGTCAGACTCACTACCAATTTGTAATGATTTAAGCAAGACAATCTTGCTAATCATTACACCATGTCAAAATGCCTAAAGTCTCCTGAAGAGTGAATGCAATCTATAAAATAGAATGCAGAGAGAAAATAAGTAAGCATTTAACTTTACTTATTACTATTAATGCTTTATCTCTTTTATCAAGCACTCTAATTGCAAAAACAGCTTGCCTTAAAAATGTTATTTTCCAGAAACAACCCAATTAACTTTTTAATTTATTTTTTAATACACATTCCTTTATTATGTATTTTTTAGTGTTGGGTAATTGACATTAGCCATTCTGCAGGAAGTCCAAGTTCTGCCTTCAAACCAATTGTGGATATGGCTGAAAATATTTTTTATACTCCTGCCACCCACTGCCATTTACTAGTTTCTACATCAAACAAAACACTTCTCAAATTTGATGCACTTACTGGATGTTTGCTGTCTGAGGTTAGTTTCATTTTTACCTTTTTTTAATTCTTCTTTTTAGAAACGAATGAGAATATATAATTGTGTTCGTTGATGATTTGAATATAATTTTGTTTATTACTTATTAGTTTGTAATAAAGAAATAATTTCTGATGGTCTATGTAAATTGGGCTTTTTTTTCTTCAATATTTACTTGCTAAATAAAATTAGTGACTTGCAATCATAAAATTAAAAAAAAATCTTTGCATTCACCTGTAATGTGTCAGTATTTAAAATGCTACTTCACATGAAACATTTTATATTGTTAAACTAGAGTATAATATTCAAAAAGTAATTCATTAAAATTGTATGGAGTTCCTTGATTTTTTTTTTTTTAAAATTTTAAAATGTAGTATCAGTTTTTGATTGGGTTTATTTAAAAAGATTTTTATATTGTTGGTGACACTTATTTTAAAATATTGGTGTTTTAATTTGGCAGTAATTAATTTTCATTGCTTTTGAATACTAAGAGAAATTTCTGTTACATCTTTGATATTATAAAATTATATTATTTCATTGGTTATTGAAACCTCTGCAAAGCTTAAGGTGTGAATTAAGTTGAAGAAAGAAAACATTTGATAAATTATTTTTTTTTTATTAATTGACTGATTTTAAGAAATGTGTGAAATTTCTGGCATAACAAAGACAATGCTGAGTAACTTAAGTAGACTTTTTTGCCAAATTCTCTTAACTCTTTGGTAGCATCTTTTGTGTGTGTGTATGTATCTATACATGGCCGTATCTGACTACTGGGCACGGGTCTGGGCTGATCTGTGCAATCATAGTGAAAATCCAGGCAAGGAAAAATGTCTGTCAGAAATCAAACTAAACAATTCATGAAGAAAGAAAGAAAGAAAAACGAAGAAAACATCCAAATGAACGCAGTAAAAATCTGTTTGTTTATTTATTAATTTTGGGAGAAAAGACTGGTTATACTCAGAAAGTCCAAACCCGATTTTCTGCTTTCACTCATGTTCTGTGCCTAATTTCCATTGGAATAGCTGAAAAAATCCGCAAAAATAATAGTTTCTGGAAACGGATGACACTGATGACGTCATCACATTGTCAACTAATAAATCCGGGCAATTTTCTCTGTTCCCAGTGTTTTTTGTAGCATCAGCTACAGGCCTGTATGTGTGTGTGTGTGTATATATATATATATATATATATATATGTATTATGTGGGTTGTCCTTTGAAATTTTTGTTGCATATATATCTTTTTATAAATTTCTGTTGCATCCCTGATCACTTCTTACCTGTACAAATTCCTGTTTCATACATGATCTCTTATCTGTATGAATTTCTGTTACATATATATCTTACCTGTATGCAGGGCTGTCTTAACAGCATTATTGGTCCCTGGGCAAACCAGTGTGCTGGTGCCCCTATAGCAACTACTCACAGAAATAAAAAGTAAATGCTTGATAATATATAATCATATATTTATTTCATTGGCACTTCAACAAAACTGGTATTAAAACATTAAAAACCTGCTGTACAACAGCTACTAATAAACATGATAAACATTTGAACAATATACAAGGCTTGAAAAACACAATAATACACAAAGATTAGATGGCATAGTATGAAATTACTACAAACTTCTTTAGTAAGCATTTGCATATTTTTCTTTTCAGAGAATTGTTTTATTATTGGCTTGAAGTCAATGATCTTCAGGGATCGTTTGTCATTTTCCATGCACATGAATGATAGCCAGTTCAAACAATACTGCCCTATTGCGCTACAAAGAAGATTTTTATTTAAATTTTCAATCTTGAAAAAGAACATTCTTCTGTATAGTTGGTCATCATCATGCACATGAACACTCTAAGTGCAATTTCAACATTTGGAAATATAGATTTTAAATTGTCTAAAATTATTTTTCTGTACATTACAGGAAGTCTCACAGTTTTCATCAAGAGCCATGTAGTGCTTAAGACCCGAGTTATAAAAGGTCATCATAATTTGTAATATATAAGCCATATTTTTCTTAGTGCATCAGAAGTAATGGTTTTCAGTTGGTTGAAGAAAAAAGAACAGATTTTCAATCTGTGAATAAGCCTCTGTGCATTTTGTCAGTTCAAAGATTAGTGTCTACAGAATAAGAAGGAAAGTTTCTCTCTTGAGCTTTTTGGTTATACTGAGAAGTAAGTTTTCTGCTGATCCATCATATCTATTAAGACACACACTTGGTTTTCGTTCCCATTTTTTTCTATCACTGTAATCTGTATCTGGACACGTACTCCTGGCTTTGAATTCATATTCGCTAAATTTGTCTATGGTTTCCTGAGGTTTTCATTAGACTCATTCCTTGATTGCAGGACTTTGCTTGTCTTGTTCATTCTTTCTAGCATATCATTTCAAAGAATTATGAGAAAGATTATTTCCATGTTTTCCATTTTTTGCTCAATCTTTTTGCCTCCCATTTTGTATTCACATTGTCAGCTGATAAGAATCCAGCGCATGTTTTATTTTTTCGAAACCCCCATACAGAGCATGAACAGTATCAAAATTTGCTGATCATCATGTGTTAGACACTTAACCACAAAATCTTTTCCTAGAGATGAGGTCACTACATTCCTGCAACAAGTAGAACTAGCAAAAAATGAATACAAGTACTGAATAAAATCAAAGAATTTTACAGTCTGTAGAAAACTGTCTGCTGATTTTACTCCCACCAAGTTCAGACTGTGTCCAGCACAGGGGACATAGATGGCAAACTCATTGAATCAATGAATCTGTACATGCAATCCAGTATGTCAGCCAGACATATTTGAGGTATTGTACGACTGACCATGGCAGTTTGATAGTGGAATTTTGTTCTTAAGAAAATCCACAATAGTGTCTGTTAGATCGTTTGAGCCATGAGAAAAGATGTGGATAAAAATCAAGAAATGTTCCACAAACTTGCAGCCTTTAATGTATCGAACAGAAAATGTCAGTTGATCTGTGTGAGAGATGTCTGGAGTGGAACCTACACTTATTGAATAATACTTTAACTCTTTTACTTCTTCAAGAATAGTAAAAGAACCTGTTGTCTCATTAATTCAATAAATTTCTCACAAATATTTGCAAATAAATATGAAAGATTCCCTTTTCCAGGATCTGGGATGTTCTTCCAAGAAAGGATCAACTTCACTTAGCACCTCTAGTATACCTAAATAGTTGCCATTTTTTGTTGACCCAATAATTTGATTTACTCCACAAAATCTTAGCAAACCTCTGGAGGTAAGAAAGCAAATTACAGAAAACGCACATGTCAACACTTTATGCCCGTATTCCTGCTCTTAAGGATGTTGCTCAATTATTAAAGATTCTACACTTCCAGTTTCTTTATGCCTTATTCAATACGCTGTCATACACTGAAAATATTCTTCATTTTCATGTTCTACAATAACGTTGCTACGCTTTCATTGAACCCCAATGTATTAAATGGGCAATAGATGACATTTAAAGCAGTGCAAACAACCTTGGGATGGTAAATAGAGCAGCCATTCACATTTTATACACTTGTCATTCCGCAGTTCATGCTTGAACACATTGTTTGATAAATACCTTACCTTTATATTCTCTACTCCAGCTGTTTTATACATTGTACTAGCAGGATAGCCCAGCGTTGCTCGGGTGTAATGAAAGCTTTAAAACTAATCTATGGTCCTGGAGCTCAGACTCAGCCTAAAGAATAATTGTGTGAAGTTTAGTGAGAATCGGATAAAAATTGTGGATTTGTACAGACAGATAAACAGACACACACACAAACATTTTGCCTTTTATATATATTATCGATTTTCTGCACTATTGTAAGAACTGTAACCTTGAAACTTTTGAATATCGTTTGTTATGTCTTTGTCTATGAGTATCAAATTTTATTAAAATCGGACCACTCCTTCTATAGCCCAATTTTTTTCGATTATTGATTTTCGATATTTATCGGGGGTACTTCGACACAAAACCTAGCTAAGAACACTCGCAGACACTTATAGTACAACTGTGTAAATTTTCAAGAAAATCGGTTCAGCCGTTTCGGAGTCTATAGGTAACAGACACACACACACATAGACAAAGTTCTATTTATAAATAACTTTAGATAAGTTTGAAAGGTTGCTGTCATGATTCTGATATGAGGGTCTACTATGAATCTAGTAATCTATTGTGATAGTATCATTAATGTTCTATAGCCCTGAATCTGTCTCTTTAATTTACTGACTCCTTTAATGTAACAGATTTGGGTTTTTCCTATTGTAAAATGTCACCAGTGCAGCAACAGGCAATGGTGTTATGTCTGCTGAAATGGGATAATTGGTAGCAGCAATGGATGTAAATGTAAATATTGTTGTATATCAATTTGAGGAAGAATAGACTGGATCCAAAATTGAAAATTTTCTCGACTGCTAAAATGATGGCAGAATGATTGTATTCTCTCGCTGCTGTTTTGTTGACAAGAATAAACTGTAACCCGTTTGATTTGAGAACACAACTTGAACCAAAATTTTTCATATTAATAAATGATGAAACATAAACTGGACCCAGAGTGGCTTGCTTTTTTACACTGAAAAATGACATTGACACTTGTATATGTAAATAAAAATATATGATATTTTTATGTTCTTTGGTGACTTTGGTTGTGAAGTGGAGTAGATGGTGGGGTTAGAGGTAGGCACGTGCATACGAGCAGCCAGGTGACTGCCGGTCTCAACTGACTTCAGCTCCAACTACTGTCTGCAAACTGCTAAACTGACTGATGACTTGACTTCACTTAAATAGGCATCCTCATTTAAGACTGCCACCTTCTGGTGTGTTTTATTATTTTTCTTTGACCTTGATTGTCAAAACAAAATTCTAGCTTTGACAGCTGCATTCTACACTCACTGACATTTAAAAAAAATACACTTCTAGGTGAAACTCCATACTTACCAAAAAATATATAGCATTATATCTGGAGGAACAGTACGAGTGGCTGACATTGCAGGAGTGGATGCTATATCTTAAAGAATGGTATAAGTGGCTATTGTTGCACTTGTGTTGAGCAATGATGTTAATTTTAGGAGTTTCCTATTTTCTTCTCCTCTGCAGCTCTCTTCTTCTTCTGTACTCCACCTAAATCATTGTTTCATTTTTGCTGAAAGGGTTATTCACCTGGAAATATCTATCTTAAATATTTAGTATTTATCCCCACACTAGGATGTAGGGTATATTATATAAATGTGCTTACAACAAGAACTAAACATTCTGCTTTCATAATGAATATGTTCTTTCTTTAATTATACAAACAGTATTTATTCTTAATATAAACTCTATAATGTGTGCTGATTCACAAAACTGCCAGACAAGACCCAAATATAATTTAGTGGCATAGCTCGGATGCCTGGCACTGATCTAGCCTCATTTAGGTATAGGGCTACAAGACTACATTTAACACTTTCCTCAACTTGTACAATTTAAAAGCTTATCCATTTATATATTCACAAATATATGTATCCAATAATCATGTCATTGCTATTACTAGTACTACAGTAGGTCTAATGTTACTTCTGCTTTTTTCACATTTGCATTAATGTTTAAATCAAAATATGTAGCTACTTGCAATAACTGATGTGATTTTTTTTAATAATTGAAATTCTTCATCCAAATTGAATGAAGAAATTATTCAACAGAAAATGACATTCTTAAACAAACAAGTCAGTTAAGTGCCATACGTGATACATGCTTGGGTGAGCATGTCTCGAAAGAGACATGACTGACTGGGCAGAACATTATCCCGCAGTAGGTTGCCATTGCTTTCTGTGGTAGACTGGTTGCTGACCAAGGCTATAGAACCCAATCTGTCCTGCTATTTAATCCATAACTGGAAGGAAGAGATGGATTAATACCTTTCCCAAGGGTATTTGCGTGTAAATGAATGCAATGAATTCAACTGGAATTCGAACTCGGCTACCCGATTTCTCGTTCCGAGCCGATATCCAATGCACCACAATGCACATCCTAAGTAAGTTTTATAAAAAAAGGTATCTGAAGAGAAATATGAATTTCTTTTTTGTTGATGTGAAAAAACAAGTGAGAAAATTATTTGTGTTACGACAGATGAATTGCTGTTTTGATTTTGAAATGAGCAGTAAAACCAAGGGCAAACTTCTATTTTGTTTTGGTTGCGAAACAAGAAAAATTTTTTTTTTTCTAAAAGAAAGAAAAAATAAGAATGAGAGAAAGTGAAAGAAAAGGAGAATAAAGAAATATTATCGAGCTAGATTTTTATAACAATAAAAATAATTTATTCACAAAAGTAAAAATATTGCAATTGAACATTCAAAACAATATCTATTCAGTCTAGGCAAAATTTAAGAATTAAATCAAACCAGAGAAAAAGCAAAAGATTATAGTGTCTCCAACAGAAAATCAACATTAGTCTTGGTCACAAATATTAGAAGATAGAAGTGAGTTACCTATGAGTCTGTGCTAGGACTGAGCGAAGACTGGTCGTCAGTCAGTTCTTTGATCTTTTCCATGACAGTGAAATTGTCTGCCAGTGAACTAAACTGGTGAGACAAACCAGCCCTTCCATTTATATAGGTGGGCAGCCTCTTTGAAGAAAAACTTTGTTATTTACAGTGTTTTCTAGATCAAAAGGGTACATTCATCAACTTTCTTTTTATTTGAGAATCAACTCAAATGAAATGGATCTTTCTATTATGACATATTTGCACCAAGTGCAATCCTTGTGGCCTGTGGTAGTAATTTCTATTTTTTTGTATTTCCTAAAAAGGGGCTTCTGTAACACAATTCACTTAACATACGCAGATTAGCATGGGACTCTTATACTCATGGGGTCCTTGGGCAAGATCCCATCAGACCCATGCATTAAGATGGCTCTGCTCGTGTGAATTTCTGTTGCATATATTATATCATATTACCTGTATTTGAAAAACTATATATATAAGAGCAAAATAAGATCTTCACCATAAAAGTTCAATTGCTATAATATTTGCTTATAATCTATTTCAGTTTGCCAACATTCAAGGGACTCTTTGTCGTTCCATTGCCTTTATCAGAACAGGACAACACATGGTAACTGCTGGGGAAAAAATGCTCAAGGTGTGGGACTATAAACAAGCAGACAGCATCAATCATCAGGTTAGTGTTCAACATTTACTAACAATTTTTTCCATTTGCTTAAAATAATAGTTCCATTGTAACATTTATGATCTGAAAAAATCTTTTGATTGACTTGAACCAAACTTGGTAAATGTATTTTTGAGGTGTTGATGGTATTACTAAACAAATATTTATAAGTTGTGATATACTGGGTATCCATGTGGAAATTTTATTTTTCTTAATGTTCTTTATGATGATCATTTTTTTCTTCTTTTATAGAATTATTTAAAAAAAAAATGAAAAATTCAAACCTGTGTGTGTGTGTGTGATCAGTTTTCATGAGATTATAAACTGGGAGTCAGGTATGGTTTCAGGGTTGGAATATCAGTACTGCTAAGCCAGTTAGCACGAAAGGTGTTTAGTCTCTGCTAGGCTTTGAAGCATTATAATATATTTCTTGCTACCTGAGTTGTACATTCAGAAGAATAAGATGTTTCAAGGCTGAAGTATCTCCAAAACCACAACTGGCAAACTTGGTGGAAAATATATTAAGCCACAAGTATTTTTCTTTTACACTTAGATCTCCATTTCATCTTCTTCTTCTCCTTCTTCAATTTTGTCAATAAGCCCAGTAGATATTTTAACAGGAGAGAGAGCTATGGAAAAAAGATTTATTCTCCCAATTGTATTTCTCTTATTATGAGCCTTATCATATCTGTGATATAATAACACCCTACTTCACGGACATAAAAGAATGGCAGACATGCTTTTTTTTTTCTTTTTTTTTTTCTCAGAGTTTTATATGACTAAAACATACAAAATTATACATACACATGTCCCATATATCATATATTTTCACACCAAAGAGAAACAAAAGGAAGGGTCTTGCATATAATATGAAGTTACTCCTCTGTCTGGAGAAACCCACTTTAGGACTTCAGATTCAAATGGGCCAGATTCATCTATGTCCTATGCAAAGACATACTTCATGAATAGGAAACAGCAAATCTTAGGTTTTTCCGAATTGAGGACTGCAAGTTGGAGTTTCTTTATCTATTCCCAAAGGGAAATGATACCATGGACTTTTAAGCTGCAGTAGAGGCAGATTTAGCCTAAGAAAGGCCCCTAAAGTCAAATAAAGAATCAGGTTGATTAGACTTATTGGGAAAACAAGTAGAGAAATCCACTACTTGGCTAAGTGATTGAAAATCTGAATACAAGAAGGCTTAAACTACTTGACATGAGCATTAAAATCACTAAACACAAAAATATTTGCAGATAAATGAAGAGAGAGAGATTTCTTTATTGTTAGAAATTTTGCCTCATATATTAGAGTCCTGAGAGAAAAGGCGATAAGAGAAAACTAAATAGTTAATGAGTAATAACAAAAGTTGAAAACACACAAAAGAATCATCTGGGGACTCAAAGAAACAATTCCCTTGTAATTAGAAGATTTTCCCAGATATAAATACCAAAGTCTTGCATTTGATGCTAGCATCTTTTCAGCAAAGAGGAAGATAGCCCAGAACAGAGAATTCATTGGTAGTGATAGAAAAATTTAAATTAGTTTTGCAAAGTGCAAAGATATTTAGAAAATGTTTCAAAAGGAAAGATTCTAAACTACAGAAATTATAACCAATTCCATTAATATTGTAGAAAGAAAAGTTGGGAGCAGATAAGTGATTTTTTTTTTTTTCTAGTTTACTCTTATTTCTTTTCATTGTATCTGCCATGAGACGATTTTGTTTTAAGAAGAAAAAATGACCGGAATAATTACCCCTATCATCTATGCCAATACAAACTGGCTAGAAGGTGACTTCATAGTTGTACATTATAAATACATCCAGCAACACCTACCAGTATGTGTTATGGAAATATAAATACCCCAATAATGATTTAAGTGTCCCTGTCTATTAAATCTGGGCCATAGTTGAGAAAGGCACAAACCAGTGGCCCCATAGTACCAAAGATTCATTGAATCTTTGGTACTATGGGGCCACTGGGTACTATCTATTATAGGTGTTATGCCCAACATGAACACAAAACACTTTATCCAGGAATACAGTTATATCTGAGGCTGTTGAACATGTATACTAATTTAAAGTAAAAATATTTCAATTTTTTTTTTTAATAATATTTTTTAATATATTATGATGTGTTCTACATCACCTCTGTGTGTGTGCATGTGTGTATTTGTAGCAAAAAAAAATAAAATTTTTGTTTTTTAATTAATGTTCATTTTTTTCTTTTTTTTTTATAGACTTTTATTGGTCATGCTGGAGACATAAGCAAAGTTCTTTTTACAAATTGTGGAGGTTATTTGTTTTCAGTTGGTGATGCCATTTATCAGTGGGAATATTTGGGGCCAAAACCTGATTCTATCCTAATGTAAGTATAAATGAATATTGGAAAAACTTAGAGGATGAAAATGAATTGCTAAACAGTTAACAAAATATGTTTAATTTTGTAACTCTTTTGCAGTTTTTATTGCATCATTTAAAAAAATGAGAGTATAATTTTAAATTTTAAAATGATTGATTTTTTTTTTATAAACTTTTTCAGTAAGATTTTGTGCAGAACAGTGTTTTGAATAAGATATTTATTACTATAAATAGAGATATTAATATGTTTTTATTCAGTGGAATTTTTCCTGTTATTTTTGTAATTGTGATATATATAAGTTTTAACTCTGTGATTCTCACTTCCATTGTAGCCCTTCTACACCTATAAACAGTTTTAGACAGAAAGACCTACTTAAAGAAGGTAAGTAACTTGTGTGAACAAACCATATTTGCTTCCTTTTGAATTAACAAGATCCTTAAAGTCTTTCCTTTTGATATTATGAAAAATTGAAACTAGATTGACATCTTTTTTTCTGATATTGTTAGTATTGGAGTTTATCTTTGTCTTTTTAAACATAACAAAGTTGTCCATTAGGATGCTCCTTTTAGGGATTTCATTTGTGCTTATATAGATACCTCCAAAACAAAGCTACATCTAAGTTTACCTGAAAATGCCTCAACTTCAATTCCAACCACCCATACATTGTAAAAAAAAGGGATTGTCTGCTGATTGCAACATTGAGCAAAAGTCATAAGTGGTGACCTAGAGACATACAAACAGGAAATGGTCAGTATAAGCAGTACCCTACAATGTAACAATTATTCAGGGTACAAGACAGCAACTTGTAGGAGTCTCAGATATGCTTGTCAAATTGGCCTTGTGTCAAACAACTGAAGTCCCTACAATTTAAAATATCAGAAGGTTAAAAGAATGGTTGGAAGAATAAATGTGATTTGTTTGTTAAATAAGTGGAATTTATTAATAGAACTGAATAACAAATATGTAAGAAGAAAAATAAAATGTTCATAGAGAAAATGCATGTAGTTAATTGTTCAAAGAGAAATGTGAGTATTTAAAATGTTCCACAGAAATTAAGAATTCATAGTTGATAGTAGCAGAATGCATGTATGTAAATTAGATTAAAAAGGTTGCTAATAAAAGTCTGTGTTCTTTTCCTTTTTATGGCCGAAGAAAAAGTGAAAAGAAAAGTCATGGTTATGAAGGAGATTGTACTTATCGAAGTCAGTTGAAGTATCTTGTTTTCTTTAATGGTGTGTGGGTGAAGATGAAGAAAGGATAACTGGAAGAAGAGGTAGAATGAATATGTGATGCACCCTTATGTCTGGGTTGGCGTCTTGAAATTTCTTTTGTTACATTGCAACAAGGTCCGTCAGCTACCTTTTCCTATGTTGGACTCTTTTGACCAGTCAAGAGATGTAGTTTAAGTAGTGAATCTCATCATGTGACAGACTCTGAATGGCATTTTCATTTTCTAGGTGTGAAAAAAAAAATTGACTGGCGTCATAAATTTGCAATCAGCATCCAGAATCTTAGGTGCAAAAGGTGCAGTGGATGCTCACTCCTGAAGGGCCAGCTGTTTTTCTTTCTTTTGTGCCTCAAGGAAATGGATTTCAGGTTTTCTTTTCTCAGCCATTACACAGGTCAGTTGTGAAACAGACACCAACTAATCCGCTTCTCCTTCCTCTTTGTCAGTCTGTCAATCTGTGCAACTTTGACACACACAATCCACAGAGAAAATTTGCACTGACAGCAGCACTGGCACCGCTCTTTATGCCATTCCAAGACGGACAAAATTTGCATGTGTCCAAATATTGTTTCGTTTTGGACGAGACAGGCATGCATAAATTGTGTCTTCAATAGCAATCATCTTTTTTTTTTGTTATTATCTTACAGGCAAGACATATTCGCGCTTGCTTTGAATTCTGAGGTAAGTCATGTCTTTCATTACACATTTAATGTGGAAGATTGTCTGGATGAAAGAACCTCAAAATTGCTGCATATCAGAATTTGTATTTGGAAGTGTCACTGGTATTTTTAGCCTGAAATCTGTTGAAATTCCACATATTAATGATGGTTGATCTCTTTGAAATTTAATCAATGCATTGGAGGACATTGATAATGCATCCTCTGTCAGAGAAGATGGCATCATCCTAGACTTAACAGCATTTCATGAAGCTCTAGAAATGTGTGGTGCAGAAAGTGATGAACATAAATTTGATAGAGGTGGAGGTAAGGCTTTATGTTGAACTATCCCCCACCACTAAAGAAACATCACACTGTAGTTGCAATCAGGGGATTAGGATGTGCCACCTATCAGCCATTAATAATAAGTTTGATTGATACTGGGATAATAATTGCTTCCTCAGCCCAATTCTAACTTCAGAGAGAAATGAATATGGCCATTCTTTATAAATAATTTTTTTAATATCAGTTGCTAATTGTTGAAATTCTTTTCATGCCAGTATAGAAGGATTAACTTGTGCAGGTCGCTTATAAATTAAATTAGAAATAACTTTAAGAGGGAAATGCTTAATATATTGTTTATTTTTATGCTAAACATCCTTTTTATTTCATGTGCATCATTATTTAATCTATTGGCACCAGTTTTAACTGATGTTTTTTCTACATAATCTTGACCAGTTTTGTTTTTTCTACATAATCTTGACCAGTTTTGTTTTTTCTACATAATCTTGACCAGTTTTGTTTTTTCTACATAATCTTGACCAGTTTTGTTTTTTCTACATAATCTTGACCAGTTTGCTCAAAGTTTTTATTTTTTTGATTTCAGATGAAAACTTGGAAATTTTCCAACATATTTCAGTTAAATTTTTGCTTTCAAAAAAAGTTTTTAATTATAGTTTAGATTGTTTATATAGCAAGAAGTTATCAGTCTAACCTGAATCTAATGGGGTATCAGTTAATGCAAGCACTTACTAATGTTTTTTTCCATCAGAAACATTTCTACACTTTATTAGAATAAACAAATATTCTAAACTGTAAGTATGGACAAAAATCATTTAGGACTAGACTTCTGTTGGTTAATTGAATCTTACCTGTCTGTAAAAGGAAGCAGTCATTGTATCCTAGGTCCCGCTGACTGATAAGAGATTTGAAGTTCATGTCAAGATAACCTTAAATTTTAGGTGAAGTTGGAGTTTGGCTAATTACAGAGTAGTTCCCCTTATTTATTTATTTTTAAGCAAATAGAATATAAATTCTGTATGCAGAAAATGTTTTTTTTTTTGTTTTTTTTTTAATATAGCTTAGCTCTGGCACAAGGCAGAAAGTATAGGGCACCCAGTGAGGGTCAAACTCGCTATGCGTTATGGTGCTAGTGAGACAAGCTTGCTAACCATTACACAACATCAAAGTGCTCTAAGCAGGAAGTAACTTCACATCAATCTTAAAGGCTGACTTTGGTGGCCTTTAAGGAAGCAATCATAGTTTCTAAATTTAATTACCTTCTTTGCATATATTCATCATGCGTATTTGTTAATAAGTATAAATTTATAAGAAAAATAATCTGTGTCATTTCAATAATTGCTATCGGCACTGAAAGAAATGATATTCGGTACTACATAGTTCATGTGGGCTGCAATTCTGTACAGAAGAAAATGATGTACCTTGAAGGCCAAAGCACTTTTGTGCCTCATGCTGTTTTTGTGAGGGGAAAATATGTCTCCCCATTGGACAAGGTCAGCAAACACTCCTAACCAATAGTAGAGCAAATGCTACTGAGTTTAATAGACTGCTTAGAGAACATGCAAATTCATTTCATTACTGGCAGACTTTAAAAAAAAAAAATGCTGTTTTTTTTTTTCTGCCATGAGTTAGTAGTTAATTGATATTCAGTATTTGTATATTAACAAAAAAAAATTTTTTTTGAAAAATTTGTCCTTTTTACAAATTCATAATTAAAAAGATCCCAAAAAATCTTTGCTCGTCTATTCAATCAGAAAATATGAACCAGAACTGCTCATTGAAGGATTTAGAACCATTAAATTGTATTTTAAACCATTAAATTCAGAACCATTAAATTCTGTTTGTCCTTTTTACAAATTCATAATTAAAAAGATACAAAAAAAAATCTTTGCTTGTCTTTTCAATCAGGAAATGTGAACCAGAATTGCTCATTGAAGGATTCAGAACCATTAAATTGTATTTTAAACCATTAAATTCTGTTTGTCCTTTTTACAAATTCATAATTAAAAAGATCCCAAAAAATCTTTGCTTGTTTATTCAATCAGGAAATGTGAACCAGAATTGCTCATTGAAGGATTCAGAACCATTTCTTCAGCCACACAGTCTTTTGGATGAAACTGCAGACCACACGCCACGAAGAAGTGCACCACTACCTACTCGTCAACAGGAGACAGAAAAATCTATAGTGGACAGAAATTTGTTTAGCCCTGTGTCTGATAATGAAGAGGAGGAGGAAGGAGAAGCAGAAATTGAAACTGAAGAGCAACCGAAAGATTCAGGTATGTTGTACATACACTGCATGTATAAAAAAAAATAGCAGTTGTATCAGTTGGAAGTGGTATGACATTGTGGGCCCTTTTCTAGAATAAGTGTTGCCTTCCGCCTTTTCTCGATCATCCAAAATATCCAATCTCCGCAGCTTGATCGATTAGGTGATTGCTTCGAGCTAAACCCTGTCTTATCCCAAGTTGTGTTTTTTTTTTTTTTATCATAAGGTGGACAAAATCGAATAATCTTTGGAAATCACTGTAATGGAAAAATCCAGGCAGAGTAAAAGACATGATAAAGATGTAATTAAAAGCTTTTATATGTGTTCTTTGGTACAGCACTTGGTTTGAAATTACTACTTTCTCATGGAGACAGCTATAATCCTAATCTCTCTTCTATTGGGTGTAACATTTCATCTGGTTTGGTTAGTCTTGTACAAGACTTAAGTTGGAGGTTCTTCTCAGACAGGCAGTCACATGATAACACATTTCTCATCTCCAACTGAACTGCTACTGACAAGACTGCAACTTCTTATGAACATTTCTTCACAAAAAACTTCTTTGTTGCCTGTCCACTGGTAATTAATTACACTCTCAAAATGGTGGGGTGAGGGAGTTTCTATCCTTGTGAATAGTGGTTACGCGCATCAATCTGCCTTAATAACTCCTTCCTTTTTCTTATTGGCATCTCACGCCATCGCCTTTAAAGGGATGGGTCAATGTCTTCACTATTTCACCTGCTTCTGCCACCTTAGTGACCCTCCGACCAATGTGATTCTGCCTTAATAACTCATCCCTTTTTCTTATCGCCTTTAAAGGGGTGGGTCAATGTCTTCACCATTTCACCTGCACCTGCCACCTTAGCGACCCTCTGACCAATGTGATTCTTCCTTAATAACTCCTCCCTTTTTCTTATCGGCATCTCACGCCATCACCTTTAAAGGGGTGGGTCAATGTCTTCACCATTTCACCTGCATCTGCCACCTTAGCGACCTTCCAACCAATGTGATTTTCGACTGGTTAGTGGCTTATATCATGATCATTTATTAGAGTTTATTATTTCAAAAATTTCTGTCCCTGCTGAAATTTTTCTTGGTCTGTTTTCATTTCCGACATTAACCAAATGATCTTTTTTACAGCCTCTTTTCCACCAAATAAATTTTTTTTAATCTAGTTTTTTTTTATCATTCAGCAGATGACCCTTTAAAATTTATGCATTCCTGTCAGGGTTGGCAATGCTTTTAATTACAAAGAAATCTTTAATTCCCTAAATAGCTATGGTGCTTTCCATTGACATTCCAGCTTTCTGGAAATCAACAATTATCTATCAGCTGTTAACTCAAAAGCACATGGCATTTTTGGGTTTTTTCATCCGTGGGATTTTCTTTTTGGCTGTTTTGAAAAGAAAATCTTCACTCTTTCTCTCAGCATGCTCATTGTTTTATCGAAAAAGAAATCCTCATTCTTTCTGTCGGCATGTTCATTATTCTATCCACTAACACTTCACTTCTAGTTACTAGCACTGAATAGTGTTTCATAAGTATTCTTATATAAATGGCTGTAGCAGAATCTGGTGGCTAGATTTATGAGACTTTGTTAGAACAGATACCAGAAAAAGAAAAGTGCAAAAGAAAACAAAAAACAATGACACAGAAGATAAAGATAGTGAATATTTCAAGTGCTGAACTAGATGTCAATCTGTCAGTTAAGTGCCATACGCAATACACGCTTGGGCAATCATGTCTCTTTTGATTCATGACTGAATAGGCAGAAGATTTTCCTGCAGTAGGATGCCATTTCTTTCTGTGGTAGACTGGTTGCCAACCAAGGCTAAAGGACTCAATCTGTCCTGCTATTTAACTCATAGCTGGATGAAGAAGAGATGTATTAATACCTTTCCTAAAGGTTTTTGCACATATGTGAATGCAAGAAACTCAACAGGAATTTGAACTTTCTCATTCCGAACTGATATCCATGACACCACACCAAACATCCTAGATGTAGTGAATCCATATGGGAAATGCCAAATAATACAACTAGGACCTCATTTCTGTTGGCTGAATTTAGAATTTTTTTTTTTTTTTTTTTTTTTTTTGCTGCTTTATGCCGCTTGAGTTGAAAAGGGAAAAACTTGTCAGTTTGAGGATTAAAAAAATTTTTTTTTGAGATGTTAGATGTCTCATTGATTCTTGTTTTCAGTTGAATCTGTTAGCAATCTATTATTTGCATGAATGTTGACTTTGTGTTTGAAACTGAAGCCAGTTATATTTCACAAACTTTCCAATTGTTACCAATTTGTCATAAAAATAAAGTTTTACTAATTTGCTTAGGCTTACATCCATGTCATGTTGAATCACTGGTTCTTGTCTACTCACCAAAGTTAAGCAAAGTCAAACTGAGATGAGTGACCACTTAGGAATACCAAGTGCTGTAAACTTAGATGGGATATGACATCACTCACTTATTATCTCCAAAAACATTTTTACAATACAAAAATATATTCTGGTTTTAAATAACCTGCAAAAAAACAAAGCAATCAATCAAAAAATTGTTGTTTTTTTTTTTTTAAATAAACAATAGTCATTTTACTGGTCTTTTGACTCATTTGTTTTTTTTTTTCTCTTTTTAAAATGATTCAGGCAATTTATAATTTTATCATGACAATTTCACACTAAGCAACTGTACTGTGCAAAACATAACGGTGAATGCTATAAATGTTTTATATAATAAATACTACAATAATTCATTCAATGCTGTTCCGGCTCTGCTTGTTTTGCAGCAGCCAAAAATGAGAATGAAGAAGCCACTAATTTGTCATCTTCAATCAATGCATTATATACAGATTTGCAGCAACTGAATATTCTTTCTAAACAGGTAAAATTTATTTGTTAATTGCACTGCTATTATTATATTTTTCAATTTTAACTTTTTTTTTTTTTTTACATCTCTTGACAAAATTTTCTTTTTTGACTTTTAAGGACCTTATCAAGATAATCTTTTTTGTTCCATACAGTTGAACAAACTTCATGATTTTAATAACTTCGATTTTTTTTTTTTTTTTTTTTCTTTTTCTTTTTTTTTTTTTTTATAGTTCACCTGGTTATACATTGTAGTTTTTGTGAAAAAAAAAACAAACTTTAATTATACCATAAATTGAGCTTTGGTGAGCTGAACAAATTAGGTAGATTCAAATTATGGTGGGTACATTATTCGATCATATTCTATTAATAAGCTTCAGACAAAATAAAAATATCTTTCTATTAAAAATTGATATATATCTTGACTGAGTGGAAACCAAATTTAAAAAAATTAATCAACCTATAATTTAATGGAGAAAGATATATAATACACAGTAGTTAAAACATACCAAATTGTTAATCTGTAAACTTTCAGCTTTTAAGCACGTAATTTTGTTCTTCAGTTAACACAAATTCAAATTGCACCAAGCTGTTAAATATATGCATTTTCATGTGTCTACTAAAATGTCCATGTGCCAGGTATAAATAAAAGGAAAATGTATCCAGTGCTTCATTTGAGTAACAGACAGATGTAGCAGTCTAATTTCAAGAGTCATTAACAAATATTCCTGTGTTTAGTTTTTTTTCTTGTTGCATGAAAAATGTCTTTATAAGAAGAAACTTGATTTTAAAAAAAAAATTCTGTGATTTTCAATAATTTCTGGAATATAATTTTCTTTTTTTAAAGTTACAATTTATCTGTTTTCTTCTTTTCTTTTCTTTTTTCTTTATAGACGATGGTCCTGGGTATGACCGTAAACTGCATCTGGCAGCAAGGCCTCTGATATATCGCAAATACCATGAACATATTTAAAAAGCGATTTTACAATCACCTCTCATCCTTCAATAACAAAGAAAAACCAAACATGACGTCTCTCTCCAAATACTTTTGGAAGTTAAGACGAAAATAAAACATCTAAAGTTAAATGGAAAATTCTCAAACAAGCAAGAACAGCTAAATCAATAAAGGAACCATGTTTCCTTTGTCTTCAAGAAAAAAATTGAAATCATTAAATATATGAATAGCAACAAGCTTTTAAACCAGAGGCATGAAACCACAGTAAACTGCAAGCACATTAAAGAACTAACCTTGCAATCATGTTAAAAAATAATACAAAAGCCAGAGCTAGGACCCCTTAGAAATGATACACCTTCATAGTACTAACAACACTCTTACACACACATTAAAAATTTTATAGAAAAAGTCGATTTCCTAAATTCAAAATTAAGGTTAAATATACAAAATTAATTATAAAAACTGTGCTTAAATACACACATTAAATTTTACCTATTACCTTAAATACTAACATATCTATTACCTATTTACCTATTACCTTAAATACTAACATTAAATTTTACCTCTTACATTAAATCTTACCTATTACACACCACAAACTGATCTAATTTAAAATTTAATGGAAAAAATCTATTCCCTAAATCCAAAATTAAGGTTAAATATACAAAATTAGATTAATTATAAAAACTGTGCTTAAATACAAAAGTATTCTATAGTTGTACAAATAAGCAGTAAGTCCAATCCCATCCCTTCCCACCCCTTACACCTCCCTACTCTGCTCCTCTAAGAAATCCAAAGGATAAAGTCTAGTCACAAGATCATAAAACTTACATCCTATCTGCTAATGTTAAATCTGTCTACAAAATTCCCAGACACTCATTAATGAACTATATTCACTACCCACACCACTTTCTTCAAAATTCAAATGGACAACTCACAAGACTTATTCCCTTATCACTAACCCCCATCAACATCCCACACACAACTCACCATTTATAAGAAAAGAGGCTTTCCATTCCTGTCCACACCACCTGATGAGACATTGTAGTTTCAATGCCGAAAAAATGTATGATTTGTAGTGGATATATAAAAAATTTGTACATGTTCTAAAATATAATTTATAATATCTATATATATTATTTGATGATATAGTACATTGGTAAACAATAGGGTTTGTTAAACACCTATTTTCTAGTGGGCAATTGTTAGGATTTTGACAATTACATAAATTTGTTATGTTTATTATTGGAATAATTGCTGTTTGTGCTTACATTCTGATTTAAGATTTTATTATTATAATGATCATTTTTTTCTAGATTATTTGTAAAACTATAACCTAACTTAAGGGTATTTTTCTTAAAAATTTTACTTAGAGCGTTATTATTAGAGAAATGTTTCTT